>OZ020560.1:0-432000 GCA_963971465.1 Lepidochitona cinerea
TGCTTAGGAAAGTTAATTATCTCAGTGACAAATGACGTCAAATACTCCCTCAGTTGTGTACGTACCTTCACAGTGGTGACATAATACACACTCTCTGCTATGTGAGTGCGTCTTCGAGGCAAAGGCTGTGTATGGCGTCACTTTTGACAAGTGTGCCTGTGCCTATTTCCTTCTCACTCTGTGTAACGTATGGTTGATATGTTTCCGTTGTTTCCTTATATGTAAATATTAAAAGATATGACTGCACTTACAGCTTATTTATGTGAGAAACCTCACACAAACCATTACCTTCTATTTACCATGTGATTGTTACATGGTTCTTCTGAATTAGTTTTCAGGTGATTGACAGTTTTTATCACCTGTTATATCAATGTATTTTCTCTAGGAGTCTGGATGTTCTGAAAGTAACTGGACAGGAAATCTACAACCTAATTTGTTCTTTTTACAGTAAAAGACAGAAATGCTGGCCATGAATGAAAAGAAGATGATTATGTGGTGTGGAAACTCAACTGAGTCACTGCTAGACGAGAAACTGGGGGTTCTGTTGGTAGAAGTGTGAATTTAAAGGAGGAGGAAAGGAAACAAATGAGTAAATATATCACAGGCGCACTAAATTTTCTTTCTAACGGCACCAAAACCATATCTCTACGATTTTTCCTGTAAATTTCAAAATGTCAACGGTGCTCTACACTGACGATGGAACACGAGTTTGTCTGACAGATTCATTTTCAGTGTCTTTTTACTCCGTAAACCACATACAAGAATCACACACATAAATCTGATGCTCTATGGGAGCCAATAAGGTGAAGAATTACTTATGGTTAATAACCTCTTCGTGTATTGGGTGACAAATATGGAAGCAAGTTTGATACAATTGCATGTTTTTTTTTCTTCTCCTTTAATACAGAGGTATGTGACACACCCCCTTCCTATAAACCTATTGGGTGAATGTGAGGCCAGTGATGACTGCATCCATAGATTTGGACTTGCAGTGAGAATCAAGCCATCATGCCATATAAGTGAAATATTCTTGTGTTGTATAAAAATAAGCAGCCAACAGAACTGACATAAATATTGAATTATTGATGCTATTTTGGATTTTTAATTTTTTATGGTATTTTGATGAGATTTAAGTTACCAATGATGGATGAATCAATCCAATTCTGTCTTGCCCATTGTGAATTCAAATTCAATATTAAGTGACTAATAAAGGACAACAATTGTTTTCTAAATTTTCTCTGACTCTATTTGAATTGTATTATGACGTGAACTCACCAGTAGTAAAATGATTTTTGTTTTAGATGATGACAGATACCACTAGAAGACAGATTCTGATGAACAAGGGGAGGTAACTACACATTATTGATTCATACATGTTTTTGGTTTCCAGGGCTTGCTTTTAATACGCCCGCTCTTAAAGCGGGTGTATATTGGTATACCATTGTCCGTCTGTCCGTCCTGGATTCCTGTCTTCTCCATAATTTACAACCTATTGACTAAATTTATTTTTTTTCTTCTGATATATGTAGCTTTTTTGTCAATTAATAACTCAACAACTACTCGATGGATATAAACAAAAAATTCAGTTATAACTTGCTTATGAGTAGATGGCCTGTCCTGTACCAAAATTAGATAGGGGTGTTCATATTTACTGCGACCAAAACAGTCGCCTAGCCTTTTGGCATTCAGTAACTTGGGAACTATTGCATTGATTTAAAAAAAAATTTCAGTTATAACTAGCTTACAAATAAACGTTGTGTCCTGTACTAAAAGTAAATTGGGGTCTCGCACTATGGCCAAACTCCTGCCTGCCTTAAACCTAATGAAATATCATGAGTTGTGGTTTATTACAACAAACTTATGATGAAGTATACAAGTATACACAAAACCTGTATTAAGCAACAAAAAATTGATTCTATAATCTGTAAAACGCTCCTGGCAGTCTTAAAAGAAGAAGATGAAAAAACTGTGCGTTAATCCTAGTAATTGAATTACTAAAAGCCTACGGGTAAAGCCGGATACTGGTCGTTTGTGTTGTACCTGTGAATTATATAAAACCATTACGACATGCATGTACCATTAAGAACAACTTTTATCAGAATACTCGTCTATTTTGAAGACTTGACTTCCTTGAGAAAAGACAGAAGACTGAGAATCTGATGTTTCAGAATAAATCTTGTTCATTTAGCTAATAAGCCTCCCAGGCTGTCTGTCCCTCTACTATGTCTTCACTACCTTGGCTTGCCTGTCTCGCTTTCTCTGATTGTCCATCCCTCCACTATGTCTCACTTCCTTACTGTCTTGGCTTGCTTGCCCCTCTGGTTATCTCTCCACTACCTTGGCTTGCCTGCCATGACTTGCATGCCTCTCTTTCTCTGGTTGTCCATCCCTCCACTGTGTCTTCTTTCCCCTTGGATTGCCTGCCTCTCTTTCTGTCTATCCCTACACACTGTCGCCCTTCACTAACTGCCTTTGCTTGCCTGCCTCTCTGGCTATCTATACCTACACACTGTCGCTCTTCACTACCTTGGCTTGCCTGCCTCTCTGGCTGTGTATCCCTCTACACTGTCGCCCTTCACTAACTGCCTTGGCTTGCCTGCCTCTCTGGCTGTCTATCCCTCCACACTGTCACCCTTCACTAACTGCCTTGGCTTGACTGCCTCTCTGGCTGTCTATACCTACACACTGTCGCCCTTCAATAACTGCCTTGGCTTGCCTGCCTCTCTGGCTATCTATCCCTCCACACTGTCGCCCTTCACTACCTGCCTTGGCTTGCCTGCCTCTCTGGCTGTCTATCAAACCTAACTAACCTATCTTGTTATTCTTTAAAATTCTTTGGACCGCTCGGGTGGAATAAGCTTAGCATCTTTTGTAAAACAAATAACATCTATATCGCTATTTAAAACAACTCTAAAAACCTTTTTAATTAATGCATTATTTCAGGCTCTGTAGCATCCACAACTTTTACCTTACGCTCATAGTTTTGAACAAATTTACATAATATTCTTTACATCACCAGCTACAACGCATTAATCCTCATTCCATTAATCCATGGGATAAAACAAGCTCCCTGGGGTTTTAATCCCGTCAGTAATGTAGAATACAATACAATGTAAATGTATGATATATTCATTATTTACATTGTTTGTATATATATATATATCTTTTCTGGTGAATAAATTTTCAATTCAAATTCGATTCAATACTGTCACTCTGGCTGTCTATTCCTCTGCACTCTCACTCTTCACTAACTGCCTTGGCTTGGCTTGCCTGCCTCTCTGGCTATCTATCCCTCCAAACTGTCACCCTTCACTACCTGCCTTGGCTTGCCTGACTCTCTGGCTATCTATCCCTCCACACTGTCGCCCTTCACTACCTGCCTTGGCTTGCCTGCCTCTCTGGCTATCTATCCCTCCACACTGTCGCCCTTCACTACCTGCCTTGGCTTGCCTGCCTCTCTGGCTATCTATCCCTCCAAACTGTCACCCTTCACTACCTGCCTTGGCTTGCCTGCCTCTCTGGCTATCTATCCCTCCACACTGTCACCCTTCATTAACTGCCTTGGCTTGTCTGCCTGTCTATTCCTCTACACTCTCACCCTTCACTAACTGCCTTGGTTTGCCAGCCTCTGCCTGGCCATATATCCTTCCACCCTGTCTCTTTTCGCTATTTGCTTGATTGCCTGTCTATCCCTCCCCTCCTTCTCCCTTCACTAACAGCCTTGGCTTGTCTCTCTGGCTGACTTCCCTCCAATGCGTCTTCACTACCCTGGCTTGCCTGTCTCTCTGGCTGTTTATCCCTCTACACTGTCACCCTTCAATACCTGCCTAGGCCTACATAACACCTTCCCGCTACACATATTAGCCCTAGGCTAGTTGTAATCTCCACACTGTTTGTCTTACTTTGCCTCTCATTCACAAATGGTTGTTAAAAATCTCAATGCCTTGGTCTGATGTCCGTGTAACCTGTGCTCAACATTAGCTCTCATCATTGTTAATTTTTCCTACGCCGTCCCCATTATATGCTTAGATAATTTAGTTCAACCAAAAAGACCTTGAGGACCGCCTCTCCCTCCACACTGTCTCCCTTCCCTGACTTCATTTCTTACTGGAGTAAATATATATCAGCCTGAAGTCTGGTCTCAGTTTGTGTTCCCCAACCCATACTACTCTCTGTTAAGGATCTTTATGTTGATAGCCTTGTTCTGATGTTCTAATGTATACTCCCGTGTCACTGCCTAACCTACTCTCAACATTGGGTTAGTGGAATGTGTGTACATGTAGCTGTTATTGTAACTTGTGTGTGATTAACTTGTCAACTATTGGTACAACATACATTGAATAAACAGCTCCTATTGCTGAATACAGGAGTACATATATTAGCCCATAACTATCCTTCTGTGTGATGGCTGTCTCAGTCTGTCTCTCTTCAGAGTACACTACTCTCTAAGGTCTGTTAAACTGGATACATATTTATATATAGCCTGCCTAACACCATTCTTACTGGAGTATAGATATTAGCACTGATCTAGTCTGACTCTTCACATTGCTGGTCTTACTCTGCCTGTCTGCTCTACATACACAACTCATTGTTAGGGTGTCACACTCTACAATGTGGCCCTTCCCTTACTGCGTTGGCTTGCCTTCCTTTCTGGCTGTCTATCCCTCTACTCTATCTCTCTTCCCTCGCTGCGTTGACTTGCCTGCCTCTCTGGCTGTTTATCCCTCCACACTGTCGCCCTTCACTACCTGCCTTGGCCTACATAACACCTTCCCACTACACATAATAGCCCTAAGCTAGTCGTAATCTTCACACTGTTTGGCTCACTTTGCCTCTCATTCACAAATGGTTGTTAAAAATCTCAATGCCTTGGTCTGATGTCCTCATGTAAACAGTGTAACCTGTGCTCAACATTAGGTTAATGGAATATATGTAGCTCTCATCATTGTTAATCTTTCCTACACCGTCCCCATCATGGACTTTGATAATTTAGTTAAACCAAAAACAACCTTATGGCTTGACTAATTCTTCTCAAATTATCTATATGTAATATCCCTTAGATAGTTTGGCCTGGTCCAAATCCAGTGCTACTCTTTACTCGCAGCCTTGAGATCTGCCTCTATGACAAGATCTTTCCCTGCATACTGACTCTCTTCACTGGCTGTCTTGGTATGCATGCCTGGCTATCTTGGAATTCCCTCCCTGCTACTCTCTACTTGTAGCCTTGAGGACTGCCTCTCACTCCTGGCTTCAGTTTGTGTCCCCAACCCATACTACTCTCTGTTAAGGATCTTTATGTTGTTAGCCTTGTTCTGATGTTCTAATAGTCTGTCTCTCTTCAGAGTACACTACTCTCTAAGGTCTGTTTAACTGGATACATATGTATATATAGCCTGCCTAACACCATTCTTACTGGAGTATAGATATTAGCACTGATCTAGTCTGACTCTTCACATTGCTGGTCTAACTTTGCCTGTCTGCTCTACATACACAGCTCACTGTTAAGGGTGTCTTACACTCAACACTCTCGCCCTTCACTAACTGCCTTGGCTTGCCTGCCTCTCTGGCTGTTTGTCCCTCTACTCTATCTCTCTTCCCTTACTGCCTTGGCTTGACTGCCTCTCTGGCTGTTTGTCCCTCTACTCTATCTCTCTTCCCTCACTGCGTTGGCTTGACTGCCTCTCTGGCTGTTTGTCCCTCTACTCTATCTCTCTTCCCTTACTGCGTTGGCTTGACTGCCTCTCTGGCTGTTTGTCCCTCTACTCTATCTCTCTTCCCTTACTGCCTTGGCTTGACTGCCTCTCTTGCTGTTTGTCCCTCTACTCTATCTCTCTTCCCTTACTGCGTTGGCTTGACTGCCTCTCTGGCTGTTTGTCCCTCTACTCTATCTCTCTTCCCTTACTGCGTTGGCTTGACTGCCTCTCTTGCTGTTTGTCCCTCTACTCTATCTCTCTTCCCTTACTGCGTTGGCTTGACTGCCTCTCTTGCTGTTTGTCCCTCTACTCTATCTCTCTTCCCTTACTGCGTTGGCTTGACTGCCTCTCTTGCTGTTTGTCACTCTACTCTATCTCTCTTCCCTTACTGCCTTGGCTTGCCTGCCTCTCTGGCTGTTTGTCCCTCTACTCTATCTTTCTTCCCTTACTGCGTTGGCTTGACTGCCTCTCTTGCTGTTTGTCCCTCTACTCTATCTCTCTTCCCTTACTGCCTTGGCTTGACTGCCTCTCTTGCTGTTTGTCCCTCTACTCTATCTCTCTTCCCTTACTGCGTTGGCTTGACTGCCTCTCTTGCTGTTTGTCCCTCTACTCTATCTCTCTTCCCTTACTGCGTTGGCTTGACTGCCTCTCTGGCTGTTTGTCCCTCTACTCTATCTCTCTTCCCTTACTGCGTTGGCTTGACTGCCTCTCTTGCTGTTTGTCCCTCTACTCTATCTCTCTTCCCTTACTGCGTTGGCTTGACTGCCTCTCTTGCTGTTTGTCCCTCTACTCTATCTCTCTTCCCTTACTGCGTTGGCTTGACTGCCTCTCTGGCTGTTTGTCCCTCTACTCTATCTCTCTTCCCTTACTGCGTTGGCTTGACTGCCTCTCTTGCTGTTTGTCCCTCTACTCTATCTCTCTTCCCTTACTGCGTTGGCTTGACTGCCTCTCTGGCTGTTTGTCCCTCTACTCTATCTCTCTTCCCTTACTGCGTTGGCTTACCTGCCTGCCTCTATGGTTGTCGTTCTCTTCACTAATTACCTTTTCTGTTTTTCAATCCACGCTGTCTTCCTTCACTTGCCTGCCCTTTCTCTTATGGTATTTATATAACTATATAAGTTTGTTTTCATATCGCCAAGTCAGGACCTTGCTGGCTCTGGCGGTAAGAGTGATAATCCATTTGTCCGACACCGGCCTTCCATTGCTGCGGCGCGTGTTCCAAATCCACTCACGCCAAATAGAAATTGAAAAATTTTCTGAGTGGACTATTCACTCGATTGCTGTATATGGAAGAGTTGCCAGGTACTCGCAGAAGGTTGACTTGCCTGCCTCTCTGGCTGTTTATCCCTCCACACTGTCGCCCTTCACTACCTGCCTTGGCCTACATAACACCTTCCCACTACACATAATAGCCCTAAGCTAGTCGTAATCTTCACACTGTTTGGCTCACTTTGCCTCTCATTCACAAATGGTTGTTCAAAATCTCAATGCCTTGGTCTGATGTCCTCATGTAAACAGTGTAACCTGTGCTCAACATTAGGTTAATGGAATATATGTAGCTCTCATCATTGTTAATCTTTCCTACACCGTCCCCATCATGGACTTTGATAATTTAGTTAAACCAAAAACAACCTTATGGCTTGACTAATTCTTCTCAAATTATCTATATGTAATATCCCTTAGATAGTTTGGCCTGGTCCAAATCCAGTGCTACTCTTTACTCGCAGCCTTGAGGACTGCCTCTATGACAAGATCTTTCCCTGCATACTGACTCTCTTCACTGACTGTCTTGGTATGCATGCCTGGCTATCTTGGAATTCCCTCCCTGCTACTCTCTACTTATAGCCTTGAGGACTGCCTCTCACTCCTGGCTTCAGTTTGTGTCCCCAACCCATACTACTCTCTGTTAAGGATCTTTATGTTGTTAGCCTTGTTCTGATGTTCTAATAGTCTGTCTCTCTTCAGAGTACACTACTCTCTAAGGTCTGTTTAACTGGATACATATGTATATATAGCCTGCCTAACACCATTCTTACTGGAGTATAGATATTAGCACTGATCTAGTCTGACTCTTCACATTGCTGGTCTAACTTTGCCTGTCTGCTCTACATACACAGCTCACTGTTAAGGGTGTCTTACACTCAACACTCTCGCCCTTCACTAACTGCCTTGGCTTGCCTGCCTCTCTGGCTGTTTGTCCCTCTACTCTATCTCTCTTCCCTTACTGCCTTGGCTTGACTGCCTCTCTGGCTGTTTGTCCCTCTACTCTATCTCTCTTCCCTCACTGCGTTGGCTTGACTGCCTCTCTGGCTGTTTGTCCCTCTACTCTATCTCTCTTCCCTTACTGCCTTGGCTTGACTGCCTCTCTTGCTGTTTGTCCCTCTACTCTATCTCTCTTCCCTTACTGCGTTGGCTTGACTGCCTCTCTGGCTGTTTGTCCCTCTACTCTATCTCTCTTCCCTTACTGCGTTGGCTTGACTGCCTCTCTTGCTGTTTGTCCCTCTACTCTATCTCTCTTCCCTTACTGCGTTGGCTTGACTGCCTCTCTTGCTGTTTGTCCCTCTACTCTATCTCTCTTCCCTTACTGCGTTGGCTTGACTGCCTCTCTTGCTGTTTGTCACTCTACTCTATCTCTCTTCCCTTACTGCCTTGGCTTGCCTGCCTCTCTGGCTGTTTGTCCCTCTACTCTATCTCTCTTCCCTTACTGCGTTGGCTTGACTGCCTCTCTTGCTGTTTGTCCCTCTACTCTATCTCTCTTCCCTTACTGCGTTGGCTTGACTGCCTCTCTTGCTGTTTGTCCCTCTACTCTATCTCTCTTCCCTTACTGCGTTGGCTTGACTGCCTCTCTTGCTGTTTGTCCCTCTACTCTATCTCTCTTCCCTTACTGCGTTGGCTTGACTGCCTCTCTGGCTGTTTGTCCCTCTACTCTATCTCTCTTCCCTTACTGCGTTGGCTTGACTGCCTCTCTTGCTGTTTGTCCCTCTACTCTATCTCTCTTCCCTTACTGCGTTGGCTTGACTGCCTCTCTGGCTGTTTGTCCCTCTACTCTATCTCTCTTCCCTTACTGCGTTGGCTTACCTGCCTGCCTCTATGGTTGTCGTTCTCTTCACTAATTACCTTTTCTGTTTTTCAATCCACGCTGTCTTCCTTCACTTGCCTGCCCTTTCTCTTATGGTATTTATATAACTATATAATTTTGTTTTCATATCGCCAAGTCAGGACCTTGCTGGCTCTGGCGGTAAGAGTGATAATCCATTTGTCCGACACCGGCCTTCCATTGCTGCGGCGCGTGTTCCAAATCCACTCACGCCAAATAGAAATTGAAAAATTTTCTGAGTGGACTATTCACTCGATTGCTGTATATGGAAGAGTTGCCAGGTACTCGCAGAAGGTCAGGGTTTCCTTCAACCACTAAACCTGGCAATGCCGCTGTATAAGTGAATTAATCATAAGTGTGGCGTAAAACATCAATCAATCAATCAATCTTCACTGACTGCCTAACTGTATATACATGTAACCTGTCTATCACCTTTCTAATGTCAGTACATATATTACCCCTAAGCATCTCTGACTCTCCACACTGCTGGTCTCAGTTTGTCTGCCCTATCTACACTACTCTCTGTTAAGGCTCTCCCTGTTGACAGCTTGATCTGATGTCCTCATGTATACAGTTTTAACCTGGCACTGTCTAACCTGCTCTCAACATTGGGTTAATGGAATGTGTGTAGCTCTTATCCTAACCTCTGTCTGCCCTACATACACAACTCACTGTTAAGGATGTCTTTCAATCCACACTGTTGCCCTTCAATTACTACATCGTCTTGCATTCACACTTAACACAAACTGCCTTGGCTTGCCTGCCTGACTCTCCACACTGCTGGTCTCAGTTTGTCTGCCCTATCTACACTACTCTTTGTTAAGGATCTCAAGGTTAACAGCTTGGTCTGATGTCCTCATGTATTAACCTGTCTCTGTCAAACCCCCAACATTGGATTAAGGGAATGTGTGTAGCTCTTATCATAACCTGTGTAATTAACTTGTCAACTATTGGTAGAACATACATTGAATACCCGTAAGGTTAACACAGCTCCTATTGCTGAATACAGAAGTTCATATATTAGCCCATAACTATCCTTCTGTGTGGTGGCTGTCTCAGTCTGTCTATCTTCAGAGTACACTCTCTCTAAGGTCTGTTTAACTGGATACATATGAAAAAATGACCGAAGGCCGTCCTATTATCTCGGATTTTGATAGTAAACGTTAAAGAATTTCACAGCTAATTGATTACTATCTAAAACCTATAACAAATCTGCATGTTGGCTTTACCAAAAATACTGATGATTTGTTGCCTAATTATCTTTTCCAGAAAATTCTACTGACTAAGGCCAAACTCGTCAACTTTATGAAATATCATGGGTTGTGGTTTCTTATAACAACTTATGATTGGGTATAAACGTCTAAATGATATGCCCCTTTTTAACACAATAAGAAACTTGTCTCCATGGTTATTTTAGACCAGAAGATTTTCCCTATGCCCGTGTGTTATAGTGTTAAAAAATATATATAGCCTGCCTAAGACCTTTCTTACTGGAGTACAGATATTAGCTTTAAGCTAAATGTAGTCCGACTCTCTACACACTTGGTCTAACTTTGCCTGTCTGCCCTACATACACTGCTCACTGTTAAGGCCCATTTCTATCCCTCCACTATCTCTCCCTTCACTAACAGCTTTGGCTTGCCTGACTCTCTGTCTATCCCTCCACTCTCTCTCCCTTCAATAACTGCTTTGGCTTGCCTTTCACTTTATTTCTCTGCCTGTCTTTGATTCCACTCTCTTGGCTTGCCCGTCTCTATGGCTGTATATTGTCCCTCAGTCCAACACAGGCCTTCCATCCATGCGACTCGGGGTCAAATCCCACTCAGGCCGAATAAAATGACAAATTTCTGAGTGGATTTTTCACTCGATTGCATTGTGTGGAAAAGTTGCCAGGTACTTGCCGAAGGTTCCTCCCCCACTAAACCTGGCAACACCGCCATATAAGTGAATTAATCTTGAGTGCGGCGTAAAACATCAATCTATCTCTGTCCCTATCTGTCTATCTATCCCTCCACACTGTCAGCCTTCAATAAGTGCCTTGGCTTGCCTGCCTCTCTGGCTATCTATCCCTCCACACTGTCTCCCTTCACTAACTGCCTTGGCTTGCCTGCCTCTCTGGCTATCTATCCCTCCACACTCTCACCCTTCACTAACTGCCTTGGCTTGCCTGCTTCTCTGGCTATCTATCCCTCCATACTGCCACCCTTAACTGCCTTGGCTTGCCTGCCTCTCTGGCTGTCTATCTCTCCACACTGTCGGCCTTCACCAACTGCCTTGGCTTTCCTGCCTGTGTGTCTCTGGTTTCAGAGTACCCTACTCTCTAATGTTGACCTGTTTAACTCTATTAGTATTTACATATAGCCTACATAACTACAGATATAACCCCTAAGCTTTGTCTGATTCTCCCCACATCTGGTCTCAGTTTGTCTGCCATACCTACACAGCTGTCTGTAAAGAATCTCAATACTAAATAACAGCCCTGGTCTGATGTCCTCATGTATACTGTTTTACCCCATAGTTAATGGAATGTATGTAGCTCTCATCACTGCTAGTCTTCTACACTGTGTGAATCTCAATGCCTTCTCAGTCACCCAAAAGTATCTAATGATATATGTCTGCATACACCTGCCTGTCAATCTCTCTTTCACTCCACGCTGTCTATGTTCTCTGGCTGTCTATCTCTCTACTTTGTCACCCTTCACTTTCTTCGCTTGCATGCCTCTCTTTGGGGTTCTCTTTCACTCCACTACCTCTCTTCACTAGCTGCCTGCCTGAGTAAATGTATTTCCTTGCAGTATGTTGTTAGCTTGTTGGTCCCTGTATGTGTATCCCCTCAACCCTGATTATATTCGCCCTCAGTTGTTCTACATACACCACTGTGGGTTAAGTTGTAAAGCTTTACCCTGCCACAGTGTAACCTACATTTAACATTGGGTTAATAGAATGTATTTGCCCTCTTTATAAACTGCCATGGCTTGCCTGCCCGTGTGTCTCTGGTTTCAGAGTACCCTACTCTCTATTGTCGATCTCAACTGTATGTAAACATCACTCTTACTGGAGTACAGATATTAGCCCTGGTCTGATGTCGTCATGTATACAGCTTTACCCTGTGGTTAATGGAATGTATGTAGTTCGTATCACTGCTAGTCTCCTCCACTGTGTGAATCTCAATGAATTCTCAGTCAACCAAAATTATCTGATGATATATGTTTGTCCAAAGCTCAGTAACATTGGTTTTTTCTTGTTCACTAGACATAAGTTCAGTATATAAGAAAAGCCTTATGCTCAATCCACCCATAGTTAATTGTAAACTTAGGTACTTCACCATTGTGGAACATATTGTGTACTACTTATTACAGTCTTCGTTGACTTTCTCTTTCCCTGTATGTAAACTCTGACAGCCTGCTTGCCTGCCTGTGTCACTGTCTTGGTGGCAGTCTGTGACTGACTATTCACTAACTGTCTTGGCTTGCATCACTATATCTGTTTTACTCCAAGCTGCGTCTGTTTATTCAATAAATCTCTTGGCTAGCCTGTCTCTCTGCCTTTCACTCCACATTGTCTTTGTTCACTCTCTACTTTATCACCCTTCACTGACTGCCTCGGCTTGCCTGTCTATCTCTTTCTCTACACCATGTCTCTGTTCACTGACTGCCTTGGCTTGCCTGCCTCTCTGACTATCTCTCAACACTGTCACCCTTCACCAACTACCTTGGCTTGCCTGTCTCTCTGACTATCTCTCAACACTGTCACCCTTCACTACCTGCCTTGGCTTGCCTGCCTCTCTGACTATCTCTCAACACTGTCACCCTTCACTAACTGCCTTGGCTTGCCTGCCTCTCTGACTATCTCTCAACACTGTCACCCTTCACCAACTACCTTGGCTTGCCTGTCTCTCTGGCTATCTATCCCTCCACACTGTCGGCCTTCACTACCTGCCTTGGCTTGCCTGCCTCTCTGGCTGTCTATTCCCCTAGACTGTCACCCTTCCCTAACTGCCATGGCTTGCCTGCCTCTCTGGCTATCTATCCCTCCACACTGTCACCCTTCACTACCTACCTGCCTTGGCTTGCCTGCCTATCTGGCTATCTATCCCTCCACACTGTCACACTCCACACTGTCACCCTTCACTACCTGCCTTGCCTTGCCTGCCTCTCTGACTATCTCTCAACACTGTCACCCTTCATTACCTGCCTTGGCTTGCCTGTCTCTCTGGCTGTCTATCCCTCCACACTGTCACCCTTCACTACCTGCCTTGGCTTGCCTGTCTCTCTGGCTATCTATCCCTCCACACTGTCGGCCTTCACTACCTGCCTTGGCTTGCCTGTCACCCTTCATTACCTGCCTCTCTGGCTGTCTATCCCTCCACACTGTCACCCTTCATTACCTGCCTTGGCTTGCCTGTCTCTCTGGCTTTCTATCCCTCCACACTGTCACCCTTCACTAACTGCCTTGGCTTGCCTGCCTCTCCGGCTATCTATCCCTCCACACTGTCACCCTTCACTAACTGCCTTGGCTTGCCTGCCTCTCTGGCTGTCTATCCCTTCACACTGTCACCCTTCACTACCTGCCTTGGCTTGCCTGTCTCTCTGGCTTTCTATCCCTCCACACTGTCACCCTTCACTAACTGCCTTGGCTTACCTGCCTCTCCGGCTATCTATCCCTCTACACTGTCGGCCTTCACTAACTGCCTTGGCTTGCCTGTCTCTCTGGCTATCTATCCCTCTACACTGTCACCCTTCACTAACTGCCTTGGCTTGCCTGCCTCTCTGGCTATCTATCCCTCCACACTGTCGGCCTTCACTACCTGCCTCTCTGGCTATCTATCCCTCCACACTGTCACCCTTCACTAACTGCCTTGGCTTGCCTGCCTCTCTGGCTATCTATCCCTCCACACTGTCGGCCCTCACTACCTGCCTTGGCTTGCCTGCCTCTCTGGCTGTCTATTCCTCTAGACTGTCACCCTTCCCTAACTGCCATGGCTTGCCTGCCTCTCTGGCTATCTATCCCTCCACACTGTCACCCTTCACTACCTACCTGCCTTGGCTTGCCTGCCTATCTGGCTATCTATCCCTCCACACTGTCACACTCCACACTGTCACCCTTCACTACCTGCCTTGCCTTGCCTGCCTCTCTGACTATCTCTCAACACTGTCACCCTTCATTACCTGCCTTGGCTTGCCTGTCTCTCTGGCTGTCTATCCCTCCACACTGTCACCCTTCACTACCTGCCTTGGCTTGCCTGTCTCTCTGGCTATCTATCCCTCCACACTGTCGGCCTTCACTACCTGCCTTGGCTTGCCTGTCTCTCTGACTATCTCTCAACACTGTCACCCTTCATTACCTGCCTCTCTGGCTGTCTATCCCTCCACACTGTCACCCTTCATTACCTGCCTTGGCTTGCCTGTCTCTCTGGCTTTCTATCCCTCCACACTGTCACCCTTTACTAACTGCCTTGGCTTGCCTGCCTCTCCGGCTATCTATCCCTCCACACTGTCACCCTTCACTAACTGCCTTGGCTTGCCTGCCTCTCTGGCTATCTATCCCTCCACACTGTCGGCCTTCACTACCTGCCTCTCTGGCTATCTATCCCTCCACACTGTCACCCTTCACTAACTGCCTTGGCTTGCCTGCCTCTCTGGCTATCTATCCCTCCACACTGTCGGCCCTCACTACCTGCCTTGGCTTGCCTGCCTCTCTGGCTGTCTATTCCTCTAGACTGTCACCCTTCCCTAACTGCCATGGCTTGCCTGCCTCTCTGGCTATCTATCCCTCCACACTGTCACCCTTCACTACCTACCTGCCTTGGCTTGCCTGCCTATCTGGCTATCTATCCCTCCACACTGTCACACTCCACACTGTCACCCTTCACTACCTGCCTTGCCTTGCCTGCCTCTCTGACTATCTCTCAACACTGTCACCCTTCATTACCTGCCTTGGCTTGCCTGTCTCTCTGGCTGTCTATCCCTCCACACTGTCACCCTTCACTACCTGCCTTGGCTTGCCTGTCTCTCTGGCTATCTATCCCTCCACACTGTCGGCCTTCACTACCTGCCTTGGCTTGCCTGTCTCTCTGACTATCTCTCAACACTGTCACCCTTCATTACCTGCCTCTCTGGCTGTCTATCCCTCCACACTGTCACCCTTCATTACCTGCCTTGGCTTGCCTGTCTCTCTGGCTTTCTATCCCTCCACACTGTCACCCTTTACTAACTGCCTTGGCTTGCCTGCCTCTCCGGCTATCTATCCCTCCACACTGTCACCCTTCACTTACTGCCTTGGCTTGCCTGCCTCTCTGGCTGTCTATCCCTTCACACTGTCACCCTTCACTACCTGCCTTGGCTTGCCTGTCTCTCTGGCTTTCTATCCCTCCACACTGTCACCCTTCATTACCTGCCTTGGCTTGCCTGCCTCTCCGGCTATCTATCCCTCCACACTGTCACCCTTCACTAACTGCCTTGGCTTGCCTGCCTCTCTGGCTATCTATCCCTCCACACTGTTGGCCTTCACTAACTGCCTTGGCTTGCCTGTCTCTCTGGCTATCTATCCCTCTACACTGTCAGCCTTCACTAACTGCCTTGGCTTGCCTGCCTCTCTGGCTATCTATCCCTCCACACTGTCACCCTTCACTAACTACCTTGGCTTGCCTGCCTCTCTGGCTATCTATCCCTCCACACTGTTGGCCTTCACTAACTGCCTTGGCTTGCCTGTCTCTCTGGCTATCTATCCCTCCACACTGTTGGCCTTCACTAACTGCCTTGGCTTGCCTGTCTCTCTGGCTGTCTATCCCTCCACACTGTCACCCTTCACTAACTGCCTTGGCTTGCCTGCCTCTCTGGCTATCTATCCCTCCACACTGTCGGCCTTCACTACCTGCCTCTCTGGCTATCTATCCCTCCACACTGTCACCCTTCACTAACTGCCTTGGCTTGCCTGCCTCTCTGGCTATCTATCCCTCCACACTGTCACCCTTCACTAACTGCCTTGGCTTGCCTCCCTCTCTGGCTATCTGTCCTCCACACTGTCACCCTTCATTACCTGCCTTGGCTTGGGTGCCTCACTGGTTGTCTATCCCTCCACACTGTCGGCCTGCCTCTAATGGTGGAAGGTCCAGGGTTTCCTCTGGGCTATGAACCCAGTTTCCTCCCTCACTAAACCTGACAACGCCTCATTTTAGTGAAATTACCTTGAGTGTGTTTTAAGACTTCACTTAATCATACAAATAAACTGGTATTTAGTAAATTAAAGGCTTATGTAACCTAAAGTTTTATGTTCTTGGCTGTTGTTTCTATACTATGTTTATATATGTCAAAATTTATCTTTCAGATGAAAAACTGAAATAAAACTATCCTGGGGCTAATTGAACTTGCAGCTATTTTATATGTAGAAGTGAACACAAGTACATCTCACATTTTTCTTGTAAGTATTTTTGATCCAATACCAGGCCCAGATTTAAGGGATTTTCCAATGTCTACATGTATCAATGACAAACAATAAGGAAAGAAATGAGTGCCGGCTGTTCAACCTACATCGTCTTTGTCAATTAGTTTTCAGATGATTGACAGTTTTTACCCCTCGGGCAAATTTTGCCCGAAGGGTATTGTCGTTGCCTCCGTCGTCCGTCTGTCCGTCTGTCCGTCTGTCCATTGGTCCTTGTAAACACATTATCTAAAAAAGTCTTTAACTTATAACTTTGAAACTTCACACATTTGTCCAATACAGCAAGTACAAGAAGCCTATTTAAAATCAACGCGCTCGGATGTTTTTTTCAAGAGTTATGCCCCTTTTATTACCGCTGCTATAAAAAGCCTCGTAAACAGATTATCTAAAAAAGTTTTTAACTTACAACTTTAAAACTTCACACATTTGTTTAATACATCAAGTACAAGAAACCTATTGAAAATCGACGCGCTCGGATATTTTTTTCAAGAGTTATGCCCCTTTTATTACCGCTGCTATAAAAAGCCTCGTAAACACATTATCTAAAAAAGTTTTTAACTTACAACTTTAAAACTTCACACATTTGTTTAATACAGCAAGTACAAGAAGCCTATTGAAAATCAACGCGCTCGGATGTTTTTTTCAAGAGTTATGCCCCTTTTATTACCGCTGCTATAAAAAGCCTTGTAAACACATTATCTAAAAAAGTCTTTAACTTACAACTTTAAAACTTCACACATTTGTTTAATACAGCAAGTACAAGAAGCCTATTGAAAATCAACGCGCTCGGATGTGTTTTTCAAGAGTTATGTCCCTTTTATTACCGCTGCTATAAAAAAGCCTTGTAAACACATTATCTAAAAAAGTCTTTAACTTACAACTTTAAAACTTCACACATTTGTTTAATACAGCAAGTATAAGAAGCCTATTGAAATCAACGCGCTCGGATGTTTTTTTCAAGAGTTATGCCCCTTTTATTACCGCTGCTATAAAAAGCCTCGTAAACACATTATCTAAAAAAGTTTTTAACTTACAACTTTAAAACTTCACACATTTGTTTAATACAGCAAGTACAAGAAGCCTATTGAAAATCAACGAGCTCGGATGTTTTTTTCAAGAGTTATGCCCCTTTTATTACCGCTGCTATAAAAAGCCTCGTAAACACATTATCTAAAAAAGTTTTTAACTTACAAGTTTGAAACTTCCTACATTTGTTCAATACAGCAAGTACAAGAAGCCTATTAAAAATCGATGTGTTCAGACATGTTTTTCAAGAGTTATGCCCCTTACATGTCTATCAGCCAAAAACCTCCTTGTAAATGTGATGCATGTATGTGGAGTAGTTTTTCACTCACAACAAATTGTCTGGAAAATAAATATATCTTCGGTTTCTTTGGCCCAGACCCGAGGGGTCCTGATGGCGACAGCCACTTATTATCACCTTTTATATCAATGCATGATCTCTAGGAGATGATCCAAAATAATCTGGACGTCAAGTGTACAACCTAATTTGTTTGTTTCACATTAAAAGACAGAATGCTGGACATGAAAGAAATGAAGACGCTGATGTAATGGGAAACTCATCTGAGAGAGTAGTGCAAATTTGTGTCAGTGGGAATTAGTGTCAATTTAATACTGAGGTACACAAAAGCACTGTTACATATCTCCATTGATACTACCTGTACGGCGTAAAACAAACAATCAATCAATCGATGTACTTTCAATAATATCCAAGTTGTGTTGCCATGTAAGTGAAATGGTGTTAAGTTTTATTTAAAACCAACAAAACTAACATAAACATTGAATTGTGATGTTATTTTAGGGCTTTCATATAATGATTATGCTAATTTGTTTAACAACTATTTATATCTTTTCTTTGTTTTAGTTTAGACTTTGTCTGTTTGGGAGGCAGAGGAGTGGATTCTTATTAAACCAAAGCTAACAGTTTTATTGGAGTAGAGAATTGATAGAATACAGTTCATGGATAAGGGGAGGTAACCAGTACCTTGTAATGACTTCATTGACTTTCCTTTCATGCCTTAATATAGACATTCACACACAGACATGGTCTGTCAGCACCATGGTGGCTCAATCGGTAGACTGACATTAATTCACTTGACACAAGCCTTCCAGCAATGGTTGCGAAGTTTGAATCTCAGTCCAAAAAAACCCTGTAAATGTGTTTTTACTATATGAGTGTATGTGGAAGATACCTGAAGAAGTTCCGGGTTTTCCTCTGATCAGAGATCCCACTTTCCTCTCCAACTAAACCAACTTTAAATGAGACATAAAATATCAATCAATCGTAAACACTCATGACAAGGCTTAAAGACATCAGTTTAACAAGATAAACGTTTGATTCCACTTCCTAACTAATGAAATATCATTGATTTTGTTCTATTTCAATAGGAAATGTACACTTATTGGTATTTATTTCAAAAACCTCTTTTGTGGACGAGTTTATGTAAGCTTTAGTTAATTAACTTGTGCTTTAAATAGACATTTACTTTACTCTAAAATTGTGGACCATTAAATGGGTGTTGTTTGAAGTGATAGCTTCATTATAAGCCCCTTGTAAGGACACTGTGACTCTTGTTTTAGACAGGTTATTAATGTACCTTCTTTATTAACTTAATGTATTATTGTTTTCTATTAGTCCTATCAACTTAGTATTTTTTACTTCTCAGGGTCTTGGTGTCTCAATCGGTTGAGTGACAGTTTCTCATTTGGGGGTTTAAATCTCACTCTGTCCAAAGACAAAAATTGAACAAAAACCTGAATGGGTTGTTTACTATATCACCTTATCCGCGACTTGCGTTTTATATTGACAACGCAGTGTTCTTGAAAACGAGGCTCTCGTTCATGGATCTTCTGTCGTCTGAAATTACCCCTTTTACATAACTTAAGTCCGACGATTGCTGTGGTAATGTTTCCTTTCTCCTTGTTCCTCTGGTCATTTCATGAAAAATGTCATAGGGAGTATATAGATTGGCCGATTTTTTATACCACGCTCAAAAAAGAAGAGGCCGTTTCATCCAATTTCCATATGGTGTAGATGGACAACTGACTACCGATCTTCAGCGGCCCATTCCGTGTGTCTTGTACTTTGTAGAATATGACTGCCGGACAGACGGAGATGATACCATAATACAGCGCGCTTTTCAAGCCGGGCGTATAAAAAAAGCATGACGCAAACGCTGATTTCACCTGCATATTTTGCAACTTACAAGCTATCCATACCTTTCAACCTTTTGTCCACACGATTTCGCGGAACTTATCAGTGGCCCACACTGTAGATTTGGTCCCCGCACGCTTGTCGTAGTATCTCTTTTGAGTTCGAGGATCATGGGCCATGTGCTCCGCCAGCATCTCCTTTGCGGAGGACGAACAGTCTTCATCAAGGATCTAGAAAATTTAAAAAGAAAGTTAACTTTAGTTTTTTTAAATATTTGAATAATAAAATAAGGGGCATAAGAGGAGAGACTAAAAGACTTACCGCGGTAACTGCAGATTTCAGATTTGGGCATGCTGTTAAAGAGGGAACTTCCTTCCCTGATTTTTGCCAATAGAGGTCCCAGCCCCTATGTATGCATTTTGATATCAGGGAAGGCTTTAGCTCCACGCCTGATTTTTGCCAATAGAGGTCCCAGCCCCTATGTATGCACTTGGATATCAGGGAAGGCTTTAGCTCCCCGCCTGATTTGGTGATGAACAGCATGCCACAATCTTCTTCCCGTTCCACCACATATGGACGAAGACGGTCTCGGTACCGCTGACAGATGACAAACAAATCGCCTTTAAGGTTTATATTCGACTTCTTCCCAGCGGATACCGTCTTGTGCTTTAAAATCTGAAAATCATCAAAACTTTTGTAAACAAATAAGTCAACTTTGAAACTGTACGACTAATATTCCCTCTAAATCAATGTAAAACTTACTTCAATAACGTGGTCTACCGGATATGTCCCTCCCTCCTCTACCACGATCTGGCACCTGGTCTCTTCTTGGTTTATTTCCTCTAACCCAAGGTGTGCCAGGTCGCCGGACCTCTTCATCTGGTCTATGAGGACAAGCACTATGAGGGTATTTCTCACCTCATACACCTCTGCCATGGTCCAGTGTGTGTGCATTCATCATTCATTAGTCTATCTGTTATCTAAAAAATGAAGAATAGCAATGTAAATTCCTGGTTGAATAAAAAATAGACCTCTTCAATTTATAACATAAATTCTAATGAATACATTCTTAAAATTCTTACCACTTTTACGGCTGGAGAGGTTTTAAACTCAAGCACCATCCAGGGCTGAATAAGACTCTCCGATCTCTCAGCCTGGATGCGTTGTTCCTTTTGTTCTGGCCGAAACGATTTTTTCCAATTATAAGCCAGATGGATGAGATCTGTCAATGCTGGGAGGGGCTTCTTCAACCTCCACTCGCCCATTTCAAAAACCCCATCAGGTAGCTGATATACACTACCAGTGAGTCGGCCGAATATCTGCAAAATAAAAAAACATTGGAGATTATATCTGTTAAGATTAATCAACTGAAGAAGAATGTATGAAATGGGAAGTAATGCATTCTTACAATTTCTCGGTAATGGCTGTGGTAAGAAACTCTCCCTCGTTTCCTAAGGTGTGGAGCCTATAAATTTCTCCGATTTCCACCTCACCCGCTTGATTCACAACATCCGCCAAGAGGACTTTTAGGCCAGATAAGGTGGACTGTATTGTGGCCGGCTTACGTCTCCTTCCCCCTGCCCTGCCTGCAAGGAAATTGGCATACTTGTGGAGAAGACGACAGGACTCACGGGTGTTGGCACTGATGCCAATCTGACGATGCCCAAGAGGTGATAATAATACTCCGACTGTTTTACCACCTTGTGAGTCTGAAAGGACAACAAAAACAAACAATAGATTTAGAATAAAAGAAGAAAAAATATCTAATCAAAAACATTATGGTATATTGACAGTTTTCACTTACCAGCACAAAGTGGATATCAAGCCTTTGAGTGACAGATTTGCAGTTGGAGATTGGACATCGTCTCGACGCTCAGGTTCTTTTCTTTAATCCCCCCCGGCGCCTGACTTTTCCCGATCAAGACAACGATATCTCCAGGAAGCAGTTTTTTGTGACATCTTTGAAGATGTCGTTTCAGCTGAGTTACCTTTCCGTCACAGCCAGGCACAGGACATTTCCGCCTTTAAGGTTTATATTTGACCTCTTACCAGCGGATACCGTCTTGTGCTTTAAAATCTGAAAATCATCAAAACTTTTGTTAACAAATAAGTCAACTTTGAAACTGTACGACAATATTGATGTTTTACATTCATTTAGAGGGAACATTAATGTTAAAACTTACTTCAATAACGTGATCTATCGGATATGTCCCTCCCTCCTCTACCACGATCTGGCACCTGGTCTCTTCTTGGTTTATTTCCTCTAACCCAAGGTGTGCCACGTCGCCGGACCTCTTCATCATTCATTAGTCTATCTGTTATCTAAAGAATGAAAAATAGCAATGTAAATTCCTGGTTGAATAAAAAATAGAACTCTTCAATTTATAACATAAATTCTAATAAATACATTTTTAAAATTCTTACCACTTTTACGGCTGGAGAGGTTTTAAACTCAAGCACCATCCAGGGCTGAATAAGACTCTCTGATCTCTCAGCCTGGATTCGCTGTTCGGTTTTCTCCGGACTGAACGATTTTTTCCAATTATTAGCCAGATGGATGAGTCTGTCAATGCTGGGTGGGGCTTCTTCTACCTCCGCCCTCGCCCATTTCAAAAATCCAATTAGGTAGCTGATATAAATGATGCCTAATAGATGGTAATAATATTCCGACTGCTTTACCACCTTGTGAGTCTGAAAGGACAAAAAAAAACAGTTTTCACTTACCAGCACAAGGAGGATATCAAGCCTTTGAGTGACAGATTTGCAGTTGGAGATTGGACATCGTCTTGACGCTCGGGCTCTTTTCTTTAATCCCCCCGGCGCCTGACTTTTCCCGAGCAAGACAATGATATCTCCAGGAAGCAGTTTTTTGTGGCATCTTTGGAGATGTCGTTTCAGCTGAATTACCTTTCCATCACAGCCAGGCACAGGATATTTGAACTGCTTTTTCTTCATTGCAGTCTTGTGTCTAGCTTTCCTACCTGTGGAGTCCCGAGAAAAGAAAAAAAAATGAATACAAAAACTCATATGTAAAACATTTAAAACACAATTAATGTTATTAATAATATTGTTAATTGAGGGATACAACTTTTTTTTTTCTTTGATAAAATTTATTCCATAAAAAAAACTTGATACATCCTATATCTTGAGTGTAAACGTTTCACGGTTTTAAGTTATACATAGTATTTAACAGACATTGTTAAGTTTTGTCACAGCATGTTAATATCATAAATTAAACCAATATGATAATCTAGGCACATCCAAAAGTTGAGGGGGATTTAACCTCTATTTCTTTCACCTCAAAAAAAAAAAATCGAAAAGCTTACATCGAAATATGGAGGAGAAAGCAGAGGTGTCTGTCCTTAAGGGATAATGCCTTGAGGGTCAGTGTAGTGCCCCACCTCCAATCCTGAGAGGGTGAATCCTCTCAAGGATGGACGAGGCGTACCTTACCACTAATCAGAAAGAAATGATCATAACGTTTGACATAGTTGACATTCAAAGTAGGCTACTAAAATTTAAGCCAAATACACAATTTTTTTTTTTAAAAATGTTATATATTAATGTTTCGTAACTGACACTCTTTATTGAACAGAATTTCTAAATTAGGATGCTTCCCATACTTAAATTTACTAATACATAGTTTTCCAATTATGATAATTTTGTTAATAAGAATGTCAGATGCGCCATAGAGGCTGTCTGTAATTCCTAACATTACATCAATGACAGACAGAACAATGTTTTTTTGTGTATATATAGTTAGTGCTCGTGAAACTTCATTCCAGAAACGGTTAACCTCTTCACATTCAAAGAAAAAATGTTCGATATATTCCACCATCCCGCACCATTTACATTTGTCTGTATTGGATAGTGACATTTTCTTCAGCAGTACGCTGGTAGGATATATCTTGTGCATAATTTTCCAATGCAGTTCTCGCAGTTTTGTTTCGTTTTTTACATTTACAGTTACATACCATTTTTCCTTCCAATTAAAAGTTTTTTCAAATTTGCGTTCCTAAAACGTTTGACATAAAGGGATTTCATTGGTTTTATTTAACAATCGGACGATGTCCTTTGTTTTCCACCCTTTTTTGGGCGATACAGTTTCTGCTGAAGTTTTAATATCAGTTTTTTTTATTGCTTCCTTTAATGCCTTATACTCAAACATAAAAGTACTACAAGGTCGGACTTTTTCATAAAGATTCCCATAACTTAATAAGTTACCATTTGGGTCTACTACATCTTGAAGGTAATATATACCAACATTTCTCCATTTGGCAAAACACAATAAGTTGCCCTGGTATTGAACATTATCATTTAACCATAGTACGTCAGATATACAGGTGTTTTTATTTCTCTCCTTACTGGAGAAATTAAGCCAATCAGTAAGAAGATATTTGTAGAACAATGGAATTCTATCCAAACAAAAGTATTTTTTAACACAGTCAAAAGATGTCTTTACTTCTAAAATCAATAGGTTTGGACCAAACATATTAAAGTAATATAGCGGTATAACAGACCACCTTTCATTTGTTGTTACTAACAACTTATCTATCCATTTTAATCTTAGACCAATTATCCAGTTTCTTAAGTTTAACATGTTCAAACCTCCTTCTTCATAACTTTTACACAAAACTGTTCTTTTAATTTTTTCAACACTGGACCCGTTTCTATGCCACACAAATTTAAAAAATAAGGAATTTAATTTCTGTATAATTTGTTCTGGTGGAATCAAAGACATAAATAAATGTGATATTTGTGATATAAACAAAGACTTAATAACTGTGATCTTGCCAATAATAGTTAAATTACGTGCATTCCAATTTTTTACCATTTGCTGTATTTGCTCAATTCGAGATTCCCAATTTAGCATAATGTTCCCTGCATTTCAACTATTTCCAAAATAAACCCCCAACACCTTTAAAAATCCATTTTCCCCAAGTTTCCATTTAACTTTGCCTGGTTTATCATTTCTATGCTTCCACCTTCCCATCCACATAGCTTCTGATTTCTTCTCATTTAATTTAAGACCAGTAAATTTTCCAAAATCTTTTACAATGTCTAATACAATATTTAAAGATTGTTCGTCACCAAGAAACAACGTGGTATCATCAGCGTATTGGGAGACTTTAAATTCACAATCAGGCGACCAGGTAATACCTTTTACAATTGGTGATTGGCGTATTTTACAAGATAACACTTCAATAGAGAGAACAAAAATTAAAGCGCTCAACGGACAGCCTTGTTTAATACCCCTTTCCACTTTTACGGCTGGATAGGTTTTAAACTCAAGCACCATACAGGGCTGAATAAGACACTCTGATCTCACAGCCTGGATACGTTGTTCGTTTTGCTCCGGCCGAAACGATTTTTTCCAGTTATTGGCCAGATGGATGAGTCAATGCTGGGAGACCGCTGAAATTACCGCTTTTACATAACTAAAGTCTGTGGTAATGTTTCCTTTCTCCTTGTTCCTCTGGTCATTTCATGAAAAATATCATAGGGAGTATAAATTGGCCGATTTTTTATACCACGCTCAAAAGAAGAGGCCGTTTGGCTTCTTCTACCTCCGCCCTCGCCCATTTCAAAAATCCAATTAGGTAGCTTATATAAACTACCAGTGAGTCGTCCGAGTATCTACAAAATACAAAAACATTGGAGATTATATCTGTTAACATTAATCAACTGAAGAAGAATGTATGAAATGGGAAGTAATGCATTCTTACATTTTCTCGGTAATACATGTGGTAAGAAACTCTCCCTCGTTCCCTAATGTATGAAGCCTATAGATTTCTTCAATTTCCACTTCACCCGCTTGGTTGATAACATCGGCCAAGAGGACTTTTAGGCCAGATAAGGTGGACTGTATGGTGGCCGGCTTACGTCTTCTCCCCCCTGCCCTGCCTGCAAGGAAATTTGCATACTTGTCGAGAAGACCAACAGGACCGACAGGTGTTGTCACTGATGCCACTCTGGCGATGCCCAAGAGGTGATAGTAATACTCCGACTGTTTTACCACCTTGTGAGTCTGAAAGGACAAAAAACAATAGATTTAGAATAAAAGAAGAAACATCTAATCAAAAACATTAAGGTATATTGACAGTTTTCACTTACCAGCACAAGGTGGATATCAAGTCTTTGAGTGACCGATCTGCAGTTCGATATCGGACATCATTTGGATGCTCGGATTCTTTTTTTCGATCCCCCCGGCGCCTGACTTTTCCCGAGCAAGGCAACGACATCCCCAGGAAGCAGTTTTTTGTGGCATCTTTGGAGATGTCATTTCAGCTGAGTTACCTTTCCGTCACAGCCAGGCACAGGGCATGTGAACTGCCTTTTCTTAATAGCAGTCTTGTGTCTAAAATGGAATTACGCCTCTTTGTCATGGACAAGTATTTTGTTTTTTATTGCCGTCTGAAATTACCGCTTTTACCGCCTTTCTCCTTGTTCCTCTGGTCATTTCATGAAAAATATCATTGGGAGTATATAGATTGGCTGATTTTTTATACCACGCTCAAAAGAAGAGGCTGTTTCATCCAATTTCCATATGGTGTAGATGGACAACTGACTACCGATTTTCAGCGGCCCATTCCGTGTGTCTTGTACTTTGTAGAATATGACTGCCGAACGGACGGAGATGATACCATAATACAGCCCGCTTTTCAAGGCGGGCGTATAAAAAAGCATGACGCAAACGCTGATTTCACATGTATATTTTGCAACTTACAAGCTATCCATACCTTTCGACCTTTTGTCCACACGATTTGGCGGAACTTATCAGTGGCCAACACTGTAGATTTGGTCCCCGCACGCTTGTCGTAGTACCTCTTTTGGGTTCTAGGGTCATGTGCCATGTGTTCCGCCAGCATCTCCTTAGCGGTTGACGAATAGTCTTCATCAAGGATCTAGAAAATTTAAAAAGAAAGTTAACTTAAGTTTTTTTAAATATTTGAATAATAAAATAAGGGGCATAAGAGGACACTAAAAGACTTACTGCGGTAACTGCAGATTTCCGATTTCGGCATGGTGTTAAAGAGGGAACTTCCTTCCCTGATTTTTGCCAATAGAGGTCCCAGCCCCTATGTATGCACTTGGATATCAGGGAAGGCTTTAGTTCACCCCCTGAATTGGTGGTGAACAGCATGCCGCAATCTTCATCCCCCTCCACCAGATACGGACGAAGCCGGTCTCGGTACCGCTGGCAGAGGAGAAATAAATCGCCTTTAAGGTTGATATTTGATCTCTTACCAGCGGAGACCGTCTTGTGCTTTAAAATCTGAAAACCAACAAAATCACTGTGTGTAAATAAGGTAACTTGGTCTACGACAATTACGATAGTTAAAACTTATTGGGAGAGTTCAAATATGTTAAAACTCACTTCGATCACATGATCTTCAGGGTATGCACCTCCCTCTTCCATAACGCCTTGACACCTGATTTCTTCTAGATTCAATTCTTCCATACTTAGATGAGCAACATCGCCGGACCTCTTCATTTGATCTAGGAGAATCAGCACAATGAGTGTATTCCTAGCCTCATACACCTGCGTCATGGTCCAATAACGGCTAGTATTCTCATCCATCAGGTTATTCGTTATCTGAAAAATAAACAAAATCAATGTAAAATTCAGCCAGGATAAAACATAAAAAATGTTACATAGTTCCAATTTGATATATAATTTCCGATAAATGGAGATTTTCTCACTTCTTTCACATTCGGCGAGGTTTTGAACTCATGTACCATCCAGGGTAAAATAAGGCTGTCCGATCTTTCCGCCTGGATTCTTTGTTCATTCTGCTCTGGTCTGAACGACTTCTTCCAGTTGTTCGCTGGATGGATTAGTCGGTCGACTGTGGGAGGAGTTGTTTCGATCTCCGCCCTCGCCCATTTTTAAAATCCAATCAGGTAACTGATGTAGACAACGAGGGAGTCGGCTGAATATCTGCAAAACTAAAAAAAGTTGGAACTGATAGCTGACCATGCTCATATCCATAATTTAGACTATTTAATACCAGTTTACTAATTTTGGACCAAAACATCTTATAAAAGGCAGGCCCGAGACCGTCAATACCGGGACTGGTATCATTTTTCATTTTAATTAGCACATCGGCACATTCGGTTTCGGTAATTTGACCTTCACAAAGTTCTGCATCATCTTGTAACTTTGGAAGAGTGACGTTCTCTATGAAAGCTTCGTAACTCTGTTGAGTAAAACTTTCATCTTTTTGGAATCGATCTGCAAAGTATGTGTACAATTCTTCATTTATTTTCTTAGCAGTGTTAACTATTTCCCCATCACTTTTCTCTAGGCGATTAATAGTCTTTCGTTTCGCTTTAGCTTTTTCAAGACCGAGGAAATAGGCCGTATTCTTTTCGCCTTCTTCTATCCATTTTACTCTTGCTCTAACTTGTGCCCCTTTCAACTTACTTTCCATTAAAATTTCAATTTGTCGCTCTAGTTTGCGCCCATATTCTATTAGGTTATTTTCTCTTTGTACCGATAACTTTGCGTTTACGCGGTCTAGTTTTTCTTGCGCATGCGTCAATTCCGTCTTATAGGTTCGCGTTCTCCCTTTACTGTATTCTATCACCGCTGCTTTGATTTGTGTTTTACAAACTTCCCATAGAGTTTGTGGATTGACAACATTACGGTAATTTATAACAGTGTTTTCTATAACGTCATTTATCAGATCTACAAGTCTAGTGTCCGTCAAAAGGCTGTTATTCAATTTCCAATACCCTTTACCGCGTTCAATACTGTTTGGGTCTATTTCAATGATCACGCACCGATGGTCTGATTTTACAAAACCCGTAATTAGTCAGTTACATACTTTTGCTGCCATAGACTCATTAACAAACATGTAATCTAGCCTTTTAGCTATAAAAGGAGTATTTCTTTTCCAAGTAAATTGGCGATTTAGGCCATTAAATTGCCTCCAAATATCGATTAAATTTAAATTTGACATACAATTATTAAACATTTCAACAACTTTCATATTTGGTTTTGCCCCACTAATTACATCTAGTCTGGCGTCGAACACTGTGTTCATATCGCCTGCTACTATGCAATGCCAATTTTTACAATCGATGTTGTGTTCTAACACCTGTGATAATTTTTTATAAAATTCAATTTTTTCTTTGTCTTCATTTGGTGCATAAATATTGACCAGTGCATATATCTCTTCTTCAAACTTTATCTTACATATCAACATTCTATTTTGTAAAGAATCTATCTCTAGTTTCTCAATTTCTGACTTCAAAAAATGCTTATTAAACAAAATAATTAGTCCTCGACTTCTATTTGTATGGGGGAGGGCTATTAGTGTTCCACCCCATTCTCGCTGCCAGATCGCAATATCTTCTTCTAAGACATAAACTTCTTGCAGAAAAATAATATCACACTTTTTTTGTTTCAGAAAGCTAAACAGACATTTTCGTTTTCTTTTTTGTCGTAAGCCCCTGACATTCAGAGTACATATCGACAGCTTTCCCATTAAAAAATTGTAAGAGTTTATTTACAAATACCATACTATGTCTTTCCATCTCTCCTGTCGCCTTCATTTCGTTTCTTCTCTGGTCTTTCCTCACTCGGTGGTGTAAATTGAGCAGTCCGTTTGGATAACGAAGGTGTTACCACGTCACAGTAGTCAGTTATACTTCTCCCTTTCGTTGATTTTGTTACATACATCTCCTGTTTCTTTTTTGTGTTTTCTTCCACGACATCTCCCCTTTTCCTCTCTTTTCTGGATTTGTATGTTTTCTCAGGTAATTTATCTTCTTTCGTATGGTCGTGCGCTGTCTGGGTTTTCATCGGGTTGTCTCCCTTTGCTTTTCTCCCTCCTTCCATCTCCTCCTCGCTATTGTATTGGTCAGATATATCCCCCTCTGGAGCCTCTGTTGACATTTCCTTGCGTGGACAGGAGGCTGCATAATGGCCCATTTCTTCACAATGAAAACATCTAATATAAGCTCGATCATGGTTCGGACGGGACTTTCTCCTATCGCAGTTTTGGTTGTCATGATCAACAGATCTACAAAATTTGCAGTTAACCGGTTGATTGTCATAATACACTGTTATGCTGACTTCTATTATATTAGGGTTTTTATATCCCATTGTCAGTGGGTCAGACATGTCAAACGTTGTGTAACGTGGGATAGGCTTATTTATATTTCTGGCATAGCAGAATCTATGCCCGGAGTTTTTTAAATCTACTGTTGTCAGTATTCTTTTTAACTGTGTGGAATTGTACTGGTCCATCCCTGTCCACAAAATCGTCAATCCACTCTTCAACTTCTGAGTTTTTGACATGCAGTGGTATGCCATGAATGGAGAATCTAGTAGATTTATGTACAGAAACTCCTACCTTGATAAAGTCAGATATCTCAAAGTTCTGGCCGTCAACATAGATGGACCCCACGTCAGGACCCTCGCTTTCGCCTCCAGGTTGTCAAGGTACACAATGCACATCTGCCGTTCAAATAAAAATTGTGATCCTAGTATATCCTCAGCACAAAACTCTTCATATTCACGGTTTACAGTTCTCAATAGTATCTCCGCAATATCTAATTCAGAATGCCTTCCCATTCCTCTGGAGTTGATTCTCACCCATAGGTTTGCATTCTGCAGTTTGATCGAGTCACTTTCTGTTGTCATGATGTTGTTGTTGTTGAAATCTCACACAAAAGGTAACTGTAATGTCTATTTCTTCAAGTTCTCACAATTATCAGTAACCTCAATACATCCGATATTCTTTGACACTAGCGAGGACCACACATTTACGAAAAGTGCGTGATCAACACTTTACCTTTCTCAAAACATCGAGAAAGAATACAGACACAAAAACATCCGTGCCTCACGTCCTTCACGTCACCCTTGAACCTGGTAAGAGGAATACAACTTACCTGGCTGGTGAGGCAGGGGGATAATTTTGATGGGTCTTGTCATCCATCTCCTTTATGTCTTCCTAATGTTATCTTAAGTTGATTTCAAGCCATAAAAAGTTAAAACCATCAATACCAAAATTTTCTTACCATTAGCTCTTCCTGAACATGAGATGCTTCATTGTCGACTGTATCGTGGCCGGTTTACGCCTCCATTTCCACTTCACCCGCTTGGTTGATAACATAGGCCAAGAGGACTTTTAGGCCAGATAAGGTGGACTGTATGGTGGCCGGCTTACGTCTTCTCCCCCCTGCCCTGCCTGCAAGGAAATTTGCATACTTGTCGAGAAGACCAACAGGACCGACAGGTGTTGTCACTGATGCCACTCTGGCGATGCCCAAGAGGTGATAGTAATACTCCGACTGTTTTACCACCTTGTGAGTCTGAAAGGACAAAAAACAATAGATTTAGAATAAAAGAAGAAACATCTAATCAAAAACATTAAGGTATATTGACAGTTTTCACTTACCAGCACAAGGTGGATATCAAGTCTTTGAGTGACCGATCTGCAGTTCGATATCGGACATCGTTTGGATGCTCGGATTCTTTTTTTCGATCCCCCCGGCGCCTGACTTTTCCCGAGCAAGGCAACGACATCCCCAGGAAGCAGTTTTTTGTGGCATCTTTGGAGATGTCATTTCAGCTGAGTTACCTTTCCGTCACAGCCAGGCACAGGGCATGTGAACTGCCTTTTCTTAATAGCAGTCTTGTGTCTAAAATGGAATTACGCCTCTTTGTCATGGACAAGTATTTTGTTTTTTATTGCCGTCTGAAATTACCGCTTTTACCGCCTTTCTCCTTGTTCCTCTGGTCATTTCATGAAAAATATCATTGGGAGTATATAGATTGGCTGATTTTTTATACCACGCTCAAAAGAAGAGGCTGTTTCATCCAATTTCCATATGGTGTAGATGGACAACTGACTACCGATTTTCAGCGGCCCATTCCGTGTGTCTTGTACTTTGTAGAATATGACTGCCGAACGGACGGAGATGATACCATAATACAGCCCGCTTTTCAAGGCGGGCGTATAAAAAAGCATGACACAAACGCTGATTTCACATGTATATTTTGCAACTTACAAGCTATCCATACCTTTCGACCTTTTGTCCACACGATTTGGCGGAACTTATCAGTGGCCAACACTGTAGATTTGGTCCCCGCACGCTTGTCGTAGTACCTCTTTTGGGTTCCAGGGTCATGTGCCATGTGTTCCGCCAATATCTCCTTTGCCGTGGACGAACAGTCTTCATTAAGGATCTAGAAAATTTAAAAAGAAAGTTAGCTTTAGTTTTTCTTAAATATTTGAATAATAAAATAAGGGGCATAAGAGGACACTAGAAGACTTACCGCGGTAACTGCAGATTTCCGATTTCGGCATGCTCTTAAAGAGGGAACTTCCTTCCCTGATTTTTGCCAATACAGGTCCCAGCCCCTATGTATGCACTTGGATATCAGGGAAGGCTTTAGCTCCCCACCTGATTTGGTGGTGAAGAGCATGCCGCAATCTTCTTCCCCCTCCACCAGATATGGACGAAGACGTTCTCGGTACTGCTGACAGAGGACAAACAAATCGCCTTTGTGGTTTATATTCGACCTCTTGCCAGCGGATACCGTCTTGTGCTTTAAAAACTGAAAATCATCAAAAAATGTCAACTTTGAAACTGTACGACAATATCGATGTTTAACATTGATTTAGAGGGAACACTAATGTTAAAACTTACTTCAATAACGTGATCTACCGGATATGTCCCTCCCTCCTCTACCACGATCTGGCACCTGGTCTCTTCTTGGTTTATTTTCTCTAACCCAAGGTGTGCCACGTCGCCGGACCTCTTCATCTGGTCTATGAGGACAAGCACTATGACTTCTTTATGATTGTTTCATCGATACTTTACGTCTCGCATTAGTTGTGGAGGAAAATGGGCTCTCTAAATGGGACATTTAAAGGGTTTTTTTTTTCATTTTTTTAACGACTTTTTTAGATTTAAATCTCACGTCCATCGCTGGCTTATGTCGAACGACTGAGCCACCATGGTGCTGACAGACAATCTCTGTGTGTGAATGTTTATATTAAGGCTTATGAGTAGTTGAAAAGAATGTCAATACAGTAAGTTACTGGTTACCTCCCCTTATCCATTAACTGTATTCTATCAATTCTGTTCTGTAAGAAAACTGTTAGATTTAGTTCAAGCAGAATCCCCTCTCCTGTCTCCCAAACATACATCGCCTAAAACAGAAAGATATAAACAAAATCATTCAATTAAAACCCCAAAATATCATCACTAATTTAATGTTTATGTTAGTTTTGTGGGCTGCTTATTTTAAATACGGCATTACAACATTTCCCTTTATATATATCAAGATGGGTTGGTTATCAGTGAAAGTACAAATCCAGTCATCACTGGCCACATTTTCACCCAATAGATTCAGTTGAACTCAGTTGAGTTTCCACACCACATAATCATCTTCATTTCTTTCATGGCCAGCATTTCTGTCTTTTACTGTAAAAAGAACAAATTAGGTTGTAGATTTCCTGTCCAGTTACTTTCAGATCATCCAGACTCCTAGAGAACATACAATGATATAACAGGTGATAAAAACTGTCAATCATCTGAAAACTACTTCAGAGTAACCATGTAACAATCACATGGTAAATAAAAGGTAATGGTTTGTGTGAAGTTTCTCAGATAAATAAGCTGTAAGTGCAGTCATATTATTTTAATATTGACATGAAGACAACAGAAACAGTTATCCACCATACATTACACAAGTTAGTGCAGTCGTGCTCATAGTCAAACACATGGCTGTAGAATATCAGGATCATTTCCATGTCATTTGGTGTTCACAGAAGACCTTGTCATGATCCTGTAACTAGTGGGGAAGGAAATTGGGCACTAGGGTGATATAGTAAACAACCCATTCAGATTTTTGTTCAATTTTTGTCTTTGGACAGAGTGAGATTTAAACCCCCATATGAGAAACTGTCACTCAACCGATTGAGACACCAAGACCCTGAGAACTAAAATTATTATCCCTCAGAGTAGTTTCTCTGCAATCTGATTGGTCAATTGCCATCTGATAAATATTCGTATTAGGTGTCCTACACACCCGATACGGTAAAACCTCGTGTTCACACACACCCGATACTGCGTCGGGCGAACGCTATTTTGAACGTTGTTTTGTGACGTTTTATTACGTCATAGGGCGTGCTCGCATCACTCACCTTTTTCAACTATATTGTGGGTAACGGGCGAACGTTATGCCGACGTTTTTTTGGCGACGTCGTTTAATGACGTAGCGCTTGCTTGTATTAGGTCACCTTTTGCAACTATTTTGTGTGTGTGCGATTGCATTTACGAGCGATTTTTTAGCTGATTCTTCGCAAAAGTAAAGCTCTTCGGCTCGACCGTTATCAATTCCCCCGCTGACCATGTAAATACTTCGTATACTCCCTCCACCAACCATGATAACTAATAATACTGAGCTGATAGAAAACAATAATACATTTAAGTTAAAGGCACACTTGCCGCCGTAGCCTGTTTAAATTTGCTTAGAAAACCAATTTACATGAGCTTACTACGACTAATACCACTAAACTAAAACATAGGACACATAAAACATGTCTAGTTAGCTTTAGACTGTAAAAATGGGGTGAAAAACAAACGAAGAATCGAAGCCTGATTACAACAACAACGATCAGTGTCGGTCAACTTTCGTGTTGGATTACCCTCCTTTCAGGCCTTTGTTTCTGTGGTTTACACTCAAACAATTATCAGCAGGCTTTTCCAGTCGCTGTTAACCGATCGTCAGTCTGTATTTCTCAGATAAATAGGCCTACGTAAAATTACACTGTGCCGTTAGTTCACTCACTCGACTGAAACATAAAATAGCCAATAGGGGGCAGTTCGGTTTGTTTACGTTCCGGGTACGTAACAATTAAAATTTTCAAATTCAAATTAAAAATACAAAGTGACGTCCAAACTTTTAAATTTTGGTAAAAATAGAAAGTTCCTAACTTATATTGTCTGGGAAAAATACAGAATACAGTCTTTCTTTTTTAATGTAAACAATATTCCTGATTTTCGCGGCAAGTGTGCCTTTAATAAAGAAGGTACATTAATAACCTGTCTAAAACAAGAGTCACAGTGTCCTTACAAGGGGCTTATAATGAAGCTATCACTTCAAACAACACCCTTTAAATAGTCCACAATTTTAGAGTGAAGTAAATGTCTATTTAAAGCACAAGTTACTTAACTTAAGCTTACTTAAAATGGCATGAGCTGCCAAAATTCACACTTTTTTCATAATTTCTAATCGTCACGACAGTAAGGGGCTTTGAAGGCCTTCGAAAAACTAAATGGTCGGAATGAGGAAAATCCATGCCTATACAAACCGGGATAGTGTTCAAAAAGTAAACAAAATTTAAATAACCGGGACGAGCATTCATTCATTCTAAGCCACAGTTAGTTCAAAACAATACTTTATCGTACATTTTCGAGACTAGAAGCACTAAAAAGCTTCTATACGTTTTGTGAAAAATAGCCAATAATTCCAACCTTCTGTTTTAACGTCAAAATATCAACATTGTGGCAGCTCATGCCACTTTAAACTCGTCCACAAAAAAGGTTTTTTAAATAAACACCAATAAGTGTAAATCTCTTATTGAAATAGAACAAAATCAATGATATTTCATGAGTTAAGAAGTGGAATCAAACGTTTATCTTGTTAAACTGATGTCTTTAAGCCTTGCCATGATTGTGCATGAAAATTGATTTATTTATGATTGATTGATATTTTATGTCTCATTTAAAGTTGGTTTAGTTGGAGAGGAAAGTGGGATCTCCGATCAGATCCACATACTCCACATACGCTCATATAGTTAAAAACAGGGCGTTTTTGGACTAAGATTTAAACCTCGCAACCATCACTGGAAGGCTAGTGTCAAGTGAATTAATGTCAGTCTACCGATTGAGCCACCATGGTGCTGACAGACCATGTCTGTGTGTGAATGTTTATATTGAGACGGCCGGTTTACTTGGCACTTAACGGTTCTATTTCAATGCTAAGTTTTCCCTACAATTGATGTAATTTATATGATGTTTAAATACTATGTGTTTCTCTAAGTGAAAATCCTTGTTGAATTGCTAACCTATTAATTTCATGTTATATTTCTTGCTCTCTATGAAACTGTACCGTAATTAATTCCCCTCATACTGTTACTGTGATTATTGTTTTGCAAGAAATGTTTATTTAGTTTATTGTATATTATCTACTTGAGACCCAAATCTGTCCCTGTAATCGGGTCACCGGTCCTGTGACCATCCGAGTTGTACTGAGCTTGTCAAGCATCTGTGAATGCTGTGATTCCTTAGCTGAGGTTACTATATTATGCTAGGGAAACTTAATAATGAAATTTAATATCTTTTAAAGCCAGGAGAGCTGTCTGTTTGCCACTTCTGGGCCGCACTGTTATCGATGTCCGCCATGTTTGTTGTTTACAACATGTCAGCCGCCAGATAGTTACGGTGCTAAAATGTTTTGATTTGTTTATCTTTAAAATACTTAAGTGTGTAAAGCCCTATAGTTAAATCAGCCATGTGTCACATTTAATGTTTGTATAAGTAAAGTAAGCAGTAGAATTTACTGAATTTAAGCTACAATTATGGAGTGAGGCTGGTTTGCAATCTAAAATAGAGATTGATCCTACTGCCATTGGTTGAGATATCAACTCTAAAACGATTGAGTGACATGTTGCTTGAACACAAAGGGAGGCCACTGCTGCCGACGTCCTTAAAATTGTAAACAACGACATGTGACACTGATAGTTGACTCGGTTGTGTAGAGAGATATCCGATATAATTCTGGTAGCTAACGTTTAAGCCGCCGATAACCTGTTTTGTTATATTGATTGCTACTCTCCTAGTACATATAAAATACCTTGAAATACCTTGAAGTCCATATCATAGTTTGCCTTGACATCCTTGGGCGCTGCCATCTTGTTTTAGAATGTATTTATGAGCTGATGTAGTACCGATTATATTTTTGATTTTTAACAAGTATTTCTGCCCAAAGGCCGTGATACAGGTTATTATTGTAGGGTTACATGTTTGGGAACAGTGTAGAACAGAGAATTAAATATCATACACATTATGAATTCTCAGTAAGATTCTTACAATTCACTATGCGCGAAAATGGAGTGTGACGGCTCTCGAGCCATGTCTCGTGTTGAAGATCTCGTAGAATGGCACGAGATCTCGATTGGCTGGTTTGGAGACTATTTATCGTCCGAATGACGATATGTGTCGCTGTGACGTTCCAATCGTTAAGCGGGAGGCTGTAAAAGAGAGGTGTCGTCTGTCAAAAGTGAGTGAGTATCTGGGACCCACTCTGACTCAGGCTTGACCATCCTCAACTTATAACAGGTGTGTACAAATTCCGATTTAATCATAACTTACAGTAAAGAGATGTAATCTGATGACTGTGTTTTTTTACCTATAACATTTAATGTAGACAATTATATTTTGCTCTACAATTTATTTATGGTTAATTACATTGTTTCATTGTTAAAGAAAATCTGGTTTTGAGAGTAAATTATTATAGAGGCTGCTGAGTCTATAAAAGAACAGAGGTAACTTGTCTTGGATTTACCTGTCTACATTAATTAAGGCCTAAAGGGGGAGAAAAGAATAGAGCATCATGTGTGCGAATCTTACACAAGGTTTTAGTCTTAGATTATTCTTTCTAACTTAGCCAAGTCAAAAACTTAAGTCTGCATTCATAAATGGGCTTTGTACTTCCTGATCTGTAATAAAATAAATCATCTTGCCATAAAAGTGAAAAGTTCTTTGGTGGTAAAAAAAAAATCAACAAAACTGACATTGAATTAGTGATGATATTTTGCATTTTTAATCTTCATTCACATCTTCATGTTTTACTTTAGGCAATGTGTCTTTGGGAGGCAGAGGAGTGTATGAAATCTGATGGATCAAAACTAACAGCTATTGCAGAAGAAACTAGATGGAATACAATTAATGGATAAGGGGAGGTAACCAGTAACTTACTCCATTCACATTCTTTTCAACTACTCATAAGCCAGAGCATATCCATTCACACATGGACATGGTCTGTCAGCACCATGGTGGCTCAGTCGTTCGACATACGATAAGAATTCCGCTAATTCAAGTACCAGCAATATGAAGATAACAAATCATTAGACTGCTTTCTGCCATGTTTGGTCTAAAACAACAACAATAGCGATTGCTCCATAGGATTATCGGTCGCTCCATGCAGGAGGTAAGACACCCAACGAAAAGTCTCAAACTTTTAGAGTGCTTTTCGTAATGTTTTGAAAACTTAACTTAGAGGAATTCTTACCGTAAGCCAGCGATGGACGCGAGATTTAAATCTAAAAAAATGTCTTTAAAAAAACGGGAAAAAAACCTTTTAATGTGTTTTACTATGTGACATGTCCCGGACAAAGTTCAGGGTTTTCCTCCGTTCAGAGAGCCCATTTTCCTCCACAACTAAAGCGAGACGTAAAATATCAATCAAACAATCATTAAGAAATCAAATTGCATGCACAATCATGACCTATAGAGGTAATTGGCCTGATAAAGCTATTCACTTTCACTTAAAGGCACACTTGCCGCGAAAATCAGGAATATTGTTTACATTAAAGGGGCATGAGCTGCCGAAATTCACACTTTTTTCATAATTTCTGATCGTCCCGACAGTAAGAGGTTTTACAGACCATCGAAAAACTCAATGATTGGCGTTGGAATGAGGAAAATCCATACAGTGTGTGGCCTGTACTAACCGAAAACGTGTTCGAAAAGTAAACAAAATTTAAATAACCGGGACGACCATTCATTCATTCTAAGCAAAAGTTAGCTCAAAACAATACTTAAACGCACATTCCCGAGACTAGGCGCACTAAAAAGTCTTTGAATTATAGGTCTTAGGAAAAATAGCCGATAATTTAAACATTCTGTATCAACCTCAAAATATCGACATTTTGGCAGCTCATGCCCCTTTAAAAAAGAATTTAAAAATTTGAATTGTTACGTACCTGGAACGTAAACAAACCGATCTGCCCCCTATTGGCGATTTTATGTTTCAGTCGAGTGAGTGAACTAACGGCACAGTGTAATTTTACGTAGGCCTATTTATCTGAGAAATACAGACTGACGATCGGTTAACAGCGACTGGAAAACCCTGCTGATGATTGTTTGAGTGTAAACCACGGATAAAAAGGCCTGAAAGGAGGGTAATCCAACACAAAAGTTGACCGACACTGATCGTTGTTGTTGTAATCAGGCTTCGATTCTTCGTTTGTTTTTCACCCCATTTTTACAGTCTAAAGCTAACTAGACATGTTTTATGTGTCCTATGTTTAACTTTAGTGGTATTAGTCGTAGTAAGTTCATGTAAATTGGTTTTCTTAGCAAATTTAAACAGGCTACGTCGGCAAGTGTGCCTTTAATAATTCACTTTGTCAAACCTTACCTTTTATTATATAGGAGTGTGGCCTCTTTCTAAAAGTTCTTTGGTGGTAAAAAAAAAAATCAACAAAACTGACATTGAATTAGTGATGATATTTTGCATTTTTAATCTTCATTCACATCTTCATGTTTTACTTTAGGCAATGTGTCTTTGGGAGGCAGAGGAGTGTATGAAATCTGATGGATCAAAACTAACAGCTATTGCAGAAGAAACTAGATGGAATACAATTAATGGATAAGGGGAGGTAACCAGTAACTTACTCCATTCACATTCTTTTCAACTACTCATAAGCCAGAGCATATCCATTCACACATGGACATGGTCTGTCAGCACCATGGTGGCTCAGTCGTTCGACATACGATAAGAATTCCGCTAATTCAAGTACCAGCAATATGAAGATAACAAATCATTAGACTGCTTTCTGCCATGTTTGGTCTAAAACAACAACAATAGCGATTGCTCCATAGGATTATCGGTCGCTCCATGCAGGAGGTAAGACACCCAACGAAAAGTCTCAAACTTTTAGAGTGCTTTTCGTAATGTTTTGAAAACTTAACTTAGCGGAATTCTTACCGTAAGCCAGCGATGGACGCGAGATTTAAATCTAAAAAAATGTCTTTAAAAAAACGGGAAAAAAACCTTTTAATGTGTTTTACTATGTGACATGTCCCGGACAAAGTTCAGGGTTTTCCTCCGTTCAGAGAGCCCATTTTCCTCCACAACTAAAGCGAGACGTAAAATATCAATCAAACAATCATTAAGAAATCAAATTGCATGCACAATCATGACCTATAGAGGTAATTGGCCTGATAAAGCTATTCACTTTCACTTAAAGGCACACTTGCCGCGAAAATCAGGAATATTGTTTACATTAAAAAAGAATTTGAAAATTTGAATTGTTACGTACCTGGAACGTAAACAAACCGATCTGCCCCCTATTGGCGATTTTATGTTTCAGTCGAGTGAGTGAACTAACGGCACAGTGTAATTTTACGTAGGCCTATTTATCTGAGAAATACAGACTGACGATCGGTTAACAGCGACTGGAAAACCCTGCTGATGATTGTTTGAGTGTAAACCACGGATAAAAAGGCCTGAAAGGAGGGTAATCCAACACAAAAGTTGACCGACACTGATCGTTGTTGTTGTAATCAGGCTTCGATTCTTCGTTTGTTTTCACCCCATTTTTACAGTCTAAAGCTAACTAGACATGTTTTATGTGTCCTATGTTTAAGTTTAGTGGTATTAGTCGTAGTAAGTTCATGTAAATTGGTTTTCTTAGCAAATTTAAACAGGCTACGTCGGCAAGTGTGCCTTTAATAATTCACTTTGTCAAACCTTACCTTTTATTATATAGGAGTGTGGCCTCTTTCTAAAAGTTCTTTGGTGGTAAAAAAAAAAATCAACAAAACTGACATTGAATTAGTGATGATATTTTGCATTTTTAATCTTCATTCACATCTTCATGTTTTACTTTAGGCAATGTGTCTTTGGGAGGCAGAGGAGTGTATGAAATCTGATGGATCAAAACTAACAGCTATTGCAGAAGAAACTAGATGGAATACAATTAATGGATAAGGGGAGGTAACCAGTAACTTACTCCATTCACATTCTTTTCAACTACTCATAAGCCAGAGCATATCCATTCACACATGGACATGGTCTGTCAGCACCATGGTGGCTCAGTCGTTCGACATAAGCCAGCAATGGACGTGAGATTTAAATCTAAAAAAGTCTTTAAAAAAAATGAAAAAAAACCCAACTTTTAATGTGTTTTACTATGTGACATGTCTCGGACAAAGTTAAGGGTTTCTTCTGTTTAAAGAGCCCATTTTCCTCCACAACTAAAGCGAGACGTAAAATATCAATCAAACAATCATAAAGAAATCAAATTGCATGCACAATCATGACCTATAGAGGTAATTGACCTGGTAAAGCTATTCACTTTCACTTAATAATTCACTTTGTCAAACCTTACCTTTTATTTTATAGGGGTGTGGCCTCTTTCTAAAAGTGAATATGGGATTGTTTCATTGTTAAAGAAAATCTGGTTTTGAGAATAAATTATTATAGAAGCTGCTGAGTCTATAAAAGAACAGAGGTAACTTGTCTTGGATTTACCTGTCTACATTAATTAAGGCCTAAAGGGGGAGACAAGTTAAAACAACAACATGGAATTGTATTGAACAGGTTCCCATTGAGCATCATGTGTGTGAATCTTACACATGGTTTTAGTCTTAGGTTATTCTTTCTAACTTAGCCAAGTCAAATTCTTGAATCTGCATTCATAACTAGCTTTGTACTTCCTGATCTGTGATAAAATTAAGCCATCTTGCCATAAAAGTGAAAAGTTCTTTGGTGGTATGAAAAAAAAAACAATCAACAAAACTGACATTGAATTAGTGATGATATTTTGCATTTTTAATCTTCATTCACATCTTCATGTTTTACTTTAGGCAATGTGTCTTTGGGAGGCAGAGGAGTGTATGAAATCTGATTGATCAAAACTAACAGCTATTGCTGAAGAGACTAGATGGAATACAATTAATGGATAAGGGGAGGTAACCAGTAACTTACTGCAGTGACATTATTTCCATCTACTCATAAGCCAGAGCATATCCATTCACGCAGGGACATGGTCTGTCAGCACCATGGTGGCTCAGTCGTTCGACATACGATAAGAATTCCGCTAATTCAAGTACCAGCAATATGAAGATAACAAATCATTAGACTGCTTTCTGCCATGTTTGGTCTAAAACAACAACAATAGCGATTGCTCGATAGGATTATCGGTCGCTCCATGCAGGAAGTAAGACACCCAACGAAAAGTCTCAAACTTTTAGAGTGCTTTTCGTAATGTTTTGAGAACTGAACTTAGCGGAATTCTTACCGTAAGCCAGCGATGGACGCGAGATTTAAATCTAAAAAAATGTCTTTCAAAAACCGGGAAAAAAAACTTTTACTATGTGACATGTCCCGGACAAAGTTCAGGGTTGTCCTCCGTTCAGAGAGCCCATTTTCCTCCACAACTAAAGCGAGACGTAAAATATCAATCAAACAATCATTAAGAAATCAAATTGCATGCACAATCATGACATATAGAGGTAATTGGCCTGATAAAGCTATTCACTTTCACTTAAAGGCACACTTGCCGCGAAAATCAGGAATATTGTTTACATTAAAAAAGAAAGACCGTATTCTGTATTTTTCCCAGACAATATAAGTTAGGAACTTTCTATTTTTACCAAAATTTAAAAGTTTGGACGTCACTTTGTATTTTTAATTTGAATTTGAAAATTTGAATTGTTACGTACCCGGAACGTAAACAAACCGATCTGCCCCCTATTGGCGATTTTATGTTTCAGTCGAGGGAGTGAACTAACGGCACAGTGTAATTTTACGTAGGCCTATTTATCTGAAAAATACAGACTGACGATCGGTTAACAGCGACTGGAAAACCCTGCTGATGATTGTTTGAGTGTAAACCACGGATAAAAAGGCCTGAAAGGAGGGTAATCCAACACAAAAGTTGACCGACACTGATCGTTGTTGTTGTAATCAGGCTTCGATTCTTCGTTTGTTTTTCACCCCATTTTTACAGTCTAAAGCTAACTAGACATGTTTTATGTGTCCTATGTTTAACTTTAGTGGTATTAGTCGTAGTAAGTTCATGTAAATTGGTTTTCTTAGCAAATTTATGTAACCAAGTGTTAGGTTCAACACTAGCTCACGGTCAAGGGGAATCACGGTGAGTGACAAACACTGTTCTACCCACAGTTGTCTCCCTTTGTACAGGGTACGAGACACTGGTACTTTGCTTGGATCATTCCTTTTCCTTTGATCGTTCGATGAGTGAGGACCTGCATTTTGTTTGTCCCCCCAGGTATTATGCATTTTTCATTTCTTGATTTAGATTTATTATTAAAGATTATTGTATTCAGTGCGACATACTGTATACACACTGGTCGAATTAGACACTAGATCACAGTAAATACCATCGTTACAAGTTAGTTAGAGAAAGTTCCGTTTGCACGAGCGGAATTCCCACGTGTGCAAATCGCCCGTTTATTTTCTCTTAAAGTATCTGTTTTAAGATACTGAACTTATGTTGTGTGGAATATTATGTTCGTGACAATTATTAGCTTAAGAAAGACCTCATTGCCAGTTGATGAAACTGTAGGATTAACTGATAGTAGCCCCTTTATGCTGGATTTGATTTATCCTATTTCATCACAATATAAGTGAAATACTATTTAATGTGGCACCAAATATCAAGCAATCAATCTTAATTTATCTATGATCCTTAGTGTAAGAAAATAAGATGTGAACTTTCAAAAGTCTTAAATATTTCACCTTGTTTTAACGTGGCACGAGAGGCCTCGTGAGGGAGTGGTGATCAATGACCTTTCTCACAGTCAATACATTGGGTTAGTGTCTTATATGGCTTCGATACATGCCGATGACATACGATTCCTATAAAAAATGTCTACATTTCCTGTGAATGTGTTCAGCTATCCATGCATGTGAAGGTCAAGAATTGTTTTAAAACACATTCTTGTTTTTGGCCAACCTTTTCACAAAGTTTGAATAGTATTGGTACTATTGGTTGGGCCCCATCTAAGTGAACCTTTAGTTTAACGCCAATTAAATGTAACTATTTAATTGTTGTCGATTTCCACCATATTGAAATGGAAATAGGAATGTTATACCTTTTAACATTTGTGGGATGAAGCGTCACCACTTCCCCCACGAGGCCTCTCGTGCCACGTTAAAACAAGGTGAAATATTTAAGACTTTTGAAAGTTCACATCTTATTTTCTTACACTAAGGATCATAGATAAATTAAGATTGATTGCTTGATATTTGGTGCCACATTAAATAGTATTTCACTTATATTGTGATGAAATAGGATAAATCAAATCCAGCATAAAGGGGCTACTATCAGTTAATCCTACAGTTTCATCAACTGGCAATGAGGTCTTTCTTAAGCTAATAATTGTCACGAACATAATATTCCACACAACATAAGTTCAGTATCTTAAAACAGATACTTTAAGAGAAAATAAACGGGCGATTTGCACACGTGGGAATTCCGCTCGTGCAAACGGAACTTTCTCTAACTAACTTGTAACGATGGTATTTACTGTGATCTAGTGTCTAATTCGACCAGTGTGTATACAGTATGTCGCACTGAATACAATAATCTTTAATAATAAATCTAAATCAAGAAATGAAAAATGCATAATACCTGGGGGGACAAACAAAATGCAGGTCCTCACTCATCGAACGATCAAAGGAAAAGGAATGATCCAAGCAAAGTACCAGTGTCTCGTACCCTGTACAAAGGGAGACAACTGTGGGTAGAACAGTGTTTGTCACTCACCGTGATTCCCCTTGACCGTGAGCTAGTGTTGAACCTAACACTTGGTTACACTTGGCGTGCATGCATGTGAAGGTCAAGAATTGTTTTAAAACACATTCTTGTTTTTGGCCAACCTTTTCACAAAGTTTGAATAGTATTGGTACTATTGGTTGGGCCCCATCTAAGTGAACCTTTAGTTTAACGCCAATTAAATGTAACTATTTAATTGTTGTCGATTTCCACCATATTGAAATGGAAATAGGAATGTTATACCTTTTAACATTTGTGGGATGAAGCGTCACCACTTCCCAATTTGTTTTCATGTACATTTACGTGTGTACTTTGCTTGGATCAATCCTTTTTTCCTTTGATCGTTCGATGAGTGAGGACCTGCATTTTGTTTGTCCCCCCAGGTTGATCAACTTTTATCCGGCCTACTCGACGATAAATAAAACATTGTCAAAAAGCACTCTTTTGTTGTCTTTCTCTGTATTTGATTCCGTTTGTTGCTGGTAACCCTGGTTCCGGTTTCACTCCTTTAAACATTTTAGCGGTTCCCTCACTAATTTCCCCCCTTCTCTCAGTAAGCTTGATCCCCCTTGGAACGGGGATTAAAAACACGCTTACATTTAAACAGGCTACGTCGGCAAGTGTGCCTTTAATAATTCACTTTGTCAAACCTTACCTTTTATTATATAGGAGTGTGGCCTCTTTCTAAAAGTTCTTTGGTGGTAAAAAAAAAAAATCAACAAAACTGACATTGAATTAGTGATGATATTTTGCATTTTTAATCTTCATTCACATCTTCATGTTTTACTTTAGGCAATGTGTCTTTGGGAGGCAGAGGAGTGTATGAAATCTGATGGATCAAAACTAACAGCTATTGCAGAAGAGACTAGATGGAATACAATTAATGGATAAGGGGAGGTAACCAGTAACTTACTCCATTCACATTCTTTTCAACTACTCATAAGCCAGAGCATATCCATTCACACATGGACATGGTCTGTCAGCACCATGGTGGCTCAGTCGTTCGACATACGATAAGAATTCCGCTAATTCAAGTACCAGCAATATGAAGATAACAAATCATTAGACTGCTTTCTGCCATGTTTGGTCTAAAACAACAACAATAACGATTGCTCGATAGGATTATCGGTCGCTCCATGCAGGAGGTAAGACACCCAACGAAAAGTCTCAAACTTTTAGAGTGCTTTTCGTAATGTTTTGAGAACTGAACTTAGCGGAATTCTTACCGTAAGCCAGCGATGGACGCGAGATTTAAATCTAAAAAAATGTCTTTAAAAAACCGGGAAAAAAAACTTTTACTATGTGACATGTCCCGGACAAAGTTCAGGGTTGTCCTCCGTTCAGAGAGCCCATTTTCCTCCACAACTAAAGCGAGACGTAAAATATCAATCAAACAATCATTAAGAAATCAAATTGCATGCACAATCATGACATATAGAGGTAATTGGCCTGATAAAGCTATTCACTTTCACTTAAAGGCACACTTGCCGCGAAAATCAGGAATATTGTTTACATTAAAAAAGAAAGACCGTATTCTGTATTTTTCCCAGACAATATAAGTTAGGAACTTTCTATTTTTACCAAAATTTAAAAGTTTGGACGTCACTTTGTATTTTTAATTTGAATTTGAAAATTTGAATTGTTACGTACCCGGAACGTAAACAAACCGATCTGCCCCCTATTGGCGATTTTATGTTTCAGTCGAGGGAGTGAACTAACGGCACAGTGTAATTTTACGTAGGCCTATTTATCTGAAAAATACAGACTGACGATCGGTTAACAGCGACTGGAAAACCCTGCTGATGATTGTTTGAGTGTAAACCACGGATAAAAAGGCCTGAAAGGAGGGTAATCCAACACAAAAGTTGACCGACACTGATCGTTGTTGTTGTAATCAGGCTTCGATTCTTCGTTTGTTTTTCACCCCATTTTTACAGTCTAAAGCTAACTAGACATGTTTTATGTGTCCTATGTTTAACTTTAGTGGTATTAGTCGTAGTAAGTTCATGTAAATTGGTTTTCTTAGCAAATTTAAACAGGCTACACCGGCAAGTGTGCCTTTAATAATTCACTTTGTCAAACCTTACCTTTTATTATATAGGAGTGTGGCCTCTTTCTAAAAGTAAATATGGGATTGTTTCATTGTTAAAGAAAATCTGGTTTTGAGAATAAATCATTATAGAGGCTGCTGAGTCTGTTTAAGAACAAAGGTAACTCGTCTTGGATTTACCCGTCTACATTAATTAAGGCCTAAAGGGGGAGAAAAGTTTAAAGAGCAACATAAAATAAAGTAGTAAGTAAATATTCATGGTGTAATCTCAATATTTCGACTTTAATTAAGTCATCGTCAGGAGAATTAATTAAAGTCGAAATATTGAAATATATTAAGATTTACGGAGTTTCCTTCCTACTTTATTATGTTAAGTGGTTCAGTGGATCAAATAGACAACATGGAGTTAATGGATAAGGGGAGGTAACCAGTAACTTACTGCATTCACATTCTTTTCATCAACTCACAAGCCTGGATATAAGCGTTCACACATGGACATGTTCTGTCTGTATCATGGTTACTCAGTCGGTAGAGTGACAGTTTCTCAATTAGCACAAGCAGTCCATCGAATCTCTGTTTGAACCTCCAAAACATCCCCCCCCCCTCGTCTCAAAAAAGAGCCTGCTTTCCTCCTCAATAAACAGTTCCTAGGTGAGATGTAAAATATGAATCAATCAATCCTGAATAAATCAGACTGCATGCACAGTGACCAGGCATGCTCTTTACTTTCGTTTTCTTGTTCACTTGTTCAAACTTTACAAATTTATTTTCTAATTTTATAGGGGTTTGGGCTTTTGAGAAGGTGTCAAATATCTTACCAAAAGTGAGGATTGGATTGTTCCGTGTTTAACGAATATCTGGTTTTTGAAAGTAAATCATTATAAAGTCTGCAAAGGATAAAGGTAATTAACCTTTGATTTACCTGTCTACATGAATTAAGGCGTAAAATGACTTTTTTTTTAAGGAAATCTATTTCTTGAATTTAGGAGTTGATAAATGAAGCCTAATGATGTCCCTAGAAACATTGTGGTTTAGAACATGGGTGTTGTTTAGGAGAGGGGCCTCTGTGGCTCAGCCTTTGAATCCCACTCAGTCCAAAAAATAATTGGAAAATTGTCTGACTGGGTTTTCACTCGAATGACCTATGTGGGGTGGTTGCCAGTTACCAACGGAAGGTCGTGGGTTTCCTCCCACAATAAAACTGGCAACCCCGCCATATGAGTGAAATAATCTTGAGCGAGGCGTACAACATCAAACAATCAATCACCCAAGTAGGGACACATGACTGTGCAGAATACTTTGGTCATGTTGATCCTCAATATATGATTTTGTCTTACCCTTGAAAAAGCTCCGATTTCACCATTTGTTTTAACTTGAAAGCTAAAAGATGATATTCTATTTGCCTGTATTTGAATTCCTCTATCCTGTAAATTATGTGAACACTTCACTATTAAAATGATATTTTTTTATATTTTAGAGGATGACTTTGATACAACTACAAGACAGATTTTGATGAACAAGGGGAGGTAACTACACATGTATTCTCAATGCTTGTCAAGACAGGCCAATGATAGATAAGAATTCTGTGACTCTTATCGGTTTTCACCCCATGACTTCACTCCGTTAGTGGGATGGTTGCCAGTTACCAACGGAAGGTCGGGGGTTTCCTCCGGGCATAGAGCCAGGGTTCCTCCCACAATAAAACTGGCAACACCGCCATATAAGTGAAATAATCTTGCCACCAAACAATCAATCAATCAATTCAACTCTGTTAAACGCCAACTATCTGATAATTGCCCAGCTAGTGTGTTGAATGAATTGGAGAGATAGCGACCGCTGCTTATGGTAGTATACAGGACAGAGACCCCAGTTTTCTCAATAAACCTGGAAATGTCACAATCATCAATAATTTCAACCATAATGTTTGTTTTGTCATGTAAAGGAAGAAGTCTCAGTCTTAATGTAGGCCTACAATCATTTCCAGGTTTCAACAATTGTTGTGAAAATGTTCCAGTGGATTCTCTCTGGATAAAATACATGTACATATATGGGTTATAGAATAAACAAATTTATTAAACCTCACATTACATTGTTTTAAAATCTTACTTTTGTCTTTTTTATTCTATAAAGTTATATACTCTTGACGAATACAAAGATCCTTTCAGAGGTGAAAATCTGGTTTTGGAAAGTTATACATGTACAGAATTTGTGAAGTGAAATCTACTGAAGGACAATTGAGGTTAGTCTGATTGAAAGGTAAATATACATACGACATACAGACCAATTAGGAAACTACTGAGTACATATGACCTACAGACCAATTAGGAAACTACTGACTACATATGACCTACAGACCAATTAGGAAACTACTGACTACATATGACCTACAGACCAATTAGGAAACTACTGAGTACATATGACCTACAGACCAATTAGGAAACTACTGAATACATTTGACCTACAGACCAATTAGGAAACTACTGAGTACATATGACCTACAGACCAATTTAATAGGAAACTACTGAGTACATATGACCTACAGACCAATTAGGAAACTACTGAGTACATATGACCTACAGACCAATTTAATAGGAAACTACTGAGTACATATGACCTACAGACCAATTTAATAGGAAAATACTGAGTACATATGACCTACAGACCAATTTATTAGGAAACTACTGAGTACATATGACCTACAGACCAATTAGGAAACTACTGAGTACATATGACCTACAGACCAATTTAATAGGAAACTACTGAGTACATATGACATACAGACCAATTAGGAAACTACTGAGTACATATGACCTACAGACCAATTTATTAGGAAACTACTGTATTTTATTCATTCAGACAATGAGCATGTATATTAACGAGGCTTTCTACCTGGAGGAAACTGTTGACCCTTAGCAAGTTCCACATAACTGATGATTGTAATGATTTGAACATTGAAGAACTTAGATACAGTAAGTTAATTGATTGGCACTCAACAGCTAAACTACCAAAAGATAACCCTTTCACAAACCCAGCTGTACAAAACCATCAATTAATCCCAGGAAGGCTAATGTATACTTAATGTGGCATGAGCTGCCAAAATGTTGATATTTTTCAGTAAAAACAGAATGTTGAAATTATCGGCTATTTTTCTCAAGACCTGTAATTCATAACCTTTTGAATGCTTCTAGTCTTGAGAATGTATGATAAAGTATTGTTTTGAACTAACTTTGGCTTAGAATGAATGAATGGTCGTCCCGGTTATTTAAATTTTGTTTACTTTTCGAACACGTTGTCGGTTCGTATAGGCCACATACTGTATGGATTTTCTTCATTCATACGCTAATCATTTAGTTTTGCGATGGCCTTCAAAGCCTGTTACTGTCATGACGATCAGAATTTATGAAAAAAGGGTGAATTTTGGCAGCTCATGCCACTTTAATCTTCTTCTTGCTAGGTCACCAAACATGGCAATAGTAAATCCTAAAAAAGGCCCAGCTGAAGGTCTTAGCCTTATAGTAGAATTTATACAATGAATTTCATTGTTCTGCTGAGAACTTTTTAGAATGTATGAATTAATGGAAAAGATATTTTGTTTACAAGTAGATTCTTAAAGTGGCATGAGCTGCCAAAATTCGCAGTTTTTTCATAACTTCTGATCGTCACGACAGTAAGAGGCTTTGAAGGCTATCGAAAAACTAAATGATTGGCGTTGGAATGAGAAAAATCCATACAGTATGTGGCCTGTATGAACCGAAAACGTGTTCAAAAGTAAACAAAATTTAAATAACCGGGACGACCATTCATTCATTCTAAGCCAAAGTTAGTTTAAAACAGTACTTTATCGTACATTTTCGAGACTTGAAGCATTAAAAAGCTTCTGAATTCTACCTCTTGAGAAAAATAGCCAATAATTTCAGCATTCTGTTTTAACGTCAAAATATCAACATTTTGGCAGCTCATGCCCCTTTAAGAGAGCAGTGCGAATTGTTTGGATAAAAATGCCGTGGTGAAATCACTTTTGCCGTGAAAAATAAACTTTTCCGCGGCAACGTTTTTTTTTTTGCCGTGGGAAAAATTTGAATTCCGAGGGTCGTGATACCCAGTTAAGAGAGCCATACAATAACTTCCAGATCGGGAAGTTATTCAACGCTTTTAAGCCACGCCCACTCTCTGTCCATTGGGTATCGGGTTTGTCGAGGACTGCTCATCAAAAGAAAAACGCCGCAACCATGATACAAGGGATCTTACCCTAACTTTTTAAACTGTGGAGGGGCCGTACGATATAGGATGTCTCAAAGCCAACTGTGGAGGGGCCGTACGATATAGGATGTCTCAAAGCCAACTGTGGAGGGGCCGTACAATATAGGATGTCTCAAAGCCAACTGTGGAGGGGCCGTACGATATAGGATGTCTCAAAGCCAACTGTGGAGGGGCCGTACAATATAGGATGTCTCAAAGCCAACTGTGGAGGGGCCGTAGGATATAGGATGTCTCAAAGCCAACTGTGTAGGGGCCGTACGATATAGGATGTCTCAAAGCCAACTGTGGAGGGGCCGTACAATATAGGATGTCTCAAAGCCAACTGTGGATGGGCCGTACTATATAGGATGTCTCAAAGCCAACTGTATCGGGGCTGTACGATATAGGATGTCTCAAAGCCAACTGTGGAGGGGCCGTACAATATAGGATGTCTCAAAGCCAACTGTGGAGGGGCCGTACGATATAGGATGTCTCAAAGCCAACTGTGGAGGGGCCGTACGATATAGGATGTCTCAAAGCCAACTGTGGAGGGGCTGTACGATATAGGATGTCTCCAAAGCCAACTGTGGAGGGGCTGTACGATATAGGATGTCTCAAAGCCAACTGTGGAGGGGCCGTACGATATAGGATGTCTCAAAGCCAACTGTGGAGGGGCCGTACGATATAGGATGTCTCAAAGCCAACTATGGAGGGGCCGTAAGATATAGGATGTCTCAAAGCCAACTGTGGAGGGGCCGTACGATATAGGATGTCTCAAAGCCAACTGTGGATGGGCTGTACAAAATAGGATGTCTCAAAGCCAACTGTGGAGGGGCCGTACAATATAGGATGTCTCAAAGCCAACTGTGGAGGGGCCGTACAATAAAGGATGTCTCAAAGCCAACTGTGGAGGGGCCGTACAATATAGGATGTCTCAAAGCCAACTGTGGAGGGGCCGTACAATGAAGGATGTCTCAAAGCCAACTGTGGAGGGGCCGTACCATATAGGATGTCTCAAAGCCAACTGTGGAGGGGCCGTACGATATAGGATGTCTCAAAGCCAACTGTGGAGGGGCCGTACGATATAGGATGTCTCAAAGCCAACTGTGGATGGGCCGTGCGATATAGGATGTCTCAAAGCCAGCCAGTTGAATCTCCTGAGAAGCCATATCTCCAAAAGTAATCCCCATGATAAAATTTACAGTCTTTAATTGACCACGGGGTAGCTATGAGAGAGCTATTAGGATAGATTAAGCATAAGATGGGGGCCATTTTTACGCCACATGGCTTTCACCGCCAAATCCAATCGCCTGCTGGGAAATTTGAATCGCCTGATAAGCCATATATTTAATTTTAGAGGATAAAACCTATAACCGTATAACGGCCATAAAGGCGGTCTCCTTATACATATATCGTTACTTTTCCTTTAGCCATCGGTTAGATTGTGGAGGGGCCGTACGAAAGAGGATGTCTCAAAGCCAGTCAGTTGAATCTCCTGAGAAGCCATATCTCCAAATGTAATCCCCATGATAACCATTGGTCACCAACCCACACCCATCAAATCCCACATGCTAAGAATTCGCCACTCGTATAGAGGGCGGGATCTGCACCAGCCTCTCGCCCTAAGATTGATTGATTAATGTTTTACGCCGCACTCAAGAGTATTTCACTGATATGGTAGTGTTGCCAGGTTTAGTGGGGGGAGGGGACACCAGGAGTTTTGCCAGGAGGTACTTCGGCGAGTACCTGGCAACTCTTCCACATTGATGGAAGGCCTGTCTCAGCCTGAGGGACAATCACCCCAAACGGATGAGCCACCCAGGCCACCCTCACCCCCAGGATAATCATTGGCCACTTGTATAGAGGGCGGGATCTGCACCCAGCCCCCTCACCCATCGAATTCCCAATGATAAGCATTGTCACTCGTATAGAGGGCGGGTTCTACACCAACCTATCGAATCACTACACTAAGTATTGGTTACTCGTATAGAGCACCCAGCCTAACTCATCAAATTCTCCTTATTAATCAAACGTCTTCATATGACTGAAATACTGTTAAGCAGGACGTAAACCCCAAATCACTCACCCATATTAAGCATTGCACCTTATCTATACATCACAAATTAAACACCTTATGATATTTTGTAGAATGCCTGTAAACACTCACCAAATTTACTTCATCTTAAATAACCACTTTTATTTTAAGAACAAAAAACACAAATATTAAACAAAACTTGACTTCCCATTTATATAAAGCGGTAATGTCTTTTTTTCTTCCTGAATAATTCAATATAATTTTGGAGCAGATAATACCTGCATTGTTTAAATGGTATATCCTCGGGCGACGAGTGCTCTGAACTGTTTCTTTTTCTTCTGTAAATGTCAATGGTGAATTCTTTATTAAACGACATACATAAATTCAGTTGAGTTGATACCAGACAGACACAACAACGAGAGATTACTATCAAACATCAGTAGACGAACAGTTTTAGTCAGCACAGCAAATGAAATTCAATCCATTATGTCATTAACTTGAGAGGTTCGGAAACTCCACCACCGCATTTTAGCGTCTATTTCCATGCCGGGCAATGCCATCTCTGACATTGTTGTAATTGTGGACTGGGGAGTATTAAGCAGAATGCACATAATTCCGCTACTGTAGGGTTAAATGGATACCAGCGTTGGTAAGGTTGTTTTTGTACTGTAAAATGGAAAGAAAAAAACATGCGTTTATTAAAGGAAAGTTACATAACAAATTGAATTCATTAGCTAAAATTTCCATCATTTTAATAGCAATATAAGCTGAATGATTTACGATGGGTTCCAGGAATAGACTGGAAGATATGATTGTGTTATGTAATGACCATTATCTAATTAAACAATCCACACATAACTACTCCCATATTCACTGTCATCTAGTGGAAGAGTTGCCAGCTACTCTGCGAAGTTCGGGGGTTTCCTCCATATAAGTGAAATAATCTTGATTGCGGCGTAAAACATCTTGAATATATATAGCAGGTCTTTTACTGCGAAATTGCTAATTTAATACCCTGAGAATGTCAACGGCACGTAACCCTGCAACTAGTAAACACACAATGCCTAATACTATAGGCCTACTTAAAGTGGCATGAGCTGTCAAAATGTTGATATTTTGATGTTAAAACAGAATGTTGAGATTATTGGCTATTTTTCTCAAGACGTATACTAATAATTCAGAAGCTTTTTAGTGTTTCTGGTCTCGAGAATGAACGATTAAGTATCGTTTTGGACCAACTTTGACTTAGAATGAATTTTGTGTACTATTTCGGTTCGTATAGGTCACATACTGTATAGATTTTCGATGACCTTCAAAGCCTCTCACTGTCGTGCCGATCAGAAATTGTGAAAAAAGTGTGAATTTTGGCAGCTCGTGCCACTTAAATGAACAAATAGTTCCTTATGCTGTAGCCTACTAAGTATACACACAACGCCTTGTGCTGTATAAAACACCCAGTGTTTAACTCACACTGCCTAACGCTATGTGGATTAAACACACATCACCTGGGGCCATTCTGAGCAAACTCACACTGCCTAACGCTGTGTGGATTAAACACACATCACCTGGGGCCATTCTGAGCAAACACACTCTGCCTAACGCTGTGTGGATTAAACACACATCACCTGGGGCCATTCTGAGCAAACACACACTGCCTAACGCTATGTGGATTAAACACACATCACCTGGGGCCATTCTGAGCAAACACACTCTGCCTAACGCTGTGTGGATTAAACACACATCACCTGGGGCCATTCTGAGCAAACACACACTGCCTAACGCTGTGTGGATTAAACACACATCACCTGGGGCCATTCTGAGCAAACACACTCTGCCTAACGCTGTGTGGATTAAACACACATCACCTGGGGCCATTCTGAGCAAACACACTCTGCCTAACGCTGTGTGGATTAAACACACATCACCTGGGGCCATTCTGAGCAAACACACGCTGCTTGACGCTATGTGGATTAAACACACATCACCTGGGGCCATTCTGAGCAAACACACTCTGCCTAACGCTGTGTGGATTAAACACACATCACCTGGGGCCATTCTGAGCAAACACACTCTGCCTAACGCTGTGTGGATTAAACACACATCACCTGGGGCCATTCTGAGCAAACACACTCTGCCTAACGCTGTGTGGATTAAACACACATCACCTGGGGCCATTCTGAGCAAACACACGCTGCTTGACGCTGTGCTCAGTAAACCCAGCGCCTAACACTAAACGGAAAAAACCTATATCACCTGACACTGCGTTGAGTAATCACACATCACCTATAAACGCTGTGTGTAATAAACACACATTACCTAAAGCTGTGTTTAGTAATCAAACATCACCTATAAACGCTGTGTTTAGTAAACACACAACACCTAATACTGTGATTATAGTATACCAACAGCGCCTGGTGCTTGCTAAGTAAATACACATTGTCTGTGGGAATAAATATACGGCCAGATATTTCATTTCATTTATTGAACATATCATATATTTATGAACACTAAAACACACGGGCACAGGGAAAATCTTCTAGTTTAAATAACCATGGAAACAAGTTTCTAATTGTGTTAAAAAGCGGTATAGGCCTATCATTTAGACCTTTATACCCAATTATATAAAGTTGTTGCAATAAACTAAAACCCATGATATTTCATTAGGTTGATGACAGACAGGAGCTTGGCCTTAGTCAGTCGAATTTTCTGGAGCCATACATGTATATCATATTCACAAGTGTAAAGTGGCTATCCTGAGTGAACCCACTCATGCGGAAAACCTTACATCTCCTCAAGTTAATGTCCTGAGTAAACCCACACGACCAGAGGCTGGCATGAACCCTGAAAGTCTAGATCCTAAGTAAACCCACTCGACCAGAAGCTGCCATGAACCCTAATAGTGTAGATCCTAAATAAACCCACTCGACAAGAAGCTGCCATGAACCCTAAAAGTCTAGATCCTAAGTAAACCCACTCGACCAGAAGCTGCCATGAACCCTAAAAGTCTAGATCCTAAATAAACCCACTCGACAAGAAGCTGCCATGAACCCTAAAAGTCTAGATCCTAAATAAACCCACACGACCAGAAGCTACCATGAACCCTAAAAGTCCAGATCCTAAGTAAACCCACTCGACAAGAAGCTGCCATGAACCCTAAAAGTCTAGATGCTGAGTAAACCCACTCGACCAGAAGCTGCCATGAACCCTAAAAGTCTAGATCCTAAGTAAACCCACTCGACCAGAAGCTGCCATGAACCCTAAAAGTCTAGATCCTAAGTAAACCCACTCGACAAGAAGCTGCCATGAACCCTAAAAGTCTAGATCCTAAGTAAACCCACGCGAACAGAGGAGGTTGGCATGGACCCTGAAAGTCTAGATCCTGAGTAAACACACACGACCAGAAGCTGCCGTGAACCCTGAAAGTCTAGATCCTAAGTAAACCCACTCGACAAGAAGCTGCCATGAACCTTGGAAGTCTAGATCCTAAGTAAACCCACTCGATTAGAAGCTTCCATGAACCCTAAAAGTTTAGATCCTAAGTAAACCCACTCGACAAGAAGCTGCCATGAACCCTAAAAGTCTAGATCCTAAGTAAACCCACTCGACAAGAAGCTGCCATGAACCCTAAAAGTCTAGATCCTAAGTAAACCCACTCGACAAGAAGCTGCCATGAACCCTGAAAGTATAGATCCTAAGTAAACCCACACGGCCAGAGGTTCCCATGAACCCTGAAAGTCTAGATCCTGAGTAAACACACACGACCAGAAGCTGCCGTGAACCCTGAAAGTCTAGATCCTATTAGTAAACCCACACGACCAGAGGCTGGCATGACTCCTGAAAGTCTAGATGCTGAGTAAACCCACTCGACCAGAAGCTGCCATGAACCCTAAAAGTCTAGATCCTAAGTAAACCCACTCGACCAGAAGCTGCCATGAACCCTAAACGTCTAGATCCTAAGTAAACCCACTCGACAAGAAGCTGCCATGAACCCTAAAAGTCTAGATCCTAAGTAAACCCACTCGACAAGAAGCTGCCATGAACCCTAAAAGTGTAGATCCTAAGTAAACCCACTCGACAAGAAGCTGCCTTGAACCCTAAAAGTCTAGATCCTAAGTAAACCCACACGAACAGAGGTTGGCATGGACCCTGAAAGTCTAGACCCTGAGTAAACACACACGACCAGAAGCTGCCGTGAACCCTGAAAGTCTAGATCCTAAGTAAACCCACTCGACAAGAAGCTGCCATGAACCCTGAAAGTCTAGATCCTAAGTAAACCCACTCGACCAGAAGCTTCCATGAACCCTAAAAGTTTAGATCCTAAGTAAACCCACTCGACAAGAAGCTGCCATGAACCCTAAAAGTCTAGATCCTAAGTATACCCACTCGACAAGAAGCTGCCATGAACCCTAAAAGTCTAGATCCTAAGTAAACCCACTCGACAAGAAGCTGCCATGAACCCTGAAAGTATAGATCCTAAGTAAACCCACACGGACAGAGGTTCCCATGAACCCTGAAAGTATAGATCCTGAGTAAACACACACGACCAGAAGCTGCCGTGAACCCTGAAAGTCTAGATCCTATTAGTAAACCCACACGACCAGAGGCTGGCATGACTCCTGAAAGTCTAGATGCTGAGTAAATCCACACGACCAGAAGCTGGCATGACCCCTGAAAGTCTAGATGTCGAGTAAACCCACACGACCAGAGGCTGGCATGACCCCTGAAAGTCTAGAGTGAACCCACTTAACCAGAGGCTGTCAGGGTCCCTGGAAGTCTAGATGCTGAGGAAACCCACTTGCCCAGATACTGGATCGATCCCTGAAAGTCTAGATGCCAAGTAAACCTAAATGGCCCCTGAAAGTCTAGATGCCGAGTAAACCTAAATGGCCCCTGAAAGTCTAGATGCCGAGTAAACCTAATTGGCCCCTGAAAGTCTAGATGCCGAGTAAACCTAAATGGCCCCTGAAAGTCTAGATGCCGAGTAAACCTAAATGGCCCCTGAAAGTCTAGATGCCGAGTAAACACACAGCCCTTGGCACTCAATGCTTGATAAACCCACACCCTCTGAGAGCTTGTACTACCCAAATCCACACTGTTCGAGGAAACGTTGTATAGCCTTACACTATGTTGAGTAAAAGAACACCGTCTCACGTTGCCTTACACTATGTTGAGTAAAAGAACACCGTCTCACGTTGCCTTACACTATGTTGAGTAAAAGGAACACCGTCTCACGCTGCCTTACACTATGTTGAGTAAAAGAACACCGTCTCACGTTGCCTTACACTATGTTGAGTAAACGTACATGGTCTCACGTTGCCTTACACTATGTCCAGTAAACGTACATGGTCTCACGTTGCCTTACACTATGTCCAGTAAACGTACAATGCCTTACGCTGCCTAATACACTACCTACATTTAACACTATGCTGAGTAAACGTTGTCTACCTCACAATATCGTATACGATGCTGAGTCCGTGTGTGAAAACATTTCAGAATATAGCGTTGACATTCGTTATCTACTTACCCATTTCAGGGCGATCAGATATGACGAAATCAGGTGTCATCAATAACAACATCCCAATGAACAACGAGAACCTCAGCATACACATCTTACTGTTTGAGAGGCTTAAATAAAGTGACTGTGCTTTTATGAATGTAGTCGGCTTAGTATATTTTTGATACTGAATAATTAGTGGTCACGTGAATGGCCCTCTATGTATCCGATAATTATCAAGTCCTCAATATAGACAGAGGAAATGAGGGAAAGTTATAAAACATATAGGCTCACCAATAAACGTTTGTGAATAAATCGAGATTTCGCAAGTGTAGTTTAAAAGTAATTAGCTGCCGAAATTCACATTTTTTCATAATTTCTGATCCCCCGCGACAGTAAGAGGCTTTGAGGGTCATCAAAAAACTAAATGATTGACGTTTGAATAAGGAAAATCCATAAAGTATACGGCCGAAAAGTAAACAAAATTTAAATAACCGGGACGACCATTCATTTAATCTAAGCCAAAGTTGGTTTAAAACTATACTTTATCGTTCAAGACTAAAAATAACACGACTAAAAATTTTTTCCGTATTACCAGCCAAATATAATACAAGACTGAAGATCCGGGCTAACTATAGGCCATTTGTGTTTCAAATGACAAAATGGTGTAAAGGCAACGTGACAATCAATCTGACTAACGTCGAGATGCTCCTATTCTTTTAGTCAAATTGCGTGACGATCAGAAACTTAATAACTTCATTCTTAGATTTAACTCATGTCAAGTTTTTTGTTTTTTGTTTGTTTTTAGTTTACTAAATAAAAGTCTATTTACAGGCTTTTGGTGAAATTTAAACCTTCCTATCTATTTTCCAGATAAAGTCGATAAACTATTTGTACGATAGCTCGCGTGTACCGTTCAGAGATCATTAAGCGCTCACAAGTAGGCCCTATAGCATGCGCTGGCTTGCAGTTCATCGACAATGCCCATATCCAACAAATCAATTTTCAACTACGAAACTTCGAATACGAAGTGACTCTGGCAATATGAGAAAACTCCCATAACTTCTGTCTGTCTGTCAGATTGATTACAAACAATATTCTGGATTTTATGATTAGAGGCATTTTAGAAAAAACCCCAAACACAACAAGATTAGAAAATGTACAATCTGTCTTTTTTTTAGTTTAGTCGTTTTTAGTTTGAAAATCGTGTCTTATTAAAGAGGCATGAGCTGCAAAATATAAGAAAATTTGCATTGAAATAGAATAAGCTAATCGTGTTTCACTTCTATCAGAAGTATAAAATGAGAGATTTCTATTGATACCATTCTTGATTGATTGATTGATTGATTGTTTTACGCCGCGCTCAAGATTATTTCACTTATATGGCGGCGTTGCCAGTTTTATTGTGGGAGGAAACCGGGCTCTATGCCCGGAGGAAACCCACGACCTTCCGTTGGTAACTGGCAACCATCCCACATAGGTCGTTCGAGTGAAAACCCAGTCAGAAAATTTTCCAATTTTTTTTGGACTGAGTGGGAATCGAACCCGCGACCCATTGGTGGAAGATACCATTCTTGAGGATGTAAATTAAGGTGGCCTCATAGGCAACAAAACCCCCCAAAACTGTATTGTTAAACTAAGTGACATGAGCTGCCGAAGTTCGGGCTTTTTACATTAGTTAAGCACCTTTATAAAAGAACTAAAATATTGACGTTGAGATAAAAAATATTGGAACCCGTACAAGCCGAAGAAGCGTGTTGTTTTAAATATATGTAAAACTACCTGAACGTAATAATCCAAGATTGGTATCGGCAGAAAGCTCTTTTTTATACTCCTTTACAAAAATGACGAACAATAAGTTAATTCTGTTTCGACGAAATGTTTCCAATATTTAGCAGCTCGATCATGCCACTTTAAAGTGGCATGAGCTGCCAAAATTCACACGTTTTTCATAATTTCTGATCGTCACGACAGCAAGAGGCTTTAAAGGCCATCGAAAAACTAAATGAATGGAGTTGGAATGAGGAAAATCCATACAGCATGTGACCTATATGAACCGAAATAGTGTTCGAAATGTAAACAAAATTTAAATAACCGGGACGATCATTCATTCATTCTATGCCTAAGTTAGTTCAAAACAATACTTTATCGTACACACTCGAGACTAGAAGCTCTGAAAAGCTTCTGAATTATACGTCTTGAGAAAAATAGCCATTAATTTCAACGTTCTGGTTTAACGTCAAAATATCAACATTTTGTCAGCTCATGCCACTTTAAACAAAAGTCGCTTGTAGTTTATATAGTGTAGGCCTATATATATATATAGTTTTAAAGACACTAAAACACACAGGGAAGACTAAAATAACCATGGGGATACTTTCTAGTTGTGTTAAATGGGGGTATGTCATTAAGACATTTATACCTAGTCATAGGTTGTTGTAATAAACCAAAACCCATGATATTTCATTAGGTTGAAGACAGACAGGAGCTTGGCTTTTGTCTGTAACAACAAATTCTGAAATACTTTGAATTAAAAGTTGTACGGATCCTCAACTATAACAAGAAGTCGGGTAAATTGAATAACGTGTGTTAATGAGAGAGGAAATTGAAAATATGTAATTTGGTTCACAGATCTATTAAACTCTTTTTATAGGCAAGGATTGGCTCTGAGGTCAAGCAGTTTGTTTTCTTCTTTTATTATCTGGGTCATAAGTTTATATGTTTAATCAGAAGTCTATGAACAGACATCCATAGACTTCTTGTTTAATGTACTATTAGTTCATTACCAGTGTGCAATTTGATTGGCATATCTGCTTCATTCATAGTCGGTGCATTTCTTTAAAGTGGCATGAGCTGCCAAAATTCACACTTTTTCCATATCTTCTGATTGTCACGACAGTAAGAGGCTTTGAAGGCCATCGAAAAACTAAAAGATTGGCGTTGGAATGAGGAAAATCCATACAGTATGTGGCCTGTACGAACCGAAAACGTGTTCGAAAAGTAAACAAAATTTAAATAACCGGGACGACCATTCATTCATTCTAAGCCAAAGTTCGTTAAAACAATACTTTATCGTACATTTATGAGACCAGAAACACTAAAAAGCTTCTGAATTATACGTCTTGAGAAAAATAGCCAATAATTTCAACATTCTGTTTTAACGCCAAAATATCAACATTTTGGCAGCTCATGCCACTTTAAGGTAAAATTTGTATATTATGCTGTTTTGACACCTTTATTCTACTCGAATTTCCACAGACTTTTATAAGGGAAATTGTCTATACACGTTTTACTATGTAGTCAAAACGTTTCTGTTGCTATTTGTTCCAGGTTAGTCCTTTTTAAAGATATCATCCCCCGGATTTAATGAAAGCGTTTGATCATTTTTTATTCTCTCTTAAATATATTATGATCAAATGCCTATTTATAGACAGGTAAATATACACAAAGAAAAAAGTTTGTGTTCACATTGATTTCCACGGTTGTTGTGGACCAAAGATCACCTTCACTTATACTGGTGATTATAAATGGGAGTAAACCGTCAATTATTGTAGTCACTTAGGGAGATAATTACCTATGTAAATATTTAATAACATTCACGGCGTCTTCTTTTTTACATAGTAACAGAAGTAACATGATCGTGACATCCGAGTGTCTGTATGATTAGTAGTCTCGTTATAGGATATTTCTAAGTCAAAACGATTTATTTCGGATTTCATGCCGACATGAAACGAACTTTTTTATAAAACGTTGCATACATTAACAGGGAAGATTTACATAATATGCAATATGTTTGCTCAAACCCAATTGGTTCAAAGTTCACCAAATGCACAGTGACATGATATTTCGATCGTCATCGAACATCCAGTGGATTAACAATGTTAGGTATATCATGTGAGAGTGCAGGGTTGGTTTGTGTGTTTGATTACTGGAGCAACACTAATTAGGCTAACTATAGAATAGGCCTATACAGATATATTTATGAACTCTAAAACACACGGGCACAGCGAAACTCTTTTTGTCTAAAATAACCATGGAGACAAGTTTCTAATTGTGTTAAAAAGAGGTATATCATTTAGACCTTTATGCCCCATAAATTGTTGTAATAAACTAAATATATATACATTGCAACTGGCGTAGAGATTCATTGATGTCTTACGCTCCATTCACGTTTACTCCACTTTTATCATGGTGGATCTATCAGATTTAGTGGGGAAGAAACCGGGCTTTACGCTCCCAGAAACCCCCCGGCTTCGAAGATCGACATCTATAACATCTTGCACAAAGTTCCACCGCGTGAAGAACCCACTGAGATATTGTCCAATTGTATTTGGTCTAAATTAGCCGAGAAATCTTGGCTCTGCCGAACTTTTTTTTTCCGTGTTCATATATGACGAACACGGAAAAAAAAATTCGGCAGAGCCAAGATTTCTCGGCTAGGTCTAAATGAGATTTGAACCATGGATGGAAGGCCAGTGTGGGACTGAGAGACTATCAACAGGACCAGTGACACATCAACCGCTCTAGTATTGTTCAGGTACCGGTCAGGTTAGGGTTTCCTCTGACCAAACAGATCTATTTCATCCCCAACTAAACATGGCCGCCATACCATTCATATTGTTTTGAGTTGGGCTCCATGTCACTGAGTCAAAGATCATTATAGTTTATCCGATCGATAGAAATTAGTCTATATAGATACATAATGGAGAAAGTGAAGAACTTTAGTAGTTTCGTCAAAATTGAGAGTGAAATTTACCACACAAATACAAAAAAACCTGGAGCCTGTTTCACAAAGCGGCGTAGATGTATTTTTTGCGCAACTTTCATACTAACGTATCTCTACAGTATGGGTTGCTATGGCAGTTGGGCCAAAATTTTTTTAGGGGAAACATTCCAGTCCCAGATGTTTTAAACTGCATATTTCTGATTTTTCTATACATAGAGCCAACAAGTAATATTTATTAGCATCAACACGATCTGTTTGCACGGTTTGTTAGGTATCAAGTGTAAATACCAACCTTAACTATGAAATTTACCACCACAGAAGACCACGGTACAGCAAAAATGGCATGTCCCAGGTGTGTAATTATAAATTGACGTACCTGAAAAAGCATATTATTATGCCGAACACCTTCATATATATGCCTGTATTAGTAGACATACTACTGACGTTTTTAAATAATAACACACTTTTTCTGTTGTGGGAATTGTAAAGTGTATGGATAGCATAACACCCCTGTCCCTCTACCCCTGACTCAACTCCGTTACCGCAGCGCATTTTCATTCTACCCGCTAGGAGGCGCACACGATATAGTGTTTGAGGCGCGTTTTACGATATACAGCCAACGTGTTTGCTGCCAGGAACAAACTCTGTGAGTAGTTCAGCATTGTTTTATTTCAAGGTTACCAGGTATATTTGAAAAATGAGGCGTATGTTTATTCCTACTCAACTCTGTTGAGACCGTTACACTCACATACTTGTTCTTTTGGCAGAAAATGATGCTGCACTGTGTAGCTCTTCTGTACACCATGCTAACGAGTAAAGTAGGTCATCTCGCCAAGCCGGTACATTGGCACTGGCTGATTTAAACTGAAGAATCATCAACTTCGTTACTCTCAACTCCGTTACCTCTGTTGCAGTTGATGTTGGTAACGGTGTTGATGCCCAAGTAACGGAGTTGATAAATGTTTCATACTTACTTAGATATAGGAAAAAAATAGACCCGTTATTCTGTAAGCAGATAAAAATAATACACAAAGGGGCCTACAGGCTACAGCAAAATTTAATTTATTTTCACGGTAGCATTTTAAAAAAAAATGATGTAAACCATTGGCGTTATTTTCCCCTGTTTAGGTACACTTTCAGTATGCCATTATCAGCGGCGGAGAAGCAGAGGAAATACCGAGATATGTACGGCCCGTACACAGCTAACGAAAGGAATCGTTGGCGTGTAGATGCTAAGAAAGTACTAGGCCTACTTGTGGCCCGGCTGTCCGAGAGGGAAAAGAGAAGGAAGCGGCGAACTTATATATGCTATTACTAAAATAACTTTTCATTTCAAAGTAGCAGAACCGCGAAACATTTTATTGTTACATGTTGTATTGACTTCTTGAGTAGAGTGTCCAGAGCTGTGGATTGATTGTTTGGTGTTTTACGCCGCGCTCAAGATTATTTCACTTATATGGCGGCGTTGCCAGTTTTATTGTGGGAGGAAACCGGGCTCTGTGCCCAGAGGAAACCCACGACCTTCCTCTGGTAACTGGCAACCATCCAACATAGGTCGTTCGAGTGAAAACCCAGTCAGAAAATTTTCAAATTTTTGGACTGAGTGGGATTCGAACCCGCGACCCATTGGTGGAAGGCTGTTCGGATTGAGCGTCCAACGCTCTACCTACTGAGCCACGGAGCCCCCCCCCCCCCCCCCCCCTCCCCTATATATTTTTTTTTTTGTCCTCGTGTTATTCGCATTCAGTGTTTAAAGTGGCATGAGCTGCCAAAATTCACACTTTTTTCATAATTTCTGATCGTCACGATAGTAAGAGGCTTTGAAGGCCATCGAATAACTAAATGATTGACGTTGGAATGAGGAAAATTCATACAGTATGGGGCCTGTATAAACCGAAAACGCGTTCGAAAAGTAAACAAAATTTAAATAACCGGGAAGACCATTCATTCATTCTAAGCCAAAGTTAGTTCAAAACAATACTTAATCGTTCATTTTCGAGACTAGAAGCACTAAACAAGCTTCTGAACTATACATCTTGAGAAAAATAGCCAATAATTTCAACATTCTGTTTTAACGTCAAAATAGCAACATTTTGGCAGCTCATGCCACTTTAAAGGGTAGTGTTGGTAGCTTCCATCGTTTGCGGAGCTATGTTGGCTATATGTGATTAATTCTGCGTGAATTTTCCTGGGGTTCTGGTGTCTTCCACTAATATGACTTTTGTCGTGTGGGAGAGTTCGCCAGCATTGTTCGCCAAAGGCCTGTGGTTTAATCTAGGCACTCCGATTTCCTCCACCCATAAAATGCTTGGCACAACGGTGAAATGATCTTGAGTATGGCGTTCAGCAGTATGCGTAGATATGAAAAAAGTTTGAACGGTAGTTGGCGGAGTGGTGTGTCGCTCATAAGGCCTATAATAAGCCGAGGCAAGTTGAAAAGCTGTCAATTTGAAAAGGTATAACTCATCTCCGTTACCGTCCCTCACCTCCGTTACCCTCCCTCACCTCCGTTACCAACCAGAAATAGCTCTCATATTTTTTATCAAACAACCCTATGGATAATTGGATTATGTCAAGTATTAACCCCGGGTTGTCGGCCAAATGTAAGATAATGAAACCTTTTGAAAACCTCTAATTATTTTATCTCTTTACTTATATGCCAAAATTAAAAACTTTGGAGTCAAGAGACATTTTGACAGTGCACACGTTAACATAGGTTAAGATGTCAGCGTTTTGAGGGTGAGATTTATACATTTGGTAGATTCATATCATACAAAGTCAAAATTTAGGGGTTTGGAATAATTTCTTTAGCCAGGAGAACAAAATGCTACGGTGACGGAGTTGAGGTTTAAGTACATTCCCTTTACTTTGGAAGCCACTGTAATAAAATCTACCACTTATCCAGCTCTGCTGCCTATTTATTCAGTCGTCCCAGTCCAACATATATATAATTACGTAAGTCTTAATTGTTTATCTCAATGATGAATTTTCAATTTTTATAACGTGCAGTATGTCCCCTAAAAAAATTTTGGCCCAGTTACGTGAAAACTTACGCTACGCCGCTTTGTGAAACAGGGCCCTGAAGTAGATTTCCTCCCATGTTATAGAATAGCCGTATACAGGTGAGTGGGGCTATTACGAGTTAATTGCTAATTATATATACCGTATAGTACGTTTTAATTATCAGTAAATTAAGTTATGTAGCTGAATTCATACACATCATGATGTACAAATTATACAGTGATTACAGAATATATTGCTCCACTGTAATGAACCTTCTGTTTGATTCAAGGTTAAACTGCGTTAAAAAACTGTCATCATGAAACAATATAAAGTGGCGTGCGGAGCCGAAATTCACCCATTTTTTATTCATATTGTCAATTCGAACATTTGAAGTTCTAGAATAAACTCGTTCATGTTGACTTAAAAATGAAGTCTGCATAATAGCTGTTGAAAGTTAGTGTGTAAGGGAAACTGTAATAAAATTTGAATTCATTTATTTTATGCCCCAGTTACCTTTCAACTCGGCTATAACGTAGAATATCATCATAAGGCCTATATATAAGAATATACTTTTAACCAGGGTTTAAGTTATTTGCCCCCAAACAACTGCAAACTGCATGGGTCTCATTGCAGGTAGTTTATAGTCCATTGTCTCCCGGTAATATTATGCTTAAAGGCACACTTGCCGCGAAAATCAGGAATATTGTTTACATTAAAAAAGAAAGACCGTTTTCTGCATTTTTCCCAGACAATATAAGTTAGGAACTTTCTATTTTTACCAAAATTTAAAAGTGTGGACGTCACTTTGTATTTTTAATTTGAATTTGAAAATTTGAATTGTTAGGTGCCCGGAACGTAAACAATCCAAACTGCACGCAGGGGCGATTTTATGTTTCAGTCGAGCGAGTGAACTAACGGCACAGTGTAATTTTACGTAGGCCTATTTATCTGAGAAATACAGACTGACGATCGGTTAACAGCGACTGGAAAAGCCTGCTGATAATTGTTTGAGTGTAAACCACAGATAAAAAGGCCTAAAATGAGGGTAATCCAACACGAAAGTTGACCGACACTGATCGTTGTTGTTGTAATCAGGCTTCGATTCTTCGTTTGTTTTTCACCCCATTTCTACATTCTAAAGCTAACTAGACATGTTTTATGTGTCCTATGTTTAAAGGCACACTTGCCGCGAAAATCAGGAATATTGTTTACATTAAAAAAGAAAGACCGTATTCTGTATTTTTCCCAGACAATATAAGTTAGGAACTTTCTATTTTTACCAAAATTTAAAAGTTTGGACGTCACTTTGTATTTTTAATTTGAATATGAAAATTTGAATTGTTACGTACCCGGAACGTAAACAAACCGATCTGCCCCCTATTGGCGATTTTATGTTTCAGTCGAGTGAGTGAACTAACGGCACAGTGTAATTTTACGTAGGCCTATTTATCTGTGAAATACAGACTGACGATCGGTTAACAGCGACTGGAAAAGCCTGCTGATAATTGTTTGAGTGTAAACAACAGATACGAAGGCCTGAAAGGAGGGTAATCCTACACGAAAGTTGACCGACACTGATCGTTGTTGTTGTAATCAGGCTTCGATTCTTCGTTTGTTTTTCACCCCATTTTTACAGTCTAAAGCTAACTAGACATGTTTTATGTGTCCTATGTTTAAGTTTAGTTGTATTAGTCGTAGTAAGCTCATGTAAATTGGTTTTCTTAGCAAATTTAAACAGGCTACGGCGGCAAGTGTGCCTTTAATGAGAAAAAATTAAGACATCACCACGTAGTTAGTTATTTGTGAACAACACGAGCCTTCGACACCTATACCGGTGTCTTCGTCAATTGTAAATGGTCCAGAACGCATCTCCGGGCATCTACCTACACCCCTGGACCATCACATATTTAGCTCTGATAGTAGACGTTTGGCCAATCTCTGTCTACGCTACTGAATATGGGCTTGAGCGTTATAACAAAAATCCGTGATAATATTCTGATTTGTTGGTTGACATTGCAGATACTTTTATCTTTGTATATTATGTCATTAGAAACAACATCCTGTCCAATGTATAAATATCTGTATTTTTTCCACACTGTCACATTTTCCTGAAGATGACAAATATACCTTTGTCGAAATATTGAGATTGTCAATATGCGTTTGTTGAATTTATTCGGAGTTACTTGGATATTGCATTATTGCAGGTACATGTACCTAACAAATCCAATTTTCTATTTCAAATTATATATAAATACAAAACTGTACCAAAAAACTATTTTAGCGAAGGTACCTTATTTCTTCTGTAAAAGGAATGATAAGACTATTTCGTTTAGAAAGTTTATTGACCTCTCTGAAATTTTTCCTTCTTCTATAGGGAGCGCAAGTCACGTGTGAATTCCACAAATTTCCTGTCACCGGCACTGCATTGCGCATGTGACTGAGCGTTTTTCGTTCCAAAATGACGTTTAAATCTGACGTTATGGAACAAAATACGTCATATGGAATTGCAACGTCATCAAAAACGTTCTTAATGGCGTCATCTGTCACCGGATATCACAAAATCTCGTAATAATTTTATGAGACTTGCGCTCCCTATTTGATAGTTTCTTAGCCCGCCATCATTCTGATGGAGGGCTATTCAAATCGCTTTTCCGTGGTCAGTCGTCCGTCCGTTAACTTTTCGGTTGTTACCTTTTTTCAAGAAAACTACCAGTCCAATCTTAATCAAACTTAACATACATCATCACCCTATGGTCTAGTTGTGTACCGTACATTTTCATCTCATTTGCATATTCAATATGGCCGCCAGGGGGCGATGTTGTTTTTCTTTGTTATATCTATTCCAAGAAAACTTTCAGTCAAATCTTAAACAAACTCAACATACATCATCACCCTATGGTTTAGTTGTGCACCGTACATTTTCCATCACATTTGCATATTCAATATAGCCGCCAGGGGGCGATGTTGTTTTTCTTTGTTACGTTTATTCCAAGAAAACTTTCGCTGGTTACCTTTATTCCAAAAAACTATCAGTCCAATCTTAATCAAACTCAACATACATCATCACCCTATCTTCTAGTTGTGCACCGTACATTTCCATCTCATTTGCATATTCAATATGGCCGCCAGGGTGCGATATATCTTTTTTTTTTGTTACCTTTATTCCAAGAAAACTACCAGTCCGATATTCACCAAACCTGGCTCACATTATTTCCCTATAGCCTTGTGTAATATAGATTTTCATCTCATTTGCATATTCAATATGGCCGCCAGGGGGCGATGTTGTTTTTCTTTGTTACCTTTATTCCAAGAAAACTACCAGTCCAATATTAATCAAACTTTGCCCACATTATCTCCCTATGATCTAGTTGTGCACCCTACATTTTCATCTCATTTGCTTATTAAATATGGCCGCCAGGAATTCATAAATTCTGATTGCCAAAAGAAGTTCAACGTATGAAGCACGAAAAATAAAATATTGGTACAGTCAGTACCCTGTACGAACGGAAGATATGTGCTAATAACGGACAAAATCCAAATAGCCGGGATGTAGGCCTACGAGTTCATTTTTGGGACTGTGGCTGTTTATAAAATCACCTTAACGTACATCGTTAAGATTGATCAGTATCAACTGAAAGTTCTTATTTTGTAATTTCAGATAAAAAGAACCCACAATTTGCGAATTCTGTTTCAACGAAATTTTTACTTATATTTGGCAGCTCATGACACTCTAAGAAAAGCATCGGAAGCCCGATTACAAAGATCAATGTCGGTTAACTTAAGTGTTGGATTACCCTCACTTCAGGTCTTTTTATCTGTGGTTTATAAAAATTATCGAGTCGCTCTTACCCAATCATCAATTTGTATTTCTCAGATGAATTAAGCAAAATTATACTGTGACTCACACGGCTCAATACATTTTCAATTTCAAATTAATAAGTTGATTTGATTTGATTTTTTATTCACCACTAAAGTTACATAGGTAGCAAAGCAATATTAATATACATACAGGTGACGGGAATAAAGTTCCTATAACTTGTTCTATCCCAGTTGACTTTAAGTTAAGTTAATTAAGACAGACAGCGGTGAACAAAATAAGAACAGGTATTGTCAGAAAGCAAAACGTAAGTTAAGACATTATTATTATGACTCTATCAACATCAGTTTTAATTTAGACTTAAATAATGACTGATATAATTTTCTTTCAAAGTATTGGGAAGTTTGTTCCACTCTCTCGGACATTTAACTCTATAAGTATACAAAGATAAGCAAGATTGGTAGAAAGGCCTAAGTTATTGTGAGAATGAGATCGTGTTGGATAATTATGAATCGTGTCTTGTTTATGTAACGAATTATTAAGTAAGAAAGGAACTTGATATGAATGGTAGAAACATTTGTGACCAAATATTAAGCATAAATAATGATTTAATTGATACACATTTATAAAAAATGGGGCTGTGTGTTCTAACTTTCATGAAAAAATTATTATACGTAGGGCTCGTTTTTGAAGAGTAACAAGTGGATTTAAATGGCTTAAGTAAGTATTGTCCCAGAGCATGTTGGCCTACAAAAACTAAGGGAATACAAGTGAGTAGTAAAGAATTAACATTATTTGTCTGTTTAAGCCATTTCTTATATGGTGAATAATTCCAACATTTCTAGATATCTTATTACTAATGTATTTTACATGTGATACCCAAGACAGTTGGTCGTTGAACACAATACCCAAGAATTTAAACTGGGGAAAAATCTCAATCCTGTGGCCACAAAGTTTGATAGAGAATAAATTAGAATTAGTAAGCCTTCTGCTGGGTTTTACAACCATACACTTTGTTTTCTTGAGGTTAAGGGATAAGCGGTTTGCGGACAACCAGTTACTAATTAGTTCGAATTCATTCGTCATTGCATTAATAGCTTCCTTTAAATTATTTGAAGAATAAAGTAGACTGGTGTCATCCGCAAACAGGCTTCTTCTCAACTTGTTACTTGTGTACAATCTCCTTCTGAAAAACTTAACTTAAAATCCAATGAGGATGTAATGAAAGTTTTCAAACAATTTATTCGCACCTGATCTGTTTCACTTAAAAGTTTAAATTAAGATACTTAGAGATACAGGCGCATCTTAATCTCCAATGCTGTCTAAAGAGTTGTCATTTTCAAAGACTTCTTACTCAGACAACAATGCTTTAATCAAAGGTGTCAATTCTACTGATTATGAAATGGGAAAAGTATGTCAAAATAAGTAATTTGGTTCCTTGGTTCCTAGGTAGAAGACAGACAAGGGAGTTTAGTAGTGTCTATTTTAAGTCATTGTATTGTTACCATTTGATGGTATTCATTTGGTGTTAGGTAATGACTGGGATGGGACCAAAGTCGCTGTAAACCCCATACTTTTTTAGCAAGCCTTCCTTTGCTAAACGTTTTGAACAAATTGAACAAGAAATCCCCATTATTTACTTCATGTACTGTAACTCGACTAAACAGATTTCTTCTGCACGGTATTTCTGATGACAGTTCTGCTAATTTAAATGACACATTTTCATCTGATCTGTTTAATGCTGGCACACATAATGACTCAAACACTAATTGTGGTTCTGAAAACCAACCAATCATGTCTATGAATCAATTAATCCTTATACAACATAAAGATTCTGATATTTCCAAACGTTTCCGATTCAGCCTTGGATCTGGATAATATACCAGATGAACCTGTATGTTAATATATTCAATCTGATGTTCTTATGCGTAAATGGCGACCACCTGATGTGTCGGCAAATGACGAATGGGCTGTGAAACATCAGATAGTTTTGCCCAAGCCTTATCATGCCGATGTGTTACGTGTTGCACATGAAACTCCATTAGCTGGTCATCTTGGCATAAATAAGACACATTAAAAGATACTTAATCATTTATTTTGGTCAGGATTACGCAAAGATGTTGTAGAATTCTGCAGATCTTGCCATACATGTCAAGTTGTTGGTAAGCCTAATCAAACTATTCCTAAGGCACCATTAAAACCAATACCTGTTTGTGAAGAGCCATTAAGTCGGATTTTAATTGAGTGTGTTGGTACTTTAGTTAAAACTATACCTGGTAATCAATATTTGTTAACCATTATGTGTTTGTCCATCGTTTTGCTGAAGCCGTACCTTAACGAAACATCAAAGCTAATGCTAATGTTGAAGCACTTGCCACATTTTTCACCTTGTTTGGTTTACCTAAACCCATACAGTCAGACAAAGGTTCAAATTTTATGTGTGGCTTATTTCAGCAAGTTATGTATAGATTAGGTAATGGGCAGTATATCTCATCTGCTTATCATTCAGAAAGCGCTTTAGAAAGATATCACCTAACACTAGTAAATATGATCAGAACATGTTGTCTCGATACTTGAAATGGTCGGAATGAAGGTGGTCGGAATGAAGGTATCCCATTACTTATGTTCGCTACAAGAGAATGTGTACTGAGTTCATTAGGATTTAGTCCTTTTGACCTAGTTTTTGGACACACAGTTAGAAAGAACGATTTTTTCTCTGCAATTAATCCTGAAAATCAATCAACATATGTATCTGAATTTCGTAACAAACTTAACAGAACTATCCAGGGAAAATTTAAAGTCCTCTCAGGACAACATGAAAGAAAGATACGACTGTAAATCAGCAGAACGAGAATTTTCCGCAGGTCAGAGAGTACTTGTTTTTATTACATGTATGTAATCTTTCAATGGCATTTACAAGTTGAAAGGTTACAATAAGGTGAAGAATTACTTATAGATAACAACTTCTTGGTTTATTGGGTGACGACATTTCGATATAGTTCTTACATCGTTATCAAAGTCCATCTTACTTTGATAACGATGTAAGAACTAGGCCTACATCGAAACGTCGTCACCCAATAAATCAAGAAGTTGTTATCCATAAGTAATTCTTCACCTTATTAAGTTATTACATGTATGTAACAAACCTCTTGACACTGGAAATGCTTTCGTCGAGGAGTTTACATTCCAGAACACCAACTTAGTTACAGATACGGTTGGAGAACTCTGAAATTCTTAAAAACCATATAACTATTATATGACTATGCCATTTTGAACCTTATTCAAAGACCAACTTCAAAGTTTTATCTCTGATTTGTTACATTTATTCCTGCTGTTTCATCTAGAACTGATGTTATTTTTCATGATGTTTGTGTTGATAATTCTTCGCCCATAAAACATCATCCTTACAGGCTGAATCCAACCAAAGCAAAATATCTTGAAAAAGAAATTCAATACCTTGTGGACAATATTAAAGTCCCAGTGCATATTAGTGCCAAAGCCTGACGGTACATTTCGAATGTTCACAGATTACCGACAATTCTAATTGTGTTTAATTGACCACGGGGTAGCTATGAGAGAGCTATTAGGATAGATTAATACACTATGCATAAGATGGGGCCCATTTTAACGCCATATGGCTTTCACCACCAAATCCAATCGCCTGCTGGGAAATTTGAATCGCCTGATAAGCCATATATTTAATTTGAGAGGATATAACCTATAAGCCTGTAACGACCACAAAGGCGGTCTCCTTCTATATATATCGTTACTTTTCCTTTAGCCAGACTGATATACCTTCGGGATAAAAATCCACAAAGAATGGTGATTGTGTTATAACGGTATTTTAGAATGTCGCCCTAAGTATCAGATGCAGATAACACAGGCATTTACTTGACAATCCTAATAAACTAGTCTGTAGTTCTCGGTAAATGTATAGCTTGACCAACAGATGTTCCCATAATCAACATTAAGCGGCAATTGTACTTTATAAAATAGATTCCAAAAATGGATCCCAGCACATGTAGGCATAAAACACTGTTGTTCACAGACAGTAATGACAGAAATAAATTGTTTGAAACAGTATTTTTTCCATATAAGGATCTCTCATAAAAGTTGCATAAGTAGCCTAAATGCACACTTAAAAAAAAAGGTCGTCACGATATTAAGAGAGGTTTAAGGTCATGGGAAAATTAAACGATTGACGTTGGAATGAGGAAAATCCGTTCAGTCTGAAGCCTGCATGCACGAAAAAAATTCAAATTACCGGGTGGGAAGTTTATTCGTTCAAAGCCTATAATTTAGTACAAAACACTACATAAACGTACATTATAGAGACTAGTAGCAGTAAAAAGCCTTTAAATTGTAGGCTGCTTTTTCCCGACAAATATAAAATTTGTTTTCACGCCAAAAATTAAACATTTGGGCAGCTCATGTCATTTTGAATGTCACTAACATATAGCCTTTATGACATTGGCACACAGGATTCGCCATATAGGTGTCAGTCGAAAATATCATGGGATGGAAGAGGCAGCTTGTTGGAAGTGACCACCTTGTTACGCCCTTTGTATAGCGAGGAAAAGGAGATCATGAAAGATATGAATAGGTTAATTATCTAAAAGGTTTAAATAATACCTAACATACCATAGTTATAGAGTAATTCTACCAACTGTTCATTTATCTATACGTCCTTTACGTTTCCATTGCTTTCCCCATAGTTTATCAAGATCTCTCGCTGAAAATATTGCCAGCAGATCGAAACTGGTTGCTGAAGACGTGAGACCAATTTTATTTAGGTATAAGCTCAGCAATTGAATAATTTAGGATGAAAAACATGGTCACCTTTTTTGTCCACCCGATGTATATATTGCCTAGACGAATTCATTTAGAGGTCTGGGCCGGATGTTTAAAGGAAATTAGCTTAAAGGCAAGTTAAATGTCGTAGCGCAACAAAGAAATTTCTTTGGCATTTAACCTGTCGTTAGGCTAATTCCCGTTTGAACAATCGGCACCAATAGGCGTACTATTAACAGGTATACATGCGATGGTGTTTATGCTAGTATATTTAGAACGCTCTTCAAACCTGAAGACATTTTAGTATGAAATTTGAATGAAATACTGGGCAGAACTAAACTGCCTTGTCTGTCTTCTACCTAGGTTTTTTCTGGGGGAACCAAAATTTTCACTTTCTTTTCCTATCATCCTATGTGGTTTAATCCCAGTTTACCGATATTTTTGCCATAGCTAAAGATGTACACTAATGTCCAAAAGAAACGATACCAACTTGTTTTCAAAGTATTTTTGTTACTAATTGATTTTGTAATATGAAAATATGCCAATTCGTATTGCAGATCCCAAACCCAGTGCAACAAGTGACATTGCCCTCTTTAGCATGTTCTGGACGTGCAGCATACACGTTGATATCACAGCAACAAAAAGATAAGAAGACATGCCACGTTTGACAGCCATCGAGAGAGAGAGAACCGTTGGAGTGGCCCAACAAGGAGCGACACACGGCGATATAGCCAGAAGGTTGGGCTGTGCACGCATCACTTTCACGAGATTGATGCAGCGGTTACGTCAGACTTCAGACAGGCCCAGGGGGCTCGTTCTACTAAGCTGGCGTAAGTTGCGCCAGTTGCAAAACGCGTGATAAATTATAGGTTGATTGATTGTTTGGTGTTTTACGCCGCGCTCAAGATTATTTCACTTATATGGCGGCGTTGCCAGTTTTATTGTGGGAGAAAACCGGGCTCGATCTATACCCGGAGGAAACCCACGACCTTCCGCTGGTAACTGGCAACCATCCCACATAGGTCGTTCGAGTTAAAAACCAGTCAGAAAATTTTCCAATTGTTGGACACATTGATGGAAGGCTGTTCGGATTGAGCGTCCAACGTTCTACCTACGGAGCCACGGAGGCCCCCTTAAATTATAGGAACTGGCGCATGGTCGCAAGTCTGGCATCGTCGGAAGCCACGATTTAAACTTACGCTCACATTACCCGTGGGTCAAGTGGAACCAAATGCGTCGTTTCTAATTTAATATGCATGTAGAGTTTGATTGGTGGCGGAAATTTCACCAATCAGAATCGGCGTTACGTAAGCATCTAAGCAGTGTTCAAAACAAAGATGGACGACTTTTCGGTTTACACTTGAATTCGATAAACGTGTCTCAAAAAACTGAAGAGTTCCAACGTTTAGAAGAGAATTTTGATTGGTCCGACAGTAAATGGGCGTTCCCAGAAAACGAGGTTTTGAATCGCAGTTGGCCCAGGGGTAAAAGGTGAGCTTGTTGAGAATTTAACCCTGGGCATACGAGGATGCAAGTCTGGCGGCGCAACTCTATGCTGTATACAGGTCTATGCGTAACTTTGCTCCAGCTTACTGGAACGAGCCCCGGGAGTGGAAGACCACAAGTAACCACGCCACGTGAAGATCGTTACATCCGGGTATTACACCTGAGAAACAGCGACGTCCACAGTGGCTACAGCACTGGGACACAGGATCAGTAGATATAGACCGTCTACAAGAGACTGCGACAGTGTGGTGTCCGGCCACGTCGTCCCTTCTGCGGACCGCTGCTATAATGCCTCGGCACCGGAGCGACATATTGATATGGGCCAGGCGAGTTCGACGTCCAACGTAGGCTACATGTTTTGCCATGACCTGCATGTTCACCGGACATTAATCCCATCGAACACTTATGGGACCACCTCGATCGGCAAATCAGACAGCGCCGTGAGCCTCCAGTCAATGTCCTGCACTTAGAACGACGTCTCCTTGAGGAATGGGAACGCATCACTCCCAACGTCATCAGACGTTTGACGTCATCAGTCCGAAGGCGTGTTCTGGCGTGTAGGCCTAGTGATGCTCACGGTGCCGTGGACATACCCTGTACTGACTTAACTTTGAGACGTGGGGTGGGACATCTCCCGTTGTTTCTGTGATCAGTGCTCTAATGAAATTTCCACTTTTCGACCCCACCCATTTTTAAAGGCTTGCCATATTGATTGCACTGATTTGATTACAATAAATTTTGGTTCAGAGGTTGTGAAAATATTTCTCACAAGAATTCCACCAAACTTAAACTTCTGCCGTTGTTTAGTTTTTATTTTATAAAATAATTCGTATTTGCTTAATATAATTACAATATTGTAATTATATTAAAGTGGCATGAGCTGCCAAAATTCACACTTTTTTCATAATTTCTGATCGTCACGACAGTAAGAGGCCTTAAAGGCCATCGAAAAACTAAATGATTGGCGTTGGAATGAGAAAAATCCATACAGTATGTGGCCTGTACGAACTGAAAAGGTGTTAGAAAAGTAAACAAAATTTAAATAACCGGGACGACCATTCATTCATTCTAAGCCAAAGTTAGTTCAAAACAATACTTTATCGTACATTTTCGAGGCTAGAAGCACTAAAAAGCTTCTGAATTATACGTCTTGAGAAAAATAGCCAATAATTTCAACATTCTGTTTCAACCTCAAAATATCAACATTTTGGCAGCTCATGCCACTTTAAGTAGAATAGGACAAACAAGATTGCACAAACCATGGTTTAAATTGTATTTTATTCATTCAGACAATGAGCATGTATATTAACGAGGCTTTCTTCCTGGAGGAAACTGTTGACCCGTGGCAAGTTCCACATAACTGATGATTGTAATGATTTGAACATTGAAGAACTTAGATACAGTAAGTTAATTGATTGGCACTCAACATCTAAACTACCAAAAGATAACGCTTTCACAAACCCAGCTGTACAAAACCATTAATTAATGCCAGGAAGGCTAATGTATACTTCTTGTTGCTAGGTCAGCAAACATGGCAATAGTAAATCCAAAAAAGCCCAGCTGAAGAATTTATTGATTTGATTTTATACAGGCCCATTGAGCCCACTTACAGGATAGATAACAAAAGAGGTAAAAAAATGGGATTAATACAATTTAGTTTAAATTAGAACAATATTCTGTCATATAATTAACTTCACCGCCATTTTACATATTTATTGATATTACTTCTTTTGAGATTGGGATACAACAAGCCCCGTGGGGCTTTATTCCCTCCAAGACACAAGGCATTTTTTTCCCCCTTTTTTCTATTTTAATGTATACATATGCCTATTTATATTATTGATTATGTACTTCTTCTTAATTGGTGAATAAACAATTCAAAGAAATAACAGAGTAAAATGAATAATGGATGGATTATATGATAAAAATACACACATATATATATATAAGAAAGTATGCATTGGCGAGATTTGCAAATGTACAATGTATATGAATGAAGTCGTATTTAAAAAATAGTGTATATATAGTTAACTTTGAAAGACACAAGATATGTGTAAGATATAGGTTATTTATCACATTAACATGGTTTATACCTTCTAAAACAGGATGGGTTTGAGACTTTTTCGATGAATGCTCAATTGTTCTGCTCAGAACTTTTTAGAATGTATGAATTAATGGAAAAGATATTTTGTTTACAAGTAGATTCTTAATTAGTCCTCAAGCGTGGGATTAGTTCCATGAAACACTAGTGATAATAGATATTTATATGACTGATGATTGTAATGATTTGAACAATATTGTTCACTGCTGTGATATTTGGGGCCTTCAGATTAACACTATCACAACTAATCACAACAAATTTCAGTTTGATTACAAATTGGTGGACTACAGTATGAACAATTTCAAAACTGTCAAGAGTTTGGTTGATTGATTGATTGATGTATGCCGCACTCAAGATTATTTCACTTGTATGGTGGCGTTGCCTGGTTTAGCGGAGAAAACCCCCGACCTTCGGTGAGTACCTGGCAACTCTTCCACATACGACTCAGTGAAAAACGTGGAGAAAGTCAACTACGGCAGACATCAAATATCAACCCATACTGGACTCATTGCCCGGAGGAAACCCCTGACCTTCGGCGAGTACCTGGCAACTCTTCCACATACAGCGACAGTGAAAAATCCACACAGAAATTTTTAAACTACATGTGGAGAAAGTCAACTATGGGGCCATGGGGGGTCTGTCAGACATCAAATATCCACCCATTTACCCACAAAAGGGCGCCAAATAACAAATTTCTCACCATATAGAGCAGCTTAAAATAATCAAAGGCTTAGGCAATATTATTATTTTCAGAGTTATTGTGAGTATAAGAAGTATAATGTACACTGTAAGTCAATATACAAATGTTAGTCATTATCACCTGCCAGAGAAATTTCTAGTCATTTGATTGGTCAAAAAGCCCAGAAGGTCAGTCTGTATCTGAATGCTTTCCATACAGATATTTGATTATGTATCACCCTTAAGTAAAGGTGTCATGCGCTGATATTACCACGAGGGGAAGGCCTTCAGTAAAGGTGTCATGTGCTGATATTACCACGAGGGGAAGGCCTTCAGTAAAGGTGTCATGTGCTGATATTACCACGAGGGGAAGGCCTTCAGTAAAGGTGTCATGTGCTGATATTACCACGAGGGGAAGGCCTTAAGTAAAGGTGTCACACGCTGATATTACCACGAGGGGAAGGCCTTCAGTAAAGGTGTCATGTGCTGATATTACCACGAGGGGAAGGCCTTCAGTAAAGGTGTCATGTGCTGATATTACCACGAGGGGAAGGCCTTAAGTAAAGGTGTCACACGCTGATATTACCACGAGGGGAAGGCCTTCAGTAAAGGTGTCACACTCTGATATTACCACGAGGGGAAGGCCTTCAGTAAAGGTGTCACACGCTGATATTACCACGAGGGGAAGGCCTTCAGTAAAGGTGTCACACGCTGATATTACCACGAGGGGAAGGCCTTCAGTAAAGGTGTCACACGCTGATATTACCACGAGGGGAAGGCCTTCAGTAAAGGTGTCATGTGCTGATATTACCACGAGGGGAAGGCCTTCAGTAAAGGTGTCATGTGCTGATATTACCACGAGGGGAAGGCCTTAAGTAAAGGTGTCACACGCTGATATTACCACGAGGGGAAGGCCTTCAGTAAAGGTGTCACACTCTGATATTACCACGAGGGGAAGGCCTTCAGTAAAGGTGTCACACGCTGATATTACCACGAGGGGAAGGCCTTCAGTAAAGGTGTCACACGCTGATATTACCACGAGGGGAAGGCCTTCAGTAAAGGTGTCACACGCTGATATTACCACGAGGGGAAGGGTTTCAGTTAAGATAAAACCCTATCAACACTTTACTTTAGAATGTTATTTTGTAAGCATAGAAACCGGTAAGTAACTCATTAAGGGAACTTGTATAAAAAAAAAAAAACAATGATTAAATATGAAATTTTAGGTAAACAAGCTGCTCTGGATGGTGATAAATGCAACAGAGGGTGACAGATGTTATTTTATTTAAAATATTAAGTCAGGCATATAAACTTATGTAAGGGTGTCAAATAGCTAAGAATATACCAATCTATAATGTGAGTTTTTATAACCTTGTTTTTTTGTGCTGGTTGTAGGATATGAGATGGAGAAAACAAAATTTATGGGGTTTAATCTCAGTCCACCGATGTTCTTGCCATAGTTAAAATGCGTAACCATTGTCAACGTGTTACAAAAGATGTGGTGAAAATAATTAAACTGAAATATAACTATGTCAAACATGAGCTAAAAAGTATGATTTCAGTTGTGCCACTAAATCAATAATCTGCAGCTACCTCTCTTGTTCAACATAACCTATCAACCACTTATATAGAAGTCATCATCTAAAATAAAAAAAAACAAATCATTTTGATACTGGTAGAAATTCACATCCTATTTTACAGAATGGAGAAATTCAAATTCAGGTCGAGGTAAAAAAACAAATATAAAAAGAAAACAGTTTGCTAAATATTGATGGGTTGATTAGAGGTTTACGCCACACTGAAGATTATTTCAATTACATGGCGGCGAATTAAATCTTAAAATTGAATACAAATAGTAGGTATTGGCGTTTGAAAAGGACAAGGCTGAATTGAATCGTTGGATTATTTCACGGATATGATGGGGTTAGTAGGTTTATAAGTGCCAAAACCTAAACTACTGAGATCTGGACAGACTGGGAGAAACTTGTAAGAAGTTAACAGTTAAATTATACGTATCATACCATATGGAAGATTATGATTACCAATTTGGTTGGTACTCCATTTAACTCCTTCCAACTGTATAAAAGCTGTTTTATAAAATGCAATCGTATACTCAACTTTGACAGATTATAGGTGCATAGCATTCAAATTGCAAAGATCCTACATTTCTGAATACACATATAAAATTAAAACCCTCGTACAGTTATGACTCAATTATGGATAGTTACCTCCCCTTGTTCATCAGAATCTGCTATATCCAAGGAAAGTTATCTAGAATAAAATAAAACAAAAAATCATTTCATAATGGTGTATTTGTGATCAGAATTTACAGGAAATATGTGGGGGAAACATACTGAATATAAGAAATATATTCTTCATTCTAGATCGGTCGTGGGGTCCAGTTCCTGAACTCCGCCTTAGCTTTTCCAATAACAAGTCCACCACCTTGAGGAGTTCGGTAACTTAACCTGGGGGTGGACTTTGAAGGATTTCGGTGGGGAAATTCTGAGGGTTGGAACTTGAGTGAACTGGAGACAAGTTCAACTCTACATGATAACAAATAAACCTGGTAGAGAGATGGATAACATAAGCTCAACACAACACACAAATAAACCTGGTAGAGAGATGGGTAACACAAGCTCAACACAACACACAAATAAACCTGGCAGTGAGATGGGTTACACAAGCTCAACTGTACAACACACAAATAAACCAGGTAGAGAGATGGGTAACACAAGCTCAACACAACACACAAATAAACCTGGTAGAGAGATGGGTTACACAAGCTCAACACAACACACAAATAAACCTGGTAGAGAGATGGGTAACACAAGCTCAACATAACACACAAATAAACCAGGTAGAGAGATGGGTAACACAAGCTCAACACAACACACAAATAAACCAGGTAGAGAGATGGGTAACACAAGCTCAACACAACACACAAATAAGCCTGGCAGTGAGATGGGTAACACAAGCTCAACTGTACAACACACAAATAAACCAGGTAGAGAGATGGGTTACACAAGCTCAACACAACACACAAATAAACCTGGTAGAGAGATGGGTTACACAAGCTCAATTATACAACACACAAATAAACCTGGTAGAGAGATGGGTTACACTAGCTCAACACAACAAACAAATAAACCTGGTAGAGAGATGGGTTACACAAGCTCAATTATACAACACACAAATAAACCAGGTAGAGAGATGGGTTATACAAGCTCAATTATACAACACACAAATAAACCAGGTAGAGAGATGGGTTACACAAGCTCAACTGTACAACACACAAATAAACCTGGTAGAGAGATGGGTTACACAAGCTCAATTATACAACACACAAATAAACCTGGCAGTGAGATGGGTTACACAAGCTCAACTGTACAACACACAAATAAACCAGGTAGAGAGATGGGTTACACAAGCTCAATTATACAACACACAAATAAACCTGGCAGTGAGATGGGTTACACAAGCTCAACTGTACAACACACAAATAAACCAGGTAGAGAGATGGGTTACACAAGCTCAATTATACAACACACAAATAAACCTGGCAGTGAGATGGGTTACACAAGCTCAACTGTACAACACACAAATAAACCAGGTAGAGAGATGGGTTACACAAGCTCAACTGTACAACACACAAATAAACCTGGCAGTGAGATGGGTTACACAAGCTCAACTGTACAACACACAAATAAACCAGGTAGAGAGATGGGTAACACAAGCTCAACTGTACAACGCACAAATACACCAGGTAGAGAGATGGGTTACACAAGCTCAACTGTACAACACACAAATAAACCTGGCAGTGAGATGGGTTACACAAGCTCAACTGTACAACACACAAATAAACCAGGTAGAGAGATGGGTAACACAAGCTCAACTGTACAACACACAAATACACCAGGTAGAGAGATGGGTTACACAAGCTCAACTGTACAACACACAAATAAACCTGGCAGTGAGATGGGTTACACAAGCTCAACTGTACAACACACAAATAGACCAGGTAGAGAGATGGGTTACACAAGCTCAACTGTACAACACACAAATAAACCAGGTAGAGAGATGGGTTACACAAGCTCAATTATACAACACACAAAAAAACCAGGTAGAGAGATGGGTTACACAAGCTCAACTGTACAACACACAAATAAACCAGGTAGAAAGATGGGTTACACAAGCTCAACTGTACAGCACATAAATAAACCAGGTAGAGAGATGGGTTACACAAGCTCAACTGTACAACACACAAATAAACCTGGCAGTGAGATGGGTTACACAAGCTCAACTGTACAACACACAAATAAACCAGGTAGAGAGATGGGTTACACAAGCTCAACTGTACAACACACAAATAAACCTGGTAGAAAGATGGGTTACACAAGCTCAATTATACAACACACAAATAAACCAGGTAGAGAGATGGGTTACACAAGCTCAATTATACAACACACAAGTAAACCAGGTAGAGAGATGGGTTACACAAGCTCAATTATACAACACACAAATAAAGCCATAGCTCAGTGAGATACTGACACAATGACAGCAATAGAGCCACAGCTCAGTGAGATACTGACAGTGATAGAGCCATAGCTCAGTGAGATACTGACAGTGATAGAGCCATAGCTCAGTGAGATACTGACAGTGATAGAGCCATAGCTCAGTGAGATACTGACAGTGATAGAGCCATAGCTCAGTGAGATACTGACAGTGATAGAGCCATAGCTCAGTGAGATACTGACAGTGATTGAGCCATAGCTCAGTGAGATACTGACAGTGATATAGCCATAGCTCAGTGAGATACTGACAGTGATAGAGCCATAGCTCAGTGAGATACTGACAGTGATAGAGCCACAGCTCAGTGAGATACTGACAGTAATAGAGCCATAGCTCAGTGAGATACTGACAGTGATAGAGCCATAGCTCAGTGAGATACTGACAGTGATAAAGCCATAGCTCAGTGAGATACTGACAGTGACAGAGTCATAGCTCAGTGAGATACTGACTGATAGAGGCATAGCCCAGTGAGATACTGACAGTGATAGAGCCATAGCTCAGTGAGATACTGACAGTGACAGTCATAGCTCAGTGAGATACTGACAGTGATACAGCCATAGCTCAGTGAGATACTGACAGTGATAGAGCCATAGCTCAGTGAGATACTGACAGTGATAGAGCCATAGCTCAGTGAGATACTCACAGTGATAGAGCCATAGCTCAGTGAGATACTGACAGTGATATAGGCACAGCTCAGTGAGATACTGACAGTGATAGAGCCATAGCTCAGTGAGATACTGACAGTGATAGAGCCATAGCTCAGTGAGATACTGACAGTGATAGAGCCATAGCTCAGTGAGATACTGACAGTGATATAGCCATAGCTCAGTGAGATACTGACAGTGATAGAGCCATAGCTCAGTGAGATACTGACAGTGATAGAGCCACAGCTCAGTGAGATACTGACAGTAATAGAGCCATAGCTCAGTGAGATACTGACAGTGATAGAGCCATAGCTCAGTGAGATACTGACAGTGATAAAGCCATAGCTTAGTGAGATACTGACAGTGACAGAGTCATAGCTCAGTGAGATACTGACAGTGATAGAGGCATAGCCCAGTGAGATACTGACAGTGATAGAGCCATAGCTCAGTGAGATACTGACAGTGACAGTCATAGCTCAGTGAGATACTGACAGTGATACAGCCATAGCTCAGTGAGATACTGACAGTGATAGAGCCATAGCTCAGTGAGATACTGACAGTGATAGAGCCATAGCTCAGTGAGATACTCACAGTGATAGAGCCATAGCTCAGTGAGATACTGACAGTGATATAGGCACAGCTCAGTGAGATACTGACAGTGATAGAGCCACAGCTCAGTGAGATGCTGACAGTGATAGAGCCATAGCTCAGTGAGATACTGACAGTGATAGAGCCATAGCTCAGTGAGATACTGACAGTGATAGAGCCATAGCTCAGTGAGATACTGACAGCAATAGAGGCACAGCTCAGTGAGATACTGGCAGCAATAGAGGCACAGCTCAGTGAGATACTGACAGCAATAGAGTCAAGGCTCAGTGAGATACTTACACAATGACAGCAATAGAGTCATAGCTCAGTGAGATACTGACAGCAATAGAGGCACAGCTCAGTGAGATACTGACAGCAATAGAGGCACAGTTCAGTGAGATACTGACAGCAATAGAGGCACAGCTCAGTGAGATACTGACAGCAATAGAGGCACAGCTCAGTGAGATACTTACACAATTACATCAATAGAGCCATAGCTCAGTGAGATACTGACAGCAATAGAGCCATAGCTCAGTGAGATACTGACAGTGACAGAGTCATAGCTCAGTGAGATACTGACTGATAGAGGCATAGCCCAGTGAGATACTGACAGTGATAGAGCCATAGCTCAGTGAGATACTGACAGCAATAGAGGCACAGCTCAGTGAGATACTGGCAGCAATAGAGGCACAGCTCAGTGAGATACTGACAGCAATAGAGTCAAGGCTCAGTGAGATACTTACACAATGACAGCAATAGAGTCATAGCTCAGTGAGATACTGACAGCAATAGAGGCACAGCTCAGTGAGATACTGACAACAATAGAGGCACAGTTCAGTGAGATACTGACAGTGATAGAGCCACAGCTCAGTGAGATACTGACAGTAATAGAGCCATAGCTCAGTGAGATACTGACAGTGATAGAGCCATAGCTCAGTGAGATACTGACAGTGATAAAGCCATAGCTCAGTGAGATACTGACAGTGACAGAGTCATAGCTCAGTGAGATACTGACTGATAGAGGCATAGCCCAGTGAGATACTGACAGTGATAGAGCCATAGCTCAGTGAGATACTGACAGCAATATAGGCACAGCTCAGTGAGATACTGGCAGCAATAGAGGCACAGCTCAGTGAGATACTGACAGCAATAGAGTCAAGGCTCAGTGAGATACTTACACAATGACAGCAATAGAGTCATAGCTCAGTGAGATACTGACAGCAATAGAGGCACAGCTCAGTGAGATACTGACAGCAATAGAGGCACAGTTCAGTGAGATACTGACAGCAATAGAGGCACAGCTCAGTGAGATACTGACAGCAATAGAGGCACAGCTCAGTGAGATACTTACACAATTACATCAATAGAGCCATAGCTCAGTGAGATACTGACAGCAATAGAGCCATAGCTCAGTGAGATACTGACAGCAATAGGGCACAGCTCAGTGAGATACTTACACAATTACATCAATAGAGCGATATCTCAGGGATGTTGGAACTTGTTTTACATGACACATACATGAATGAGCCAGCTCAAAAAGATAATAGCATTCAGTTTCCTTTTCTCTGGCTTCTTCTACAAAAATTACCTTAACATCTTGTAGCTGAAACAGAAATTAAAAACAGCCGACATTAATACCTTAAAGGCACACTTGCCGTGAAAATCAGGAATATTGTTTACATTAAAAAAGAAAGACCGTTTTCTGTATTTTTCTCAGACAATATAAGTTATGAAATTTCTATTTTTACCAAAATTTTAAAGTTTGGACGTCACTTGATATTTTTAATTTTAATTTGAAAATTTGAATTGTTAGGTGCCCGTAACGTAAACAAACCAAACTGCTCGCAGGGCCGATTTTATGTTTCAGTCGAGTGAGTGAACTAACGGCACAGTGTAATTTTACGTAGGCCTATTTATCTGAGAAATACAGACTGACGATCGGTTCACAGCGACTGGAAAAGCCTGCTGATAATTGTTTGAGTGTAAACCACAGATAAAAAGGCCTGAAATGAGGGTAATCCAATACGAAAGTTGACCGACACTGATCGTTGTTGTTGTAATCAGGCTTCGATTCTTCGTTTGTTTTTCACCCCATTTCTAAATTCTAAAGCTAACTAGACATGTTTTATGTGTCCTATGTTTAAGTTTAGTGGTATTAGTCATAGTAAGCTCATGTAAATTGGTTTTCTTAGCAAATTTAAACAGGCTACGGCGGCAAGTGGGCCATCCAAAGTTTACTCTGTGCTAAAAAAGTTTTGCTGAGCTGTGACATCACAGGAGGATGGCTGTCAGGGAAGAGATGCCTGATCCCATTTACACAACCTGCATTTCTATATCAGATATATTTATGAACACTAAAACACACAGTCACAGGGAAAATCTTGTTGACTGTTAGATAGCCTGGGGTATGCCATTAGACCTTTATACCCAATCATAGATTGTTGTAATCATTTAAAACCCATGATATTTCATAAGATTGAAGATAACTCGGAATAACATGTACAGGGTGATTTTAGCAATAAAAATGGCTATAACATAATTCATTACATAAATGAGGCTATAATATTACTTATAGGATTGATGAACAGGCTTTAAAGCTGGTTTGTGTTTGTTTATGGACTAAAGGTATATTTAAAAAACATGAGTTGAAACGAAACAACCCTCACGTTAGTTCCCTGGTAGTCAAAAAAAGAACGGGGAGGAAATATGCATATTTTCCGTAACTACTCGGAAAAATGACGTCATACACGACCTTCGATGTTAACAAACTGTCCCGAAGACGTACCGAGACAGCAGAAATCGTTTATTATGTCATCGCTGTGAGGGTGCGTACACAACGGAGGTCGTGTCTCGGAGATAATTAACTTTCGTAAGCATTGTAGATCGGCAAACGTAGCTTGAATTTTGTATGTGCTGCGACCGAAATTTAATGTTCTTTTTGGTCAGACTTTTAAAGTACATGTTCTACAACACACTTAACGCAATATTTCCAATGTTGTTCATAAATCCTTTAAGGGTATTGGATGAAAACAAAAATTCTTACAGAAAATATATATAGGGTCTATATATCTTTGACCGTTTGAATCACAAAAGATGATTCAATTTCTATTTATTCACCATGATAATATTATACAATATAGATACATAACAAAAATAGAAAACATGGCAGGAGTAAAACCCGAGGAAAATAATAAAATAAACAATGGCGAATGGTGAGTTTAAGTTTTAGAAAAATACATCAAATTTTGTGACCATTCCAAACTACCACATATCAACAATAAGTGCATACTAAATAAGTAAACAAATGGCGTTTAAACAGTGATAGCGATTGTATGTTTTTAATTGATGTTTGTAACTTATTCCAGGCCTTACATGTAGGTCCATTGCATTTCAGAGAAAACCTAGAAAAAGTTGCTTAAATTATTAATATAATGGAATAATCAAGTTAAGTGTGTAGAACCGAGTACTATAACTATGATAGTAATTATACATATAAAATAGAAAACAAAATTTATACGGGATCATGTAATTATGATAAATAAATTTGTGGACAAAAATTAGGACTTGGAAATCATAAAGCGCTTGAATTTGTAATAAATCATATTTTTGAAATAGCGGGGTAATTATACGAACCGATCGTTTCTGGAGGTTAACCAGTGGCTTTAGATGTGTTTCAAATGTATTTCCCCATACATTGATTGATTGTTTGTTGTTTTACGCAACTATCGTGGATAGTCATGATTCAATACAAGGAAAAGGCCTTTTTAATGAAGCGATCTATAATGCAGCATTTGGGATACCCTTTAGTCACACATCTTTCCAGGTGAACAAGGAGCCATCAGTCTCTTGGATTTGTTCTAAACTTATTCAACTGTTAAGTGAGGTTTCAGGAATATAAGAGTGTTGATAGAGTGGTATTTATAATAGTTCAAAATGTCAATATGGGGCAATATTAACACTGACTTGATCGGCCCCGTCAGATTTTCTTCGGACCATTTGGTGAGATACAACACAACATGGTGTCCACTACTTCAAAAGTTTAAACCTCTGTTTGACAAAAGTCCTTATAATATATTTGCAAACACTGAAACACAGGGTAAACTAAGTTAACCATGAGGGCATGTTCATATTGTGTTAAAAAGAGGGGGGTGGGGTGTGGGGGGGTGGGGTGGTGGTGTATCATTTAGGCCTGTATAACCAAGCGTAAGTTGTTGAAATAAACCATTAGGTTGATAACAGGGTTTTGTCATATCTTAAGAGTTATTTCTAGGAATCTGATAAGCTAATTCACTGTTTCTATGATAGCGTGGGAAAAATGGATATAAGCATGCGCTTTCTAAACTCTGTGACAGGTGTAACTGACCGTTTTGACATCGGCGTCACAAGTGATCATTATAACAGGTGTAACCTAGGATGAATATGAAAGGGATATGAAACGCCTTTGTTTTGCAGTCAGTCGACTGGCAGCTGTTTAGCTCGCTATTGTTCTTCTCAGACTCCCTGTGACGGCATTCTGATCCGCTCAGAGAATAGCCGAAAGCCGTGTTGTGTATTCCGATTCATTCTGAACCATACCGATGTCGTTGATACATGGGCTGCGCATGCGCGTTTGTAAGCTAGCAACAGAAAACAATCGCCATTTTGAATATTCTGACAGTGTTGCTAGCTTATAAATAGGCATGCGCAGCCCATATATCAACGACACCGGTATGGTTCGGAATGAATCGGAATACACAACACGGCTTTCGGCTATTCTCGGAGCGGATCTGAATGCCGTCACGGGGTGCCTGAGAAGAACAATAGCGAGCTATTAACAACTGCCAGTCGACTGACTGCAAAACAAAGGCGTTTCATATCCCTTTCATATTCATCCCAGGTGTAACTGATAGTTTTGACATCGTCGTCACAAGTGATCATTATAACAGGTGTAACTGACCGTTTTGACATCGGGGCCACAAGTGATCATTATAACAGGTGTAACTGGCCGTTTTGACATCGGGGTCACAAGTGATCATTATAACAGGAGTAACTGATAGTTTTGACATCGTCGTCACAAGTGATAATTATAACAGGTGTAACTGACCGTTTTGACATCGGGGCCACAAGTGATCATTAAAACAGGTGTAACTGGCCGGTTTGACATCGGGGTCACAAGTGATCATTATAACAGGTGTAGCTGACCGTTTTGACATCGGGGCCACAAGTGATCATTATAACAGGTGTAACTGACCGTTTTGACATCGGGGCCACAAGTGATCATTAAAACAGGTGTAACTGGCCGGTTTGACATCGGGGTCACAAGTGATCATTATAACAGGTGTAACTGGCCGTTTGGACATCGGGGTCAGAAGTGATCATTAAAACAGGTGTAACTGGCCGTTTTGACATCGGGGTCACAAGTGATCATTATAACAGGAGTAACTGATAGTTTTGACATCGGGGTCACAAGTGATCATTATAACAGGTGTAACTGATCGTTTTGACATCAAGGTCACAAGTGATCATTATAACAGGTGTAACTGACCGTTTTGACATCCGGGTCACAAGTGATCATTATAACAGGTGTAACTTACTGTTTTGATATCAGGATCACAAGTGATCATTATAACAGGTATAACCTACCGTTTTGATATCGGGGTCACAAGTGATCATTATAACAGCTGTACGTGGACTGCCATGACAATGACTTCCATATTCAGTCCCATTTCTATATTCCAACATTATCCAATCAGCTAAAAGACAGAAGAGAAAACATTTAGCGTGCAGATATACACAGAAGTATAGATAACAACCAGAAGTAGTTAAACTCACCTTATGTTTGACACAGCTATTCAAGGCTCAACTTTTTAGTGAAATTTTCAGGGAATCTAACAAATTGAACATCACTACTCTGGAATCCAGTTGGATCTCATCTTTATGATTTATTTATTTCCCATTGCTCTGAAGAGGACAATTTCACAAATACAACGACAAAGCCAGGATAAGTGCTCGAGGAAACCAGGAAGATCAATACCGGACCTTCGACCAGAGTCTTCAACATAGGGCGATCAAGTGCAGCGTGAACCCAAATCACAACCTCATCATAGTCAGAAACAATTGTTGAGATCCGATCAAAACTGTAGAAGTTATATGCTACTGTACGCCTGTACATCCCTTGTCTGTAGCCCCGCTACTGTATGCCTGTACATCCCTTATCTGTAGCCCTGATACTGTACGCCTGTACATCCCTTATCTGTAGCCCTGTTACAGTATGCCTGTACATCCCTAATCTGTAGCCCTGCTACTGTATGCCTGTACATCCCTTATCCGTAGCCCTGCTACTGTATGCCTGTACATCCCTTATCCGTAGCCCTGCTACTGTATGCCTGTACATCCCTTATCTGTAGCCCTGCTACTGTATGCCTGTACATCCCTTATCTGTAGCCCTGCTACTGTACGCCTGTACATCCCTTGTCTGTAGCCCTGCTACTGTATGCCTGTACACCCCTTATCTGTAACCCTGCTACTGTATGCCTGTACATCCCTTATCTGTAGCCCTGCTACTGTATGCCTGTACAACCCTTATCTGTAGCCCTGCTACTGTATGCCTGTACATCCCTTATCTGTAGCCCTGCTACTGTATGCCTGTACATCCCTTATCTGTAGCCGTGCTACTGTATGCCTGTACATCCCTTATCTGTAGCCCTGCTACAGTATGCCTGTACATCCCTTATCTGTAGCCCTGCTACTGTACGCCTGTACATCCCTTATCTGTAGCCGTGCTACTGTATGCCTGTACATCCCTTATATGTAGCCCTGCTACTGTTCGCCTGTACATTCCTTATCTGTAGCCCTGCTACTGTACGCCTGTACATCCCTTATCTGTAGCCCTGCTACTGTACGCCTGTACATCCCTTATCTGTAGCCCTGCTACCGTATGCCTGTACATCCCTTATCTGTAGCCCTGCTACTGTACGCCTGTACATCCCTTATCTGTAGCCCTGCTACTGTACGCCTGTACATCCCTTATCTGTAGCCCTGCTACCGTATGCCTGTACATCCCTTATCTGTAGCCCTGCTACTGTATGCCTGTACATCCCTTATCTGTAGCCCTGCTACTGTATGCCTGTACATCCCTTATCTGTAGCCCTGCTACTGTTCGCCTGTACATTCCTTATCTGTAGCCCTGCTACTGTACGCCTGTACATCCCTTATCTGTAGCCCTGCTACTGTATGCCTGTACATCCCTTATCTGTAGCCTTGCTACTGTATGCCTGTACATCCCTTATCTGTAGCCCTGCTACTGTACGCCTGTACATTCCTTATCTGTAGCCCTGCTACTGTATGCCTGTACATCCCTTATCTGTAGCCCTGCTACTGTACGCCTGTACATCCCTTATCTGTAGCCCTGCTACTGTATGCCTGTACATCCCTTATCTGTAGCCCTGCTACTGTACGCCTGTACATCCCTTATCTGTAGCCCTGCTACTGTACGCCTGTACATCCCTTATCTGTAGCCCTGCTACTGTACATCCCTTATCTGTAGCCCTGCTACTGTACGCCTGTACATCCCTTATCTGTAGCCCTGCTACTGTACATCCCTTATCTGTAGCCCTGCTACTGTACGCCTGTACATCCCTTATCTGTAGCCCTGCTACTGTATGCCTGTACATCCCTTATCTGTAGCCCTGCTACTGTACGCCTGTACATCCCTTATCTGTAGCCCCACTCTGTATCTCTGTACATCCCTTATCTGTAGCCCTTCTACTCTACGCCTGTACATCCCTTATCTGTAGCCCTTCTACTCTACGCCTGTACATCCCTCATCTGTAGCCCTGCTACTGTACGCCTGTACATCCCTTATCTGTAGCCCTGCTACTGTACGCCTGTACATCCCTTATCTGTAGCCCTGCTACTGTACGCCTGTACATCCCTTATCTGTAACCCTGCTACTGTATGCCTGTACATCCCTTATCTGTAGCCCTGTTACAGTATGCCTGTACATCCCTAATCTGTAGCCCTGCTACTGTATGCCTGTACATCCCTTATCCGTAGCCCTGCTACTGTATGCCTGTACATCCCTTATCCGTAGCCCTGCTACTGTATGCCTGTACATCCCTTATCTGTAGCCCTGCTACTGTATGCCTGTACATCCCTTATCTGTAGCCCTGCTACTGTACGCCTGTACATCCCTTGTCTGTAGCCCTGCTACTGTATGCCTGTACACCCCTTATCTGTAACCCTGCTACTGTATGCCTGTACATCCCTTATCTGTAGCCCTGCTACTGTATGCCTCTACAACCCTTATCTGTAGCCCTGCTACTGTATGCCTGTACATCCCTTATCTGTAGCCCTGCTACTGTATGCCTGTACATCCCTTATCTGTAGCCCTGCTACTGTATGCCTGTACATCCCTTATCTGTAGCCCTGCTACTGTACGCCTGTACATCCCTTATCTGTAGCCCTGCTACTGTATGCCTGTACATCCCTTATCTGTAGCCCTGCTACTGTACGCCTGTACATCCCTTATCTGTAGCCCTGCTACTGTATGCCTGTACATCCCTTATCTGTAGCCCTGCTACTGTATGCCTGTACATCCCTTATCTGTAGCCCTGCTACTGTATGCCTGTACATCCCTTATCTGTAGCCCTGCTACTGTATGCCTGTACATCCCTTATCTGTAGCCCTGCTACTGTATGCCTGTACATCCCTTATCTGTAGCCCTGCTACTGTATGCCTGTACATCCCTTATCTGTAGCCCTGCTACTGTACGCCTGTACATCCCTTATCTGTAGCCGTGCTACTGTATGCCTGTACATCCCTTATCTGTAGCCCTGCTACCGTATGCCTGTACATCCCTTATCCGTAGCCCTGCTACTGTATGCCCCTGTACATCCCTTATCTGAAGCCCTGCTACTGTATGCCTGTACATCCCTTATCTGTAGCCCTGCTACTGTTCGCCTGTACATTCCTTACCTGTAGCCCTGCTACTGTACGCCTGTACATCCCTTATCTGTAGTCCTGCTACTGTACGCCTGTACATCCCTTATCTGTAGCCCTGCTACCGTATGCCTGTACATCCCTTATCTGTAGCCCTGCTACTGTACGCCTGTACATCCCTTATCTGTAGCCCTGCTACTGTATGCCTGTACATCCCTTATCTGTAGCCCTGCTACTGTATGCCTGTACATCCCTTATCTGTAGCCCTGCTACTGTATGCCTGTACATCCCTTATCTGTAGCCCTGCTACTGTTCGCCTGTACATCCCTTATCTGTAGCCCTGCTACTGTTCGCCTGTACATTCCTTATCTGTAGCCCTGCTACTGTACGCCTGTACATCCCTTATCTGTAGCCCTGCTACTGTATGCCTGTACATCCCTTATCTGTAGCCTTGCTACTGTATGCCTGTACATCCCTTATCTGTAGCCCTGCTACTGTACGCCTGTACATCCCTTATCTGTAGCCCTGCTACTGTACGCCTGTACATCCCTTATCTGTAGCCCTGCTACTGTATGCCTGTACATCCCTTATCTGTAGCCCTGCTACTGTACGCCTGTACATCCCTTATCTGTAGCCCTGCTACTGTACGCCTGTACATCCCTTATCTGTAGCCCTGCTACTGTACATCCCTTATCTGTAGCCCTGCTACTGTACGCCTGTACATCCCTTATCCGTAGCCCTGCTACTGTACATCCCTTATCTGTAGCCCTGCTACTGTACGCCTGTACATCCCTTATCTGTAGCCCTGCTACTGTATGCCTGTACATCCCTTATCTGTAGCCCTGCTACTGTACGCCTGTACATCCCTTATCTGTAGCCCCACTCTGTATCTCTGTACATCCCTTATCTGTAGCCCTTCTACTCTACGCCTGTACATCCCTTATCTGTAGCCCTGCTACTGTATGCCTGTACATCCCTTATCTGTAGCCCTGCTACTGTACGCCTGTACATCCCTTATCTGTAGCCCTGCTACTGTACGCCTGTACATCCCTTATCTGTAGCCCTGCTACTGTACGCCTGTACATCCCTTATCTGTAGCCCTGCTACTGTACGCCTGTACATTCCTTATCTGTAGCCCTGCTACTGTATGCCTGTACATCCCTTATCTGTTGCCCTGCTACTGTACGCCTGTACATCCCTTATCTGTAGCCCTGCTACTGTATGCCTGTACATCCCTTATCTGTAGCCCTGCTACTGTACGCCTGTACATCCCTTATCTGTAGCCCTGCTACTGTACGCCTGTACATCCCTTATCTGTAGCCCTGCTACTGTACATCCCTTATCTGTAGCCCTGCTACTGTACGCCTGTACATCCCTTATCTGTAGCCCTGCTACTGTACATCCCTTATCTGTAGCCCTGCTACTGTACGCCTGTACATCCCTTATCTGTAGCCCTGCTACTGTATGCCTGTACATCCCTTATCTGTAGCCCTGCTACTGTACATCCCTTATCTGTAGCCCCACTCTGTATCTCTGTACATCCCTTATCTGTAGCCCTTCTACTCTACGCCTGTACATCCCTTATCTGTAGCCCTGCTACTGTATGCCTGTACATCCCTTATCTGTAGCCCTGCTACTGTACGCCTGTACATCCCTTATCTGTAGCCCTGCTACTGTACGCCTGTACATCCCTTATCTGTAGCCCTGCTACTGTACGCCTGTACATCCCTTATCTGTAGCCCTGCTACTGTATGCCTGTACATCCCTTATCTGTAGCCCTGCTACTGTATGCCTGTACAACCCTTATCTGTAGCCCTGCTACTGTATGCCTGTACATCCCTTATCTGTAGCCCTGCTACTGTATGCCTGTACATCCCTTATCTGTAGCCCTGCTACTGTACATATGCCTGTACATCCCTTATCTGTAGCCCTGCTACTGTACGCCTGTACATCCCTTATCTGTAGCCCTGCTACTGTACGCCTGTACATCCCTTATCTGTAGCCCTGCTACTGTACGCCTGTACATCCCTTATCTGTAGCCCTGCTACTGTATGCCTGTACATCCCTTATCTGTAGCCCTGCTACTGTACGCCTGTATATCCCTTATCTGTAGCCCTGCTACTGTACATATGCCTGTACATCCCTTATCTGTAGCCCTGCTACTGTATGCCTGTACATCCCTTATCTGTAGCCCTGCTACCGTATGCCTGTACATCCCTTATCTGTAGCCCTGCTACTGTACGCCTGTACATCCCTTATCTGTAGCCCTGCTACCGTATGCCTGTACATCCCTTATCTGTAGCCCTGCTACTGTATGCCTGTACATCCCTTATCTGTAACCCTGCTACTGTACGCCTGTACATCCCTTATCTGTAGCCAGGCTACTGTACGCCTGTACATCCCTTATCTGTAGCCCTGCTACTGTATGCCTGTACATCCCTTATCTGTAGCCCTACTACTGTATGCCTGTACATCCCTTATCTGTAGCCCTGCTACTGTATGCCTGTACATCCCTTATCTGTAGCCCTGCTACTGTACGCCTGTACATCCCTTATCTGTAGCCCTGCTACTGTTCGCCTGTACATTCCTTATCTGTAGCCCTGCTACTGTACGCCTGTACATCCCTTATCTGTAGCCCTGCTACTGTATGCCTGTACATCCCTTATCTGTAGCCCTGCTACTGTATGCCTGTACATCCCTTATCTGTAGCCCTGCTACTGTACGCCTGTACATCCTTTATCTGTAACCCTGCTACTGTACGCCTGTACATCCCTTATCTGTAGCCCTGCTACTGTACGCCTGTACATCCCTTATCTGTAGCCCTGCTACTGTATGCCTGTACATCCCTTATCTGTAGCCCTGCTACTGTACGCCTGTACATCCCTTATCTGTAGCCCTGCTACTGTATGCCTGTACATCCCTTATCTGTAGCCCCACTCTGTATCTCTGTACATCCCTTATCTGTAGCCCTTCTACTCTACGCCTGTACATCCCTTATCTGTAGCCCTGCTACTGTATGCCTGTACATCCCTTATCTGTAGCCCTGCTACTGTACGCCTGTATATCCCTTATCTGTAGCCTGCTACTGTATGCCTGTACATCCCTTATCTGTAGCCCTGCTACTGTATGCCTGTACATCCCTTATCTGTAGCCCTGCTACCGTATGCCTGTACATCCCTTATCTGTAGCCCTGCTACTGTACGCATGTACATCCCTTATCTGTAGCCCCACTCTGTATCTCTGTACATCCCTTATCTGTAGCCCTGCTACTGTACGCCTGTACATCCCTTATCTGTAGCCCTGCTACCGTATGCCTGTACATCCCTTATCTGTAGCCCTGCTACTGTATGCCTGTACATCCTTTATCTGTAACCCTGCTACTGTACGCCTGTACATCCCTTATCTGTAGCCAGGCTACTGTAAGCCTGTACATCCCTTATCTGTAGCCCTGCTTCTGTATGCCTGTACATCCCTTATCTGTAGCCCTACTACTGTATGCCTGTACATCCCTTATCCGTAGCCCTGCTACTGTATGCCTGTACATCCCTTATCTGTAGCCCTGCTACTGTATGCCTGTACATCCCTTATCCGTAGCCCTGCTACTGTACGCCTGTACATCCCTTATCTGTAGCCCTGCTACTGTATGCCTGTACATCCCTTATCTGTAGCCCTGCTACTGTATGCCTGTACATCCCTTATCTGTAGCCCTGCTACTGTACGCCTGTACATCCCTTATCTGTAGCCCTGCTACTGTATGCCTGTACATCCCTTATCTGTAGCCCTGCTACTGTATGCCTGTACATCCCTTATCTGTAGCCCTGCTACTGTACACCTGTTCATCCCTTATCTGTAGCCCTGCTACTGTACGCCTGTACATCCCTTATCTGTAGCCCCGCTACTGTATGCCTGTACATCCCTTATCTGTAGCTCTGCTACTGTATGCCTGTACATCCCTTATCTGTAGCTCTGCTACTGTATGCCTGTACATCCCTTATCTGTAGCTCTGCTACTGTACACCTGTACATCCCTTATCTGTAGCCCTGCTACTGTATGCCTGTACATCCCTTATCTGTAGCCCTGCTACTGTATGCCTGTACATCCTTTATCTGTAACCCTGCTACTGTACGCCTGTACATCCCTTATCTGTAGCCAGGCTACTGTAAGCCTGTACATCCCTTATCTGTAGCCCTGCTTCTGTATGCCTGTACATCCCTTATCTGTAGCCCTACTACTGTATGCCTGTACATCCCTTATCCGTAGCCCTGCTACTGTATGCCTGTACATCCCTTATCTGTAGCCCTGCTACTGTATGCCTGTACATCCCTTATCCGTAGCCCTGCTACTGTACGCCTGTACATCCCTTATCTGTAGCCCTGCTACTGTACGCCTGTACATCCCTTATCTGTAGCCCTGCTACTGTATGCCTGTACATCCCTTATCTGTAGCCCTGCTACTGTATGCCTGTACAACCCTTATCTGTAGCCCTACTACTGTATGCCTGTACATCCCTTATCTGTAGCCCTGCTACTGTATGCCTGTACATCCCTTATCTGTAGCCCTGCTACTGTACATATGCCTGTACATCCCTTATCTGTAGCCCTGCTACTGTACGCCTGTACATCCCTTATCTGTAGCCCTGCTACTGTACGCCTGTACATCCCTTATCTGTAGCCCTGCTACTGTACGCCTGTACATCCCTTATCTGTAGCCCTGCTACTGTATGCCTGTACATCCCTTATCTGTAGCCCTGCTACTGTACGCCTGTATATCCCTTATCTGTAGCCCTGCTACTGTACATATGCCTGTACATCCCTTATCTGTAGCCCTGCTACTGTATGCCTGTACATCCCTTATCTGTAGCCCTGCTACCGTATGCCTGTACATCCCTTATCTGTAGCCCTGCTACTGTACGCCTGTACATCCCTTATCTGTAGCCCTGCTACCGTATGCCTGTACATCCCTTATCTGTAGCCCTGCTACTGTATGCCTGTACATCCCTTATCTGTAACCCTGCTACTGTACGCCTGTACATCCCTTATCTGTAGCCAGGCTACTGTACGCCTGTACATCCCTTATCTGTAGCCCTGCTACTGTATGCCTGTACATCCCTTATCTGTAGCCCTACTACTGTATGCCTGTACATCCCTTATCTGTAGCCCTGCTACTGTATGCCTGTACATCCCTTATCTGTAGCCCTGCTACTGAACGCCTGTACATCCCTTATCTGTAGCCCTGCTACTGTTCGCCTGTACATTCCTTATCTGTAGCCCTGCTACTGTACGCCTGTACATCCCTTATCTGTAGCCCTGCTACTGTATGCCTGTACATCCCTTATCTGTAGCCCTGCTACTGTACGCCTGTACATCCCTTATCTGTAGCCCTGCTACTGTATGCCTGTACATCCCTTATCTGTAGCCCCACTCTGTATCTCTGTACATCCCTTATCTGTAGCCCTTCTACTCTACGCCTGTACATCCCTTATCTGTAGCCCTGCTACTGTATGCCTGTACATCCCTTATCTGTAGCCCTGCTACTGTACGCCTGTATATCCCTTATCTGTAGCCCTGCTACTGTATGCCTGTACATCCCTTATCTGTAGCCCTGCTACTGTATGCCTGTACATCCCTTATCTGTAGCCCTGCTACCGTATGCCTGTACATCCCTTATCTGTAGCCCTGCTACTGTACGCCTGTACATCCCTTATCTGTAGCCCCACTCTGTATCTCTGTACATCCCTTATCTGTAGCCCTGCTACTGTACGCCTGTACATCCCTTATCTGTAGCCCTGCTACCGTATACCTGTACATCCCTTATCTGTAGCCCTGCTACTGTATGCCTGTACATCCTTTATCTGTAACCCTGCTACTGTACGCCTGTACATCCCTTATCTGTAGCCAGGCTACTGTAAGCCTGTACATCCCTTATCTGTAGCCCTGCTTCTGTATGCCTGTACATCCCTTATCTGTAGCCCTACTACTGTATGCCTGTACATCCCTTATCCGTAGCCCTGCTACTGTATGCCTGTACATCCCTTATCTGTAGCCCTGCTACTGTATGCCTGTACATCCCTTATCCGTAGCCCTGCTACTGTACGCCTGTACATCCCTTATCTGTAGCCCTGCTACTGTATGCCTGTACATCCCTTATCTGTAGCCCTGCTACTGTATGCCTGTACATCCCTTATCTGTAGCCCTGCTACTGTACGCCTATACATCCCTTATCTGTAGCCCTGCTACTGTATGCCTGTACATCCCTTATCTGTAGCCCTGCTACAGTATGCCTGTACATCCCTTATCTGTAGCCCTGCTACTGTACGCCTGTTCATCCCTTATCTGTAGCCCTGCTACTGTACGCCTGTACATCCCTTATCTGTAGCCCCGCTACTGTATGCCTGTACATCCCTTATCTGTAGCTCTGCTACTGTATGCCTGTACATCCCTTATCTGTAGCTCTGCTACTGTATGCCTGTACATCCCTTATCTGTAGCTCTGCTACTGTACACCTGTACATCCCTTATCTGTAGCCCTGCTACTGTATGCCTGTACATCCCTTATCTGTAGCCCTGCTACTGTATGCCTGTACATTCCTTATCTGTAGCCCTGCTACTGTACGCCTGTACAATCCTTATCTGTAGCCCTGCTACTGTATGCCTGTACATCCCTTATCTGTATCTCTGCTACTGTATGCCTGTACATCCCTTATCTGTAGCCCTGCTACTGTACGCCTGTACATCCTTTATCTGTAACCCTGCTACTGTACGCCTGTACATCCCTTATCTGTAGCCCTGCTACTGTACGCCTGTACATCCCTTATCTGTAGCCCTGCTACTGTATGCCTGTACATCCCTTATCTGTAGCCCTGCTACTGTACGCCTGTACATCCCTTATCTGTAGCCCTGCTACTGTATGCCTGTACATCCCTTATCTGTAGCCCCACTCTGTATCTCTGTACATCCCTTATCTGTAGCCCTTCTACTCTACGCCTGTACATCCCTTATCTGTAGCCCTGCTACTGTATGCCTGTACATCCCTTATCTGTAGCCCTGCTACTGTACGCCTGTATATCCCTTATCTGTAGCCCTGCTACTGTATGCCTGTACATCCCTTATCTGTAGCCCTGCTACCGTATGCCTGTACATCCCTTATCTGTAGCCCTGCTACTGTACGCCTGTACATCCCTTATCTGTAGCCCCACTCTGTATCTCTGTACATCCCTTATCTGTAGCCCTGCTACTGTACGCCTGTACATCCCTTATCTGTAGCCCTGCTACCGTATGCCTGTACATCCCTTATCTGTAGCCCTGCTACTGTATGCCTGTACATCCTTTATCTGTAACCCTGCTACTGTACGCCTGTACATCCCTTATCTGTAGCCAGGCTACTGTAAGCCTGTACATCCCTTATCTGTAGCCCTGCTTCTGTATGCCTGTACATCCCTTATCTGTAGCCCTACTACTGTATGCCTGTACATCCCTTATCCGTAGCCCTGCTACTGTATGCCTGTACATCCCTTATCTGTAGCCCTGCTACTGTATGCCTGTACATCCCTTATCCGTAGCCCTGCTACTGTACGCCTGTACATCCCTTATCTGTAGCCCTGCTACTGTATGCCTGTACATCCCTTATCTGTAGCCCTGCTACTGTATGCCTGTACATCCCTTATCTGTAGCCCTGCTACTGTACGCCTGTACATCCCTTATCTGTAGCCCTGCTACTGTATGCCTGTACATCCCTTATCTGTAGCCCTGCTACTGTATGCCTGTACATCCCTTATCTGTAGCCCTGCTACTGTACACCTGTTCATCCCTTATCTGTAGCCCTGCTACTGTACGCCTGTACATCCCTTATCTGTAGCCCCGCTACTGTATGCCTGTACATCCCTTATCTGTAGCTCTGCTACTGTACGCCTGTACATCCCTTATCTGTAGCTCTGCTACTGTATGCCTGTACATCCCTTATCTGTAGCTCTGCTACTGTACACCTGTACATCCCTTATCTGTAGCCCTGCTACTGTATGCCTGTACATCCCTTATCTGTAGCCCTGCTACTGTATGCCTGTACATCCTTTATCTGTAACCCTGCTACTGTACGCCTGTACATCCCTTATCTGTAGCCAGGCTACTGTAAGCCTGTACATCCCTTATCTGTAGCCCTGCTTCTGTATGCCTGTACATCCCTTATCTGTAGCCCTACTACTGTATGCCTGTACATCCCTTATCCGTAGCCCTGCTACTGTATGCCTGTACATCCCTTATCTGTAGCCCTGCTACTGTATGCCTGTACATCCCTTATCCGTAGCCCTGCTACTGTACGCCTGTACATCCCTTATCTGTAGCCCTGCTACTGTACGCCTGTACATCCCTTATCTGTAGCCCTGCTACTCTATACCTGTACATCCCTTATCTGTACCCCTGCTACTGTATGCCTGTACAACCCTTATCTGTAGCCCTGCTACTGTATGCCTGTACATCCCTTATCTGTAGCCCTGCTACTGTATGCCTGTACATCCCTTATCTGTAGCCCTGCTACTGTACATATGCCTGTACATCCCTTATCTGTAGCCCTGCTACTGTACGCCTGTACATCCCTTATCTGTAGCCCTGCTACTGTACGCCTGTACATCCCTTATCTGTAGCCCTGCTACTGTACGCCTGTACATCCCTTATCTGTAGCCCTGCTACTGTATGCCTGTACATCCCTTATCTGTAGCCCTGCTACTGTACGCCTGTATATCCCTTATCTGTAGCCCTGCTACTGTACATATGCCTGTACATCCCTTATCTGTAGCCCTGCTACTGTATGCCTGTACATCCCTTATCTGTAGCCCTGCTACCGTATGCCTGTACATCCCTTATCTGTAGCCCTGCTACTGTACGCCTGTACATCCCTTATCTGTAGCCCTGCTACCGTATGCCTGTACATCCCTTATCTGTAGCCCTGCTACTGTATGCCTGTACATCCCTTATCTGTAACCCTGCTACTGTACGCCTGTACATCCCCTATCTGTAGCCAGGCTACTGTACGCCTGTACATCCCTTATCTGTAGCCCTGCTACTGTATGCCTGTACATCCCTTATCTGTAGCCCTACTACTGTATGCCTGTACATCCCTTATCTGTAGCCCTGCTACTGTATGCCTGTACATCCCTTATCTGTAGCCCTGCTACTGTACGCCTGTACATCCCTTATCTGTAGCCCTGCTACTGTTCGCCTGTACATTCCTTATCTGTAGCCCTGCTACTGTACGCCTGTACATCCCTTATCTGTAGCCCTGCTACTGTATGCCTGTACATCCCTTATCTGTAGCCCTGCTACTGTATGCCTGTACATCCCTTATCTGTAGCCCTGCTACTGTACGCCTGTACATCCTTTATCTGTAACCCTGCTACTGTACGCCTGTACATCCCTTATCTGTAGCCCTGCTACTGTACGCCTGTACATCCCTTATCTGTAGCCCTGCTACTGTATGCCTGTACATCCCTTATCTGTAGCCCTGCTACTGTACGCCTGTACATCCCTTATCTGTAGCCCTGCTACTGTATGCCTGTACATCCCTTATCTGTAGCCCCACTCTGTATCTCTGTACATCCCTTATCTGTAGCCCTTCTACTCTACGCCTGTACATCCCTTATCTGTAGCCCTGCTACTGTATGCCTGTACATCCCTTATCTGTAGCCCTGCTACTGTACGCCTGTATATCCCTTATCTGTAGCCCTGCTACTGTATGCCTGTACATCCCTTATCTGTAGCCCTGCTACTGTATGCCTGTACATCCCTTATCTGTAGCCCTGCTACCGTATGCCTGTACATCCCTTATCTGTAGCCCTGCTACTGTACGCCTGTACATCCCTTATCTGTAGCCCCACTCTGTATCTCTGTACATCCCTTATCTGTAGCCCTGCTACTGTACGCCTGTACATCCCTTATCTGTAGCCCTGCTACCGTATGCCTGTACATCCCTTATCTGTAGCCCTGCTACTGTATGCCTGTACATCCTTTATCTGTAACCCTGCTACTGTACGCCTGTACATCCCTTATCTGTAGCCAGGCTACTGTAAGCCTGTACATCCCTTATCTGTAGCCCTGCTTCTGTATGCCTGTACATCCCTTATCTGTAGCCCTACTACTGTATGCCTGTACATCCCTTATCCGTAGCCCTGCTACTGTATGCCTGTACATCCCTTATCTGTAGCCCTGCTACTGTATGCCTGTACATCCCTTATCCGTAGCCCTGCTACTGTACGCCTGTACATCCCTTATCTGTAGCCCTGCTACTGTATGCCTGTACATCCCTTATCTGTAGCCCTGCTACTGTATGCCTGTACATCCCTTATCTGTAGCCCTGCTACTGTACGCCTATACATCCCTTATCTGTAGCCCTGCTACTGTATGCCTGTACATCCCTTATCTGTAGCCCTGCTACTGTATGCCTGTACATCCCTTATCTGTAGCCCTGCTACTGTACGCCTGTTCATCCCTTATCTGTAGCCCTGCTACTGTACGCCTGTACATCCCTTATCTGTAGCCCCGCTACTGTATGCCTGTACATCCCTTATCTGTAGCTCTGCTACTGTATGCCTGTACATCCCTTATCTGTAGCTCTGCTACTGTATGCCTGTACATCCCTTATCTGTAGCTCTGCTACTGTACACCTGTACATCCCTTATCTGTAGCCCTGCTACTGTATGCCTGTACATCCCTTATCTGTAGCCCTGCTACTGTATGCCTGTACATCCTTTATCTGTAACCCTGCTACTGTACGCCTGTACATCCCTTATCTGTAGCCAGGCTACTGTAAGCCTGTACATCCCTTATCTGTAGCCCTGCTTCTGTATGCCTGTACATCCCTTATCTGTAGCCCTACTACTGTATGCCTGTACATCCCTTATCCGTAGCCCTGCTACTGTATGCCTGTACATCCCTTATCTGTAGCCCTGCTACTGTATGCCTGTACATCCCTTATCCGTAGCCCTGCTACTGTACGCCTGTACATCCCTTATCTGTAGCCCTGCTACTGTATGCCTGTACATCCCTTATCTGTAGCCCTGCTACTGTATGCCTGTACATCCCTTATCTGTAGCCCTGCTACTGTACGCCTGTACATCCCTTATCTGTAGCCCTGCTTCTGTATGCCTGTACATCCCTTATCTGTAGCCCTGCTACTGTATGCCTGTACATCCCTTATCTGTAGCCCTGCTACTGTACGCCTGTACATCCCTTATCTGTAGCCCCGCTACTGTATGCCTGTACATCCCTTATCTGTAGCTCTGCTACTGTATGCCTGTACATCCCTTATCTGTAGCTCTGCTACTGTATGCCTGTACATCCCTTATCTGTAGCCCTGCTACTGTATGCCTGTACATCCCTTATCTGTAGCCCTGCTACTGTACACCTGTACATCCCTTATCTGTAGCCCTGCTACTGTATGCCTGTACATCCCTTATCCGTAGCCCTGCTACTGTACGCCTGTACATCCCTTATCTGTAGCCCTGCTACTGTATGCCTGTACATCCCTTATCTGTAGCCCTGCTACTGTATGCCTGTACATCCCTTATCTGTAGCCCTGCTACTGTACGCCTGTACATCCCTTATCTGTAGCCCTGCTACTGTATGCCTGTACATCCCTTATCTGTAGCCCTGCTACTGTATGCCTGTACATCCCTTATCTGTAGCCCTGCTACTGTACGCCTGTTCATCCCTTATCTGTAGCCCTGCTACTGTACGCCTGTACATCCCTTATCTGTAGCCCCGCTACTGTATGCCTGTACATCCCTTATCTGTAGCTCTGCTACTGTATGCCTGTACATCCCTTATCTGTAGCCCTGCTACTGTATGCCTGTACATCCCTTATCTGTAGCCCTGCTACTGTATGCCTGTACATCCCTTATCTGTAGCCCTGCTACTGTATGCCTGTACATCCCTTATCTGTAACCCTGCTACTGTATGCCTGTACATCCCTTATCTGTAGCTCTGCTACTGTACACCTGTACATCCCTTATCTGTAGCCCTGCTACTGTATGCCTGTACATCCCTTATCTGTAGCCCTGCTACTGTATGCCTGTACATCCTTTATCTGTAACCCTGCTACTGTACGCCTGTACATCCCTTATCTGTAGCCAGGCTACTGTAAGCCTGTACATCCCTTATCTGTAGCCCTGCTTCTGTATGCCTGTACATCCCTTATCTGTAGCCCTACTACTGTATGCCTGTACATCCCTTATCCGTAGCCCTGCTACTGTATGCCTGTACATCCCTTATCTGTAGCCCTGCTACTGTATGCCTGTACATCCCTTATCCGTAGCCCTGCTACTGTACGCCTGTACATCCCTTATCTGTAGCCCTGCTACTGTATGCCTGTACATCCCTTATCTGTAGCCCTGCTACTGTATGCCTGTACATCCCTTATCTGTAGCCCTGCTACTGTACGCCTGTACATCCCTTATCTGTAGCCCTGCTTCTGTATGCCTGTACATCCCTTATCTGTAGCCCTGCTACTGTATGCCTGTACATCCCTTATCTGTAGCCCTGCTACTGTACGCCTGTACATCCCTTATCTGTAGCCCCGCTACTGTATGCCTGTACATCCCTTATCTGTAGCTCTGCTACTGTATGCCTGTACATCCCTTATCTGTAGCTCTGCTACTGTATGCCTGTACATCCCTTATCTGTAGCTCTGCTACTGTACACCTGTACATCCCTTATCTGAAGCCCTGCTACTGTATGCCTGTACATCCCTTATCTGTAGCCCTGCTACTGTATGCCTGTACATCCCTTATCTGTAACCCTGCTACTGTATGCCTGTACATCCCTTATCTGTAGCCCTGCTACCGTAAGCCTGTACATCCCTTATCTGTAGCCCTGCTAACATAAGCTGTGGAACCAATTACTCAATCTTTACAGAGAACGTTGGGTTAATTACGTAAGGACACAAGTGTCTCATTATAGAGGAATATTTAAAGACTTACTTCCGTTTTTAAATTCTGAATGTGTAAATTTTCCAACGACTCTTGGATGTGCCCCATCTTTAGTTTGAAGAACTCCAGCATCTTTTGCATCATCCCTTACACTTGCAGGTGCACAAATTCCTATCTCATATTGATAACCCTGGTCTTTGTCATAGGCTGTAAACCTAAACGTAAAAGCAGATGAGAATTAAGCTATATATTTTTATTTTACAATTTCAACTCACTGCCCAATTGTTTTCCAATATATGGGCATAATAAGACCCAGCAACACAAGAATTGTGATCATTACTAAACAGAAAAATGCAAAAAATCGTAAAATTCCCAATCCAAGGGGATAGAGTTTTGTTTTTCATTCTGTTTATCGTTACTTTGTGATCAATATACTTTTTTTTTTAGTGAAGAAAATTCTTTATATTCATATAGACACTGAATCAGAAGAAAGCGTAAGAAAAAATGTAAAAACTGATAGGCCTAAATAGCATGATATTAGAAAGCTGTGACTGAGGGCAGATGTTTTTAATCTAGTCACTGGAGTCAAATGCCACGGGAAAGGGGATATCCTCAAAAACGGGTAACAGGTTCAAAATCAGATCTAGAGTCACCGATCAGCGAGTTGTCCATTGATCAGTGGGTAAATCGCCGAACCACGGAGAATAGACCTCACTGATTCGTGAGTAAAGTTTGGACCAAAAATGACAATTTCCTCTTTATCTGCCATCTCTTGCGTTTTCTCCGAACTATCAAGTTCTACAACAGTGCATGTTCCATTGTATGGTGAACAAAAGGGGACTAACCTAGCAAGCCTACATGTACATGTATCATGATGTACAAGAGGCCTATGATATCCAAGGCAAATTAGGCCTGTTTGGTTCACCATACAATGGCTACTAGCGCTGTATTCTTGGAAGGCCCTACTTTATACGCCTCTTGTGTGATCTTGTCAGCAGATGTACTTAAACCACGTGACCAGTATGGAAAGAGGAAGCAGCACGCTTTAATTTCGCAGGGTTTCAAATGTATCAAAATGTTAGGTTTTTTTTTTAAATTATTTATCCAAAATGGCGAAATGCTTAAATTTGACAGTTTGTGTCAGCGACTTTGAGGGCTTCAGCGCAGACAAATATATTGAAGCTTGAGATGAAATAAGAGTGTGAATGGAAAGCTTGAGAGCTGCTCTGTTGTTGAACTGCAAAACTTGTATCGTTTTTGATAGGTGCCTATTGTTTTGTGATAGTGCTCTGCTCTCCCCTATCCACCCTCTGTTATACTATAAATATAGACAAGGCAGGAAACACTTATCCTGATTTATCAAGTTTTCGAGCAAAATTCAAGTTGACAGAAAATTTCAATCAAGGTCTCAGACACTTGGCGCTCTGGGAGCCTCGCTTTCACTTTGGGGCTTTACGGGATCTTCCGAATGGTTGTGCGCGCCAATTCCAAACCGAAGTGAAAGCGAGGCTCCGAGAGTACGAGACTTGGATTGGAATTTTCTGTCAACTTGAATTTTGCTCGAAAACTTGATAAATCATTCGGAAAAGGGTGTTTTGTTTGCTCTTAGGCCTCAATATTGCTTGACAAGGACCTCTCTGAGACTCGTGTGAAGTTTAATGACATGTACAAAGGATATATTTTTAAGAAATTCTGACGAGTAACGGTTTTGTGAAGTTTAATGTACAAAGGATATATTTGTAAGAAATTCTGACGGGTTTTGCTGGAGGCAGTCAGAATAAGTGTTTCCTGCCTTGTCCATATTTATACATGAAGTATAACAGAGGGTGGATAAGGGAGAGCACTCTGTGCTAATTCAATAATATTAAATGCCTACAGGTACCTCGTTATTTATTGGTCGGCACCTGGTTGATGACCAATAAATGTCGGAATTATAAATAACGGAGTAAGACCTTTACTAAACGTCTAAAGTGGAGTACCGAGTAGGCTATATGTGTGCCTCCTGTGGTTACTGTTACTGTTCATGTAGCCCCAGTTGACTATCCTGCCATTCTGTTGTATACAACAGAATGGCAGGATAGTCAACTGGGGCTACTGTTCATGAGAATATATATATTATATGTATGGCTCTGGCATAAAGTTACCACTGATTTGTATGAAGCCCTTACCTTTTACCCATAATAGGCGCCAAAATAGAGAGATCTGGTTGCTGTTTCAAGTGATGTTGGAAAACACAATTTCCATTATTGCCGGTCCCTTCAGCACAAGTTACAATTACAACAACAACAAACACCATAGCAAACTGCCACCTCACTCGAATGCAGCACAGCCTCATAATCGCAGAAAACGGATACTGGTTCACAACTACTACCATTTCAGCACCCGTATAATATGCTGATTTTGAAGTAACCAAAAATCAAAATCTTACAAGACGATTAATACTTCCGTGCGCACTTGTTAGTATACAGTAACAACAACGCAAGACTTCCAATCCTGGACAACTTTATCAGTTTATGGACTTTGGACCCTGGGCCCGGTTGCACAAAGGTGTATATTTCCATACTATTTTGAATGCCGTTTTTTTTTCAAATCAATACGGACATTTTATTTTCGAGCTTCTCGACCCCGCCAGACTCGCCAAAGCAACTGATTCGTGACTTTCTCTACCCCGCCAAACTCGCCAACCACGCTAATCAACTTTATATAGGCCCCTAGGCCCTAATAATAAAAAAATAGTAGGCTATTTTTTTTAAACATTTCATTTACGCCCTTCGCTACTTTGGCGAGAAAGTCGCGATTCTATATCATTCGCGACTTTCTCGACCTTGGCGGGATCGCCAAACACGCCAAGGTCGGCTAACACGCTAATAAAAAGATAGGGCCTAGTAGGCTATTTTTTTGCAATCCCGAGTCGCGACCCTTGCGTGCTTGGCGGGATCGCGGCTTGAGCTAGGTCACGAAGGGCGCGAGGGTCGCGAAGGACGCGAAGGTAGCCAATTATCACGCCTAAGCTAGGTAATCTATACATCAAGTCCTGTCAACAATTCGCTAGTTTGGCGACCTTCGCGTGGTTAGCGACCTTTGCGTGGTTGGCGAACTTTGCGTGCATGGTTAGCGACCTTCGCGATCTTTGCGACCCTCGCGCCCTTCGCGACCCCGCCAAGCACGCAAAGGTCGCGATTCGGGATTGCAAAAACAATAGGCCTACTATATTTTTTTAGCGTGTTTGGCGACCTTGGCGTGTTTGGCGACCCCGCCAAGGTCGAGAAAGTCGCAAATGATATAGAACCGCGACCTTCTCGCCCCCGCCAGCCTCGCAAAGGTAACGAAGGGCGCGAATGAAATGTTTAAAAAAAATACTATTTTTTTTTATTAAGTTGATTAGCGTGGTTGGCGTGTTTGGCAAGTATCGCGGGGTAGAGAAAGTCGCGAATCATTTGCTTTGGCGAGTCTGGCGGGGTCGCCACGCACGCGAACTAAAATGTCCGCATTCGGCTTCCATACTTTAGACACGGTAGAAATGGGAAAGTTTTGGTAGAATTATGGCGACAAAAATTGACAAAGAACCGTACTAAATTCCAATGTGAGGAAATACTGTACCCCTCACTTAAATTAAATGACTTAAACCAAAACACATCGGACAACTGGTACTATTTTGTTTATTGTTTATATGGTGTATTTTTTGTGCTAATACTAAATTATTAAGAGTTATCTAATAATATGTCAGATTAAAGCATTTGGACCAATAAATATCCAAACATACCTGTAGGCATTTAATATTATTAAATTCTTCTTATAAATTTTACTATGGAGTCCCCCGTCTCATTGATCCCCCGTCTTAATAGCCCCCCCCCCTCCCCCCCGGCCGTCTCATTGGTTTCTCAATGGTCCCCCGTCTCGTTGGTCCCCCGTCCCATTGGTCCCCCGTCTCAGTGGTTTCTCAATGGTCCCCCGTTTCATTGGTTTCTCAATGGTCCCCCGTCTCATTGGTCCCCCTTCTCAGTGAGACGGGTGTCCAATGAGACGGGGGACTATTGAGACGAGGTACCGATGAGACGGGAGACTATTGAGACGGGGGCCAATGAGACAAGGGACCAGCAACATGCTTCCAGTTGAATAAATCATCCAGTTTCAATGATTGGCCACATTACATATTTGTTCTTTTCTTTAGTATTTATATCAATATTTTGAAACATTAAATTCAGTTACACTTGACGAAGACACCGGTACAGGTGTCGAAAGCTCGTGTTGTTCAAAACAACTAACTAGGCCTACGTGGTGATGTCTTAATTTTTTATCATTATTAATGTTATTAAATGTTCGGAATTGTTCCAAAGATTGATTTCCCTTCCCCAAACAAACAGCAAAATAATAAATGGAACACTGATAATCATATAGGCCTATATAATTCTACAGTTTTTAGACTAAGTGAATACAATTTAGTCAATCGGACTAAAGTCGAGATTGTCATGTTCTTTTCAATGAACATCTGGATTTTAGTCAGATTGCAATTTAGTATTTTTTTTATATTTTCGTCTAGCTTCCAGATATGGCCGACGAGCACACATTTGAAAGATTGTCAGTTAAGTTTCAAATGTTTCTTCTAGTGTAAAGATACATTTTTAATAAGCATCCTCGATCTCTGAAAATCTAGCCATTTGACCGAAATTGACCGCTGATGAATTGTACAACATTTTATGTAGGTAGGCCAAGGGCTGTGTTGCTTAGGGTTATTTTCGATGAAAAAAGTGGGCCAAATTTTGGGCCCCGGCCAAAATGGTTCATCGATTTGGCTGACTAAGAAGGGAGATAACTGTCAATTATTTTCACCAATCGGCTGTCATATTTTTCGTCAAACCATCTATCTCGATGCCGTTGTTGTCACATGCTAACAAGTGCGCACGGAAGTATTAATCGTCTTGCAAACTTTTGATTTTTGGCTACTTCAAAATCAGCATATTATACGGGTGCTGAAATGGTAGTAGTTGTAAACCAGTATCCGTTTTCTGCGATTATGAGGCTGTGCATTTCAGTGAGGTGGCAGTTTGCTATGGTGTTTGTTGTTGTTGTAATTGTAACTTGTGCTGAAGGGACCGGCAATAATGGAAATTGTATTTTCCAACATCACTTGAGACAGGCACCAGATCTCTCTATTTTGGCGCCTATAATGGGTAAAAGGTAAGGGCTTCATACAAATCAATGGTAACTTTATGCCATACATTTTTATACTCTCATGAACACTAACACTACAGTTACAGCTTTTAAATGAAACATGTCGAAAGTTACAGATTGAAGCTAAGTCTTAACTATCCTTAATCTCACTTACCTTTCAGCTATTACCTCCTGTTATACCTTTGAAACATTCCTTTTTTCACTGAACCCGTTAATTTCTTCAAATTCTGTTATTAAACTGTTAAATCCCTCAATTTAAAAACCGGTGTCAAAAATTTGTCCGTCAGATTTCAAACTCTCCTCGAACAACGACAACATCACATGATTCAGGTTTTCCCGGTACTTTTCCAAGTAACGTGACCTTTTTTCGGAGGGCTTCCCAATGAATTGTATGCGTGGAATGGAGGTCACGTGGTATTATTTGATATGCATTGAATGCCGCCATTACTAGGAAATGATGCGACTTCTATACAGGTCTGTTATGCACGCGCGCTTCAACTATCAATGGCGGCACATTTTACTAAGTCAGATCAAACCAGCCAATGAGACGTGTCCATTCCCCGCATATAGTTCATTGGGTCTTCCCCATCGAGATCTTAAAATAAGTGGCCTTTGCACACGACACGAATCCTCGCATCCCGTGACTCCTTGCTTTTGAACAGCCTGTCGATCGAGCCAACGGATATAATGGTGGTCTAATGTGTGGCTCTACCTGACCGGCAAAGTAAGTAAAACCAGGATAGAGTCACACAAGTGCGGCTAACACTAACACTACAGTAACACTATGTCACTAAAAGTAACAGGTTGGAGAAATACTAGTCCGCAATATGTTGAGTGGATTGAAGGATAATTTCTGATACGCCCGCACGCGCTTCTTCAATACCACGTCAACATAGGGTGCATTTGAAAAATCTAAGAGTTGCTCTCGGAATTTTTAAAAAATTATAACTCGCAATTTTTAAACATTACTCACCTTATATTTTGTCCGAAAGCATCTTTGATAATCCCTTCGTAGAGCTAAACCATCATCTGTGACCATACACATCGCCAAACAACGAAATTCGCTAAGTTTAAATTCCCTTTTTAAATACCCCTTAGCATGATTTGAAAGTTCGCGGTAGATGGCGGTGTGATCGCCTGAGAAAATTTAGTGAACACAGACAGAATTCAAACTTAGCAAAATTTGCTGCTAACAGATTTTAAGGTCACAGATGATGGTTTAGCTCTACGAAGGGATTATCAAAGATGCTTTCGGACAAAATTTTAGGTGAGAAATGTTTAAAAATTGCGAGTTATCATTTTTTTAAAATTCCGAGAGCAACCCTTAGATTTTTCAAATGCACCCTATGTTGACGTGGTATTGAAGAAGCCTGTGCGGGCGTATCAGAAATTATCCTTCAATCCACTCAACATATTGCGAACTAGAGAAATACGTGAATCAACGGACCGTCCATTCACAAAACGACGCAGGCCCCTATAGGCACCTATCAAAAACGATAAAAGTTCTCAGTCTTCCAATTTTTACCAAAGACATCAAGTTTTGCAGTTCAACAACAGAGCAGCTCTCAAGCTTTCCATTCACAGTCTTATTTCGTCCCAAGCTTCAATATTTGTCTGCGCTGAAGCCCTCAAAGTCGCTGACACTAACTGTCAAATTTAAGCATTTCGCCATTTTGGATAAATAATTTCGAAAAAAACCCAACATTTTCATACATTTGAAACCCTACGAAATTAAAGCGTGCTGCTTCCCCTTTCCATACTGGTCACGTGGTTTAAGTACATATGCCGGCAAGATTACACGAGGCGTATAAAGTAGGGCCCTCTAAGAATACAGCGCTAGTAGTCATTGTATTGGATATTATAGGCCTCTTGTACATGATACATGTAGGCTTGCTAGGTTTATAGTCCCCTTGTGTTCACCATACAATGCTGAATGGAACATGCACTGTTGTACAACTTGATAGTTTGGAGAAAACGCAAGGGACGGCAGATAAAGAGGAAATTGTCATTTTTGGTCCAAACTTCGGCAATTGGTGACTCTCCCCGACCTGATTAGTAAGATAGAAAATTTCCTGAATGTGAGAGAAAAGACCTAAACCTGGCCTTGACTGATTTTGAACCTGTCACCCGTTTTTGAGGATATACCCTTTCCCGTGGCATTTGAGTCCAGTGACTAGATTAAAAACATCTGCCCGCAGTCACAGCTTTCTAATATAACGCTATATAACGCTATTTTTTCTTCCGCTTTCTTCAGATTCAGTGTCTGTATGAGTATAAAGAATTTTCTTAACTAAAAAAAAAGTATATTGTGAAGAAAAAAGACTGATTACTGATCACAAAGTAACAATAAATAGAACGAAAACGAAACTCTATCCCCTTGGAATCTTACAAGTTTTTGCATTTTTCCGTTAAGTAATGATCACAATTCTTGTGTTGCTGGGTCTTATTATGCCCATATATTGGAAAACAATTGGGCAATGAGTTGAAGTTGTAAAATAAAAATATATAGCTTAATTCTGCTTTTACGTTTTTATCATTAGGTTTACAGCATATGACAAAGACCAGGGTTATCAATATGAGATAGGAATTTGTGCACCTGCAAGTGTAAGGGATGATGCAAAAGATGCTGGAGTTCTTCAAACTAAAGATGGGGCACATCCAAGAGTCGTTGGAAAATTTACACATTCAGAATTTAAAAACGGAAGTAAGTCTTTAAATATTCCTCTATAATGGGACACTTAAAAAAGTTCCTGCCTTACGTAATTAACCCAATGTTCTCTGTAAAGATTGAGTTATTAGTTCCAGAGCTTACAGTAGCAGGGCTACAGATAAGGGATGTACAGGCATATGTACAGTAGCAGGGTTACAGATAAGGGATGTACAGGCATATGTACAGTAGCAGGGTTACAGATAAGGGATGTACAGGCATATGTACAGTAGCAGGGCTACAGATAAGGGATGTACAGGCATACAGTAGCAGGGCTACAGATAAGGGATGTACAGGCATACAGTAGCAGGGCTACAGATAAGGGATGTACAGGCGTACAGTAGCAGGGTTACAGATAAGGGATGTACAGGCATACAGTAGCAGGGCTACAGATAAGGGATGTACAGGCGTACAGTAGCAGGGCTACAGATAAGGGATGTACAGGCATACAGTAGCAGGGCTACAGATAAGGGATGTACAGGCGTACAGTAGCAGGGCTACAGATAAGGGATGTACAGGCATACAGTAGCAGGGCTACAGATAAGTGATGTACAGGCATACAGTAGCAGGGCTACAGATAAGGGATGTACAGGCGTACGGTAGCAGGGCTACAGATAAGGGATGTACAGGCGTACAGTAGCAGGGCTACAGATAAGGGATGTACAGGCATACAGTAACAGGGCTGCAGATAAGGGATGTACAGGCATATGTACAGTAGCAGGGCTACAGATAAGGGATGTACAGGCATACAGTAGCAGGGCTACAGATAAGGGATGTACAGGCATATGTACAGTAGCAGGGCTACAGATAAGGGATGTACAGGCATACAGTAGCAGGGCTACAGATAAGGGATGTACAGGCATATGTACAGTAGCAGGGCTACAGATAAGGGATGTACAGGCATACAGTAGCAGGGCTACAGATAAGGGATGTACAGGCATACAGTAGCAGGGTTACAGATAAGGGATGTACAGGCATACAGTAGCAGGGCTACAGATAAGGGATGTACAGGCATACAGTAGCAGGGCTACAGATAAGGGATGTACAGGCATACAGTAGCAGGGTTACAGATAAGGGATGTACAGGCATACAGTAGCAGGGCTACAGATAAAGGATGTACAGGCGTACAGTAGCAGGGCTACAGATAAGGGATGTACAGGCGTACAGTAGCAGGGCTACAGATAAGGGATGTACAGGCATACAGTAGCAGGGCTACAGATAAGGGATGTACAGGCATATGTACAGTAGCAGGGCTACAGATAAGGGATGTACAGGCATACAGTAGCAGGGCTACAGATAAGGGATGTACAGGCGTACAGTAGCAGGGCTACAGATAAGGGATGTACAGGCATATGTACAGTAGCAGGGCTACAGATAAGGGATGTACAGGCATACAGTAGCAGGGCTACAGATAAGGGATGTACAGGCATATGTACAGTAGCAGGGCTACAGATAAGGGATGTACAGGCATACAGTAGCAGGGCTACAGATAAGGGATGTACAGGCATACAGTAGCAGGGCTACAGATAAGGGATGTACAGGCATACAGTAGCAGGGTTACAGATAAGGGATGTACAGGCATACAGTAGCAGGGCTACAGATAAGGGATGTACAGGCATACAGTAGCAGGGCTACAGATAAGGGATGTACAGGCATACAGTAGCAGGGTTACAGATAAGGGATGTACAGGCATACAGTAGCAGGGCTACAGATAAGGGATGTACAGGCGTACAGTAGCAGGGCTACAGATAAGGGATGTACAGGAATACAGTAGCAGGGCTACAGATATAAAGGGATGTACAGGCATACAGTAGCAGGGCTACAGATAAGGGATGTACAGGCATACAGTAGCAGGGTTACAGATAAGGGATGTACAGGCGTACGGTAGCAGGGCTACAGATAAGGGATGTACAGGCGTACAGTAGCAGGGCTACAGATAAGGGATGTACAGCCGTACAGTAGCAGGGCTACAGATAAGGGATGTACAGGTGTACAGTAGCAGGGCTACAGATAAGGGATGTACAGGCATACAGTAGCAGGGCTACAGATAAGGGATGTACAGGCGTACAGTAGCAGGGCTACAGATAAGGGATGTACAGGTGTACAGTAGCAGGGCTACAGATAAGGGATGTACAGGCATACAGTAGCAGGGCTACAGATAAGGGATGTACAGGAATACAGTAGCAGGGCTACAGATATAAAGGGATGTACAGGCATACAGTAGCAGGGCTACAGATGAGGGATGTACAGGCATACAGTAGCAGGGCTACAGATAAGGGATGTACAGGCATACAGTAGCAGGGCTACAGATAAGGGATGTACAGGGATACAGTAGCAGGGCTACAGATAAGGGATGTACAGGCGTACAGTAGCAGGGCTACAGATAAGGGATGTACAGGCGTACAGTAGCAGGGCTACAGATAAGGGATGTACAGGCGTACAGTAGCAGGGCTACAGATAAGGGATGTACAGGCGTACAGTAGCAGGGCTACAGATAAGGGATGTACATGCGTACAGTAGCAGGGCTACAGATAAGGGATGTACAGGCATACAGTAGCAGGGCCACAGATAAGGGATGTACAGGCATACAGTAGCAGGGCTACAGATAAGGGATGTACAGGCATACAGTAGCAAGGCTACAGATAAGGGATGTACAGGCATACAGTAGCAGGGCTACAGATAAGGGATGTACAGGCGTACAGTAGCAGGGTTACAGATAAGGGATGTACAGGCATACAGTAGCAGGGTTACAGATAAGGGATGTACAGGCATACAGTAGCAGGGCTACAGATAAGGGATGTACAGGCATACAGTAGCAGGGTTACAGATAAGGGATGTACAGGAATACAGTAGCAGGGCTACAGATAAGGGATGTACAGGCATACAGTAGCAGGGCTACAGATAAGGGATGTACAGGAATACAGTAGCAGGGCTACAGATATAAAGGGATGTACAGGCATACAGTAGCAGGGCTACAGATAAGGGATGTACAGGCATACAGTAGCAGGGCTACAGATAAGGGATGTACAGGCATACAGTAGCAGGGCTACAGATAAGGGATGTACAGGGATACAGTAGCAGGGCTACAGATAAGGGATGTACAGGGATACAGTAGCAGGGCTACAGATAAGGGATGTACAGGCGTACAGTAGCAGGGCTACAGATAAGGGATGTACAGGCGTACAGTAGCAGGGCTACAGATAAGGGATGTACATGCGTACAGTAGCAGGGCTACAGATAAGGGATGTACAGGCATACAGTAGCAGGGCCACAGATAAGGGATGTACAGGCATACAGTAGCAGGGCTACAGATAAGGGATGTACAGGCATACAGTAGCAAGGCTACAGATAAGGGATGTACAGGCATACAGTAGCAGGGCTACAGATAAGGGATGTACAGGCGTACAGTAGCAGGGTTACAGATAAGGGATGTACAGGCATACAGTAGCAGGGTTACAGATAAGGGATGTACAGGCATACAGTAGCAGGGCTACAGATAAGGGATGTACAGGCATACAGTAGCAGGGTTACAGATAAGGGATGTACAGGCATACAGTAGCAGGGCTACAGATAAGGGATGTACAGGCGTACGGTAGCAGGGCTACAGATAAGGGATGTACAGGCATACAGTAGCAGGGTTACAGATAAGGGATGTACAGGCATACAGTAGCAGGGTTACAGATAAGGGATGTACAGGCATACAGTAGCAGGGTTACAGATAAGGGATGTACAGGCATACAGTAGCAGGGCTACAGATAAGGGATGTACAGGCGTACGGTAGCAGGGCTGCAGATAAGGGATGTACAGGCATACAGTAGCAGGGCTACAGATAAGGGATGTACAGGCGTACAGTAGCAGGGCTGCAGATAAGGGATGTACAGGCATACAGTAGCAGGGCTACAGATAAGGGATGTACAGGCGTACGGTAGCAGGGCTACAGATAAGGGATGTACAGGCATACAGTAGCAGGGCTACAGATAAGGGATGAACAGGCGTACGGTAGCAGGGCTACAGATAAGGGATGTACAGGCGTACAGTAGCAGGGCTACAGATAAGGGATGTACAGGCGTACGGTAGCAGGGCTACAGATAAGGGATGTACAGGCGTACAGTAGCAGGGCTACAGATAAGGGATGTACAGGCGTACAGTAGCAGGGCTACAGATAAGGGATGTACAGGCGTACGGTAGCAGGGCTACAGATAAGGGATGTACAGGCGTACAGTAGCAGGGCTACAGATAAGGGATGTACAGGCGTACAGTAGCAGGGCTACAGATAAGGGATGTACAGGCGTACGGTAGCAGGGCTACAGATAAGGGATGTACAGGCGTACAGTAGCAGGGCTACAGATAAGGGATGTACAGGCATACTGTAGCAGGGCTACATATAAGGGATGTACAGGCATACAGTAGCAGGGCTACAGATAAGGGATGTACAGGCGTACGGTAGCAGGGCTACAGATAAGTGATGTACAGGCGTACAGTAGCAGGGCTACAGATAAGGGATGTACAGGCATACAGTAGCAGGGCTACAGATAAGGGATGTACAGGCGTACAGTAGCAGGGCTACAGATAAGGGATGTACAGGCATACAGTAGCAGGGCTACAGATAAGGGATGTACAGGCGTACAGTAGCAGGGCTACAGATAAGGGATGTACAGGGGCGTACAGTAGCAGGGCTACAGATAAGGGATGTACAGGCATACGTTAGCAGGGTTACAGATAAGGGATGTACAGGCGTACAGTAGCAGGGCTACAGATAAGGGATATACAGGCATACAGTAGCAGGGCTACACATAAGGGATGTACAGGTATACAGTAGCAGGGCTACAGATAAGGGATGTACATGTACAGGCGTATGGTAGCAGGGTTACAGATAAGGGATGTACAGGCGTACAGTAGCAGGGTTACAGATAAGGGATGTACAGGCATACGTTAGCAGGGTTACAGATAAGGGATGTACAGGCATACAGTAGCAGGGCTACAGATAAGGGATGTACAGGCATACAGTAGCAGGGCTACAGATAAGGGATGTACAGGCATACAGTAGCAGGGCTACAGATAAGGGATGTACAGGCATACAGTAGCAGGGCTACAGATAAGGGATGTACATGTACAGGCGTACGGTAGCAGGGTTACAGATAAGGGATGTACAGGCATACAGTAGCAGGGTTACAGATAATGGATGTACAGGCATACAGTAGCAGGGCTACAGATAAGGGATGTACAGGCGTACGGTAGCAGGGCTACAGATAAGGGATGTACAGGCATACAGTAGCAGGGCTACAGATAAGGGATGAACAGGCGTACGGTAGCAGGGCTACAGATAAGGGATGTACAGGCGTACAGTAGCAGGGCTACAGATAAGGGATGTACAGGCGTACGGTAGCAGGGCTACAGATAAGGGATGTACAGGCGTACAGTAGCAGGGCTACAGATAAGGGATGTACAGGCGTACAGTAGCAGGGCTACAGATAAGGGATGTACAGGCGTACGGTAGCAGGGCTACAGATAAGGGATGTACAGGCGTACAGTAGCAGGGCTACAGATAAGGGATGTACAGGCGTACAGTAGCAGGGCTACAGATAAGGGATGTACAGGCGTACGGTAGCAGGGCTACAGATAAGGGATGTACAGGCGTACAGTAGCAGGGCTACAGATAAGGGATGTACAGGCATACTGTAGCAGGGCTACATATAAGGGATGTACAGGCATACAGTAGCAGGGCTACAGATAAGGGATGTACAGGCGTACGGTAGCAGGGCTACAGATAAGTGATGTACAGGCGTACAGTAGCAGGGCTACAGATAAGGGATGTACAGGCATACGTTAGCAGGGCTACAGATAAGGGATGTACAGGCGTACAGTAGCAGGGCTACAGATAAGGGATGTAGAGGCATACAGTAGCAGGGCTACAGATAAGTGATGTACAGGCATACGTTAGCAGGGTTACAGATAAGGGATGTACAGGCGTACAGTAGCAGGGCTACAGATAAGGGATATACAGGCATACAGTAGCAGGGCTACAGATAAGGGATGTACAGGCATACAGTAGCAGGGCTACACATAAGGGATGTACAGGTATACAGTAGCAGGGCTACAGATAAGGGATGTACAGGCATACAGTAGCAGGGCTACAGATAAGGGATGTACAGGCGTACAGTAGCAGGGCTACAGATAAGGGATGTACAGGCATACAGTAGCAGGGCTACAGATAAGGGATGTACAGGCGTACAGTAGCAGGGCTACAGATAAGGGATGTACAGGGGCGTACAGTAGCAGGGCTACAGATAAGGGATGTACAGGCATACGTTAGCAGGGTTACAGATAAGGGATGTACAGGCGTACAGTAGCAGGGCTACAGATAAGGGATATACAGGCATACAGTAGCAGGGCTACACATAAGGGATGTACAGGTATACAGTAGCAGGGCTACAGATAAGGGATGTACATGTACAGGCGTATGGTAGCAGGGTTACAGATAAGGGATGTACAGGCGTACAGTAGCAGGGTTACAGATAAGGGATGTACAGGCATACGTTAGCAGGGTTACAGATAAGGGATGTACAGGCATACAGTAGCAGGGCTACAGATAAGGGATGTACAGGCATACAGTAGCAGGGCTACAGATAAGGGATGTACAGGCATACAGTAGCAGGGCTACAGATAAGGGATTTACAGGCATACAGTAGCAGGGCTACAGATAAGGGATGTACATGTACAGGCGTACGGTAGCAGGGTTACAGATAAGGGATGTACAGGCATACAGTAGCAGGGTTACAGATAAGGGATGTACAGGCATACAGTAGCAGGGCTACAGATAAGGGATGTACATGTACAGGCGTACGGTAGCAGGGCTACACATAAGGGATGTACAGGTATACAGTAGCAGGGTTACAGATAAGGGATGTACAGTCATACAGTAGCAGGGCTACAGATAAGGGATGTACAGGCGTACGGTAGCAGGGCTACAGATAAGGGATGTACAGGCGTACAGTAGCAGGGCTACAGATAAGGGATGTACAGGCGTACAGTAGCAGGGTTACAGATAAGGGATGTACAGGCATACGGTAGCAGGGCTACAGACAAGGGATGTACAGGCGTACAGTAGCAGGGCTACAGATAAGGGATGTACAGGCATACAGTAGCAGGGCTACAGATAAGGGATGTACAGGCGTACAGTAGCAGGGCTACAGATAAGGGATGTACAGGCGTACAGTAGCAGGGCTACAGATAAGGGATGTACAGGCATACAGTAGCAGGGTTACAGATAAGGGATGTACAGGCATACGTTAGCAGGGCTACAGATAAGGGATGTACAGGCATACAGTAGCAGGGCTACAGATAAGTGATGTACAGGCGTACAGTAGCAGGGCTACAGATAAGGGATGTACAGGCATACGTTAGCAGGGCTACAGATAAGGGATGTACAGGCGTACAGTAGCAGGGTTACAGATAAGGGATGTACAGTAGCAGGGTTACAGATAAGGGATGTACAGGCGTACAGTAGCAGGGCTACAGATAAGGGATGTACAGGCATACAGTAGCAGGGCTACAGATAAGGGATGTACAGTAGCAGGGCTACAGATAAGGGATGTACAGGCATATGTTAGCAGGGCTACAGATAAGGGATGTACAGGCATACAGTAGCAGGGCTACAGATAAGTGATGTACAGGCGTACAGTAGCAGGGCTACAGATAAGGGATGTACAGGCTTACAGTAACAGGGCTACAGATAAGGGATGTACAGGCATACGTTAGCAGGGCTACAGATAAGGGATGTACAGGCATACAGTAGCAGGGCTACAGATAAGGGATGTACAGGCATACAGTAGCAGGGCTACAGATAAGGGTTGTACAGGCATACAGTAGCAGGGCTACAGATAAGGGATGTACAGGCGTACAGTAGCAGGGCTACAGATAAGTGATGTACAGGCGTACAGTAGCAGGGCTACAGATAAGGGATGTACAGGGGCGTACAGTAGCAGGGCTACAGATAAGGGATGTACAGGCATACGTTAGCAGGGTTACAGATAAGGGATGTACAGGCGTACAGTAGCAGGGCTACAGATAAGGGATATACAGGCATACAGTAGCAGGGCTACATATAAGGGATGTACAGGTATACAGTAGCAGGGCTACAGATAAGGGATGTACATGTACAGGCGTACGGTAGCAGGGTTACAGATAAGGGATGTACAGGCGTACAGTAGCAGGGTTAGAGATAAGGGATGTACAGGCATACGTTAGCAGGGTTACAGATAAGGGATGTACAGGCATACAGTAGCAGGGCTACAGATAAGGGATGTACAGGCATACAGTAGCAGGGCTACAGATAAGGGATGTACAGGCATACAGTAGCAGGGCTACAGATAAGGGATGTACAGGCATACAGTAGCAGGGCTACAGATAAGGGATGTACATGTACAGGCGTACGGTAGCAGGGTTACAGATAAGGGATGTACAGGCATACAGTAGCAGGGTTACAGATAAGGGATGTACAGGCATACAGTAGCAGGGCTACAGATAAGTGATGTACAGGCGTACAGTAGCAGGGCTACAGATAAGGGATGTACAGGCTTACAGTAACAGGGCTACAGATAAGGGATGTACAGGCATACGTTAGCAGGGCTACAGATAAGGGATGTACAGGCATACAGTAGCAGGGCTACAGATAAGGGATGTACAGGCATACAGTAGCAGGGCTACAGATAAGGGTTGTACAGGCATACAGTAGCAGGGCTACAGATAAGGGATGTACAGGCGTACAGTAGCAGGGCTACAGATAAGGGATGTACAGGCGTACAGTAGCAGGGCTACAGATAAGGGATGTACAGCCATACGTTAGCAGGGCTACAGATAAGGGATGTACAGGCATACAGTAGCAGGGCTACAGATAAGGGATGTACAGGCATACAGTAGCAGGGCTACAGATAAGGGTTGTACAGGCATACAGTATCAGGGCTACAGATAAGGGATGTACAGGCATACAGTAGCAGGGCTACAGATAAGGGATGTACAGGCATACAGTAGCAGGGCTACAGATAAGGGATGTACAGTAGCAGGGCTACAGATAAGGGATGTACAGGCATACGTTAGCAGGGCTACAGATAAGGGATGTACAGGCATACAGTAGCAGGGCTACAGATAAGGGATGTACAGGCGTACAGTAGCAGGGCTACAGATAAGGGATATACAGGCATACAGTAGCAGGGCTACAGATAAGGGATGTACAGGCGTACAGTAGCAGGGCTACAGAAAAGGGATGTACAGGCATACAGTAGCAGGGCTACAGATAAGGGATGTACAGGCGTACGGTAGCAGGGCTACAGATAAGGGATGTACAGGCATACAGTAGCAGGGTTACAGATAAGGGATGTACAGGCATACAGTAGCAGGGTTACAGATAAGGGATGTACAGGCATACAGTAGCAGGGTTACAGATAAGGGATGTACAGGCATACAGTAGCAGGGTTACAGATAAGGGATGTACAGGCATACGGTAGCAGGGCTACAGATAAGGGATGTACAGGCATACAGTAGCAGGGCTACAGATAAGGGATGTACAGGCATACAGTAGCAGGGCTACAGATAAGGGATGTACGGGCATACAGTAGCAGGGCTACAGATAAGGGATGTACAGGCATACAGTAGCAGGGCTACAGATAAGGGATGTACAGGGATACAGAGCGAGGCTACAGATAAGGGATGTACAGGCATACAGTAGCAGGGCTACAGATAAGGGATGTACAGGCGTACGGTAGCAGGGTTACAGTTAAGGGATGTACAGGCGTACAGTAGCAGGGTTACAGATAAGGGATGTACAGGCATACGGTAGCAGGGCTACAGATAAGGGATGTACAGGCATACAGTAGCAGGGCTACAGATAAGGGATGTACAGGCGTACGGTAGCAGGGTTACAGTTAAGGGATGTACAGGCGTACAGTAGCAGGGTTACAGATATGGGATGTACAGGCATACAGTAGCAGGGCTACAGATAAGGGATGTACAGGCATACAGTTGCAGGGCTACAGATAAGGGATGTACAGGCATACAGTAGCAGGGCTACAGATAAGGGATGTACAGGCATACAGTAGCAGGGCTACAGATAAGGGATGTACAGGCGTACGGTAGCAGGGCTACAGATAAGGGATGTACAGGCATACAGTAGCAGGGCTACAGATAAGGGATGTACAGGCATACAGTAGCAGGGCTACAGATAAGGGATGTACAGGGATACAGTAGCAGGGCTATAGATAAGGGATGTACAGGCATACAGTAGCAGGGCTACAGATAAGGGATGTACAGGCGTACGGTAGCAGGGCTACAGATAAGGGATGTACAGGCATACAGTAGCAGGGCTGCAGATAAGGGATGTACAGGCGTACAGTAGCAGGGCTACAGATAAGGGATGTACAGGCATACAGTAGCAGGGTTACAGATAAGGGATGTACAGGCGTACGGTAGCAGGGTTGCAGATAAGGGATGTACAGGCGTACAGTAGCAGGGCTACAGATAACTGATGTACAGGCATACAGTAGCAGGGCTACAGATAAGGGATGTACAGGCATACAGTAGCAGGGCCACAGATAAGGGATGTACATGTACAGGCGTACGGTAGCAGGGTTACAGATAAGGGATGTACAGGCATACAGTAGCAGGGTTACAGATAAGGGATGTACATGTACAGGCATACGGTAGCAGGGTTGCAGATAAGGGATGTACAGGCGTACAGTAGCAGGGTTACAGATAAGGGATGTACATGCATACAGTAGCAGGGCTACAGATAAGGGATGTACAGGCGTACAGTAGCAGGGCTACAGATAAGGGATGTACAGGCATACAGTAGCAGGGCTACAGATAAGGGATGTACATGCGTACAGTAGCAGGGCTACAGATAAGGGATGTACAGGCGTACAGTAGCAGGGTTGCAGATAAGGGATGTACAGGCGTACAGTAGCAGGGTTACAGATAAGGGATGTACAGGCATACAGTAGCAGGGCTACAGATAAGGGATGTACAGGCGTACAGTAGCAGGGCTACAGATAAGGGATGTACAGGCATACAGTAGCAGGGCTACAGATAAGGGATGTACAGGCATACGGTAGCAGGGTTGCAGATAAGGGATGTACAGGCGTACAGTAGCAGGGTTACAGATAAGGGATGTACAGGCGTACAGTAGCAGGGTTACAGATAAGGGATGTACAGGCGTACGGTAGCAGGGTTACAGATAAGGGATGTACAGGCGTACAGTAGCAGGGTTACAGATAAGGGATGTACAGGCATACAGTAGCAGGGCTACAGATAAGGGATGTACAGGCGTACAGTAGCAGGGCTACAGATAAGGGATGTACAGGCATACGGTAGCAGGGTTGCAGATAAGGGATGTACAGGCGTACAGTAGCAGGGTTACAGATAAGGGATGTACAGGCGTACAGTAGCAGGGTTACAGATAAGGGATGTACAGGCGTACGGTAGCAGGGTTGCAGATAAGGGATGTACAGGCATACAGTAGCAGGGCTACAGATAAGGGATGTACAGGCGTACAGTAGCAGGGTTACAGATAAGGGATGTACAGTAGCAGGGCTACAGATAAGGGATGTACAGGCTACGGTAGCAGGGCTACAGATAAGGGATGTACAGGCATACAGTAGCAGGGCTACAGATAAGGGATGTACAGGCATACAGTAGCAGGGCCACAGATAAGGGATGTACAGGCGTACAGTAGCAGGGCTACAGATAAGGGATGTACAGGCATACAGTAGCAGGGCTTCAGATAATGGATGTACAGGCATACAGTAGCAGGGCTACAGATAAGGGATGTACAGGCATAGAGTAGCAGGGCTACAGATAAGGGATGTACAGGCATACAGTAGCAGGGCTACAGATAAGGGATGTACAGGCATACAGTAGCAGGGCTTCAGATAAGGGATGTACAGGCATACAGTAGCAGGGCTACAGATAAGGGATGTACAGGCGTACAGTAGCAGGGCTACAGATAAGGGATGTACAGGCATACAGTAGCAGGGCTACAGATAAGGGATGTACAGGCTACGGTAGCAGGGCTACAGATAAGGGATGTACAGGCATACAGTAGCAGGGCTACAGATAAGGGATGTACAGGCATACAGTAGCAGGGCCACAGATAAGGGATGTACAGGCGTACAGTAGCAGGGCTACAGATAAGGGATGTACAGGCATACAGTAGCAGGGCTTCAGATAATGGATGTACAGGCATACAGTAGCAGGGCTACAGATAAGGGATGTACAGGCATAGAGTAGCAGGGCTACAGATAAGGGATGTACAGGCATACAGTAGCAGGGCTACAGATAAGGGATGTACAGGCATACAGTAGCAGGGCTTCAGATAAGGGATGTACAGGCATACAGTAGCAGGGCTACAGATAAGGGATGTACAGGCGTACAGTAGCAGGGCTACAGATAAGGGATGTACAGGCATACAGTAGCAGGGCTACAGATAAGGGATGTACAGGCATACAGTAGCAGGGCTACAGATAAGGGATGTACAGGCATACAGTAGCAGGGCTACAGATAAGGGATGTACAGGCATACAGTAGCAGGGCTACAGATAAGGGATGTACAGGCGTACAGTAGCAGGGCTACAGATAAGGGATGTACAGGGGCGTACAGTAGCAGGGCTACAGATAAGGGATGTACAGGCATACAGTAGCAGGGCTACAGATAAGGGATGTACAGGCATACAGTAGCAGGGCTACAGATAAGGGATGTACAGGGGCGTACAGTAGCAGGGCTACAGATAAGGGATGTACAGGCATACAGTAGCAGGGCTACAGATAAGGGATGTACAGGCATACAGTAGCAGGGCTACAGATAAGGGATGTACAGGCATACAGTAGCAGGGCTACAGATAAGGGATGTACAGGCGTACAGTAGCAGGGCTACAGATAAGGGATGTACAGGCATACAGTAGCAGGGCTACAGATAAGGGATGTACAGGCATACAGTAGCAGGGCTACAGATAAGGGATGTACAGGCATACAGTAGCAGGGCTTCAGGGATATATATGTTTGGCTGCAAATAAAAAACTGACACAAGACATATAAAATATGACATTGCAAGCCGATTTTGGTACGTGGTTACAACGAGTAAGAATTGCCAGTGTTTGTTTGATAGGTTGTCAACTTCTGCATTGCAGATGGCAGGCCACGGAGTCTACGGTGCTATTTACATATTATTGCCTTACCTTCGGGGCATTATGCTTTCATGGTGTTGCTGAGGGAAAAATAGTGGCCGAGAAGCTCGCTCGGCCGCTATTTTCCCCTCAGCAACACTATGAAAGCATAATGCCCTGAACGAAAGACGATAATAGGTTTAGTACGTCACATGATGATTTCATAACGGGTTTGCTAACTGACTAGTGTCTCATATGCGAGCAATTGATTGGGATTAAAATAAGTAATTAATAATAATTTAGTACTAAATTACTTGACATAGTCAAAAGGGGCATAACTCGGCCGAACATCTGACGATATGATAAATGCCTGCTCAGGCGGGCACTATTGCAAATGTTACTCGTCTTCTTATCCAATCAAAACCCTAGAATTTATCATGTGATGTTATATCTGCATGTGCCTATTGAAATTTCACTGGGACATTTTTCTTTTGATTTGATTTTTATTCTTGAGTATGTTTATCTGTAAAAAAATCTGTTGAATTTCACATAGGTTGAAGTAAGTAAATCAAAAGTAAAGAATTGATTTTATAAAATGGAATACAGATTTTGATCTTAATATAGGATTGAATGAAAGTGTCTGAGGAAAGAAGATTTGTTATTACACCATGTTATAATAATGGGCTTCCATCCATGCCAATTCTCTTCCCATATATATGGCGTACATCATTCAAACGAATGGATGCGCCAATGAGCTAAAACAACCAACCAACTCTTCCCATATAACTTCTACAGTTTTGATCTGATCTCAACAATTGTTTCTGACTCTATGATGAGAGGTTGTGCTTTGTATCGGCCCATTTTCAGTCTGGTCGGTCGGGTTACCCGCAACCGTCTAATTCTTAATGGTCGCCTGAGAGGTTGTGCTTTGTGTTCACGCTGCACTTGATCGCCCTATGTGGAAGACTCTGGTCGAAGGTCCGGTATTTACCTTCCTGGTTTCCTCCAGCACTTTCCTGAAATCCTCTTCAGAGCAATGGGAAATAAATAAATCATAAAGATGAGATCTAACTGGATTTCAGAGTAGTGATGTTCAATTTGTTAGATTCCCTGAAAACTTCACTAAAAAGGTGAGGTGAGTTTAACTACTTCTGGTTGTTATCAATACTGTATATCTACACCCTAAATGTTTTCTCTTCTGTCTTTCAGCTGATTGGATAATGTTGGAATATAGAAATGGGACTGAATATGGAAGTCATTGTGGTGGCAGTGCACGTACAGCTGTTATAATGATCACTTGTGACCCGGATATCAAAACGGTAAGTTACACCCGTTATAATGATCACGGTTTACAGCTGTTATAATGATCATGTGTGACCCCAATGTCAAAACTATCAGTTACACCTGTTATAATGATCACTTGTGACGCCAATATCAAAACGATCAGTTACACCTGTTAAAATGATCATGTGTGAACCCGATGTCAAAACGATCAGTTACACCTGTTATAATGATCACTTGTGAACCCAATATCACAAAGGTCAGTTACACCTGTTATAATGATCACTTGTGACCCCGATGTCAAAACGATCAGTTACACCTGTTATAATGATCACTTGTGAACCCAATATCACAAAGGTCAGTTACACCTGTTATAATGATCACTTGTGACCCCGATGTCAAAACGATCAGTTACACCTGTTATAATGATCACTTGTGATCTCAGTGTCAAAACGGTCAGTTACACCTGTTATAATGATCACTTGTGACCCCGATATCAAAACGATCAGTTACACCTGTTATAATGATCACTTGTGATCTCAGTGTCAAAACGGTCAGTTACACCTGTTATAATGATCACTTGTGACGCCGATGTCAAAACGGTCAGTTACACCTGTTATAATGATCACTTGTGACCCCAATGTCAAAACTATCAGTTACACTTGTTATAATGATCACTTGTGACCCCAATGTCAAAACTATCAGTTACACCTGTTATAATGATCACTTGTGACGCTGATGTCAAAACTATCAGTTACACCTGTTATAATGATCACTTGTGACCCCAATGTCAAAACGATCAGTTACACTTGTCATAATGATCACTTGTGACCCGGATGTCAAAACGATCAGTTACACCTGTTATAATGATCACTTGTGATCCGGATGTCAAAACGGTCAGTTACACCTGTTATAATGATCACTTGTGACCTCAATGTCAAAACGATCAGTTACACCTGTTATAATGATCACTTGTGATGCCGATATCAAAACGATCAGTTACACCTGTTTTAATGATCACTTGTGACCCGGATATCAAAACGACCAGTTACACCTGTTATAATGATCACTTGTGATGCCGATATCAAAACGATCAGTTACACCTGTTATAATGATCACTTGTGACCCGGATATCAAAACGATCAGTTACACCTGTTATAATGATCACTTGTGAACCCGATATCAAAACGATCAATTACACCTGTTATAATGATCACATGTGACACCGATGTCAAAATGATCAGTTACACCTGTTATAATGATCACTATACAGGCCTAAGTAATACCACCCCCCACCCCCCTTACTTATTTTTCCCTGTGTTACAGTGTTTAGAAATATATTATAAGGACTTTTGTCAAACAGAGGTTTAAACCTGTGAAGCGGTGGACACCATGTTGTGTTGTATCTGACCAAAGTCAGGGTTCATATTGCCCCTTATTGACATTTTGAACTACGGTAAGATCTCCACTAATTCAAGTACTCTAAAAAATTCAAGGGCCAGAAAAACATTAACAAAAGTACACTTAAAATTTAACTTTTTTCGTTGAGAGTCCTACCTCGTGGAGTGAGCGATCAGATAATCCTATTGAACGATCGCAGTTGTTGTTTTTATAGACCAAATGAGGCAAATAGCAATGTAATAATTCATTATTTTCACATCACTGGTCCTTGAATTAGCGGAGATCTTACCGTATTATAAATATCACTCTATCAACACTCTTATATTCCTGAAATCTCACTTAACAGTTGCATAAGTTTAGAACAAATCCAAGAGACTGATGGCTCTGTGTTCACCTGGAAAGAGTATCCCAAATGCTGCATTATAGATTTAAAAGGCCTTTCCCTTGTATTCATAAATATATCTGAGATAGAAATGCAGGTTGTGTAAACGGGATCAGGCATCTCTTCCCTGAGAGCCATCCTCCTGTGATGTCACAGCTCAGCAAAACTTTGTTAGCACAAAGTAAACTTTGGATGTAGGTTTTGAGAATAGCTGTACGGTTATGTTATACTGTGTGGGAAGTCATCCTCTGCTAGTAAAAATGTAACTTCAAGGAAATTGACAGATATGTTTTAATAGTAGTAGGAATGTAATCCTCCTTAAGGTATTAATGTCAGCTGTTTTTAATTTCTGTTTCAGCTACAAGATGTGAAGGTAATAATTGTGGAAGAAGCCAGAGAAAAGGAAGCTGAATGTTATTATCTTTTTGAGCTGGCTCATTCTTGTATGTGTCATGTAAAACAAGTTCCAACATCCCTGAGCTATGGCTCTATTGCTGTCATTGTGTAAGTATCTCACTGAGCTATGGCTCTATTGTTGTCAGTATCTCACTGAGCTGTGCCTCTATTGCTATCAGTATCTCACTGACCTGTGCCTCTATTGCTATCAGTATCTCACTGACCTGTGCCTCTATTGCTGTCAATATCTCACTGAGCTTTGGCCCTATTGCTGTCATTGTGTAAGTATCTCACTGAGCTGTGCCTCTATTGCTGTCAGTATCTCACTGAGCTGTGCCTCTGTTGCTATCAGTATCTCACTGAGCTATGGCTCTATTGCTGTCATTGTGTAAGTATCTCACTGAGCTGTGCCTCTATTGCTGTCAGTATCTCACTGAGCTCTGGTTCTGTTGCTGTCATTGTGTCAGTATCTCACTGAGCTATGGGTCTATTGTTGTCATTGTGTAAGTATCTCACTGAGCCTTGACTCTATTGCTGTCAGTATCTCACTGAGCTGTGCCTCTATTGCTGCCAGTATCTCACTGAGCTATGGCTCTATTGCTGTCAGTATCTCACTGAGCTATGCCTCTATTGCTGTCAGTATCTCACTGAGCTGTGTCTCTATTGCTGTCAGTATCTCACTGAGCTGTGCCTCTATTGCTGTCAGTATCTCACTGAGCTCTGGCTCTATTGCTGTCATTGTGTGAGTATCTCACTGAGCTATGGCTTTATTTGTGTGTTGTACAGTTGAGCTTGTGTAACCCAGCTCTCTACCAGGTTTATTTGTGTGTTGTGTTGAGCTTGTGTCAACCCAGCTCTCTACCAGGTTTATTTGTGTGTTGTACAGTTGAGCTTGTGTCAACCCAGCTCTCTACCAGGTTTATTTGTGTGTTGTACAGTTGAGCTTGTGTTAACCCAGCTCTCTACCAGGTCTGTTGTACAGTTGAGCTCGTCTGCATGTTTTTGTAGAAGGACTTCAACCAGTTATCGTACATCCAACATTAAAGCTTTTATGACGTCATCTCTCGTGTTCGAAAAGTCGCCGACACATTTGAAGGAGACTATTCTCGGATCGGCTGACAAATGTAACTCCATAAAAAGTTTCATTTATATTTGGAGGTTGAATTTTTGCAAGATGCCCAGATAAGTAAGCCGGATGTAATCGGCGGGAAAGCCTGACCGCTTGGGTTAAACACACATAAGTGTTGGGTGTACGATAATTGGTTCTGTACGATAACTGATCGGATACCCGTAGTAGCCACAGATTTCACAATGTTTCTGTCTTCTCACCATGCAGGTTTATTTGTGTATGTGGAGTGTATCTTCTTGCTGGATTCCTATATAACAGATTTGTACAAGGGGCCAAAGGGATGGAGCAAATTCCTAATTATCATTTTTGGATGGATTTTGGAAATCTTCAAGCTGTGAGTAAAGAGTTTTTATTAGGATCTTACAAGCTTCTAACATTTTTAAAAAAATTCTAGCATTTTAATTTAATTCAAAGACTAAATGATTAACGTTGAAATACATAATACAATTAAGAATTGTTTGAAACTGTTTAGGTATGGTTCCATTCTAATAATTCAAGAAATATTTAAAGGCATCAACACAAAGTAATTTTGTTTTAACAACCCAAGCTTTCCAAAACTATTTTTGGTATGTCTTTGGCACTAAATTAAGACACCAGCACAAGGGTTGAAATCTTGTGTTGCTACCGACACAATCCTTCCATTGTCTGTGAGTAGAACCATAGACTCACACTGACACTATCCTCCCATTGTCTGTGAGTAGAACCATAGACTCACACTGACACAATCCTCCCATTGTCTGTGAGTAGAACCATAGACTCACACTGACACAACCCTTCCATTGTCTGTGAGTAGAACCATAGACTGACACAATCCTTCCATTGTCTGTGAGTAGAACCATAGACTCACACTGACACAATCCTTCCATTGTCTGTGAGTAGAACCATAGACTGACACTATCCTCCCATTGTCTGTGAGTAGAACCATAGACTCACACTGACACAACCCTTCCATTGTCTGTGTGTAGAACCATAGACTCACACTGACACAATCCTTCCATTGTCTGTGAGTAGAACCATAGACTCACACTGACACTATCCTTCCATTGTCTGTGAGTAGAACCATAGACTCACACTGACACAATCCTTCCATTGTCTGTGAGTAGAACCATAGACTCACACTGACACAATCCTCCCATTGTCTGTGAGTAGAACCATAGACTCACACTGACACTATCCTTCCATTGTCTGTGAGTAGAACCATAGACTCACACTGACACTATCCTCCCATTGTCTGTGAGTAGAACCATAGACTCACACTGACACAATCCTCCCATTGTCTGTGAGTAGAACCATAGACTCCCACTGACACAATCCTTCCATTGTCTATGAGTAGAACCATAGACTCACACTGACACAATCCTCCCATTGTCTGTGAGTAGAACCATAGACTCACACTGACACTATCCTTCCATTGTCTGTGAGTAGAACCATAGACTCACACTGACACAATCCTCCCATTATCTGTGAGTAGAACCATAGACTCACACTGACACAATCCTCCCATTGTCTGTGAGAAGAACCATAGACTCACACTGACACAACCCTTCCATTGTCTGTGAGTAGAACCATAGACTGACACAATCCTTCCATTGTCTGTGAGTAGAACCATAGACTCACACTGACACAATCCTTCCATTGTCTGTGAGTAGAACCATAGACTCACACTGACACTATCCTCCCATTGTCTGTGAGTAGAACCATAGACTCACACTGACACAACCCTTCCATTGTCTGTGTGTAGAACCATAGACTCACACTGACACAATCCTTCCATTGTCTGTGAGTAGAACCATAGACTCACACTGACACTATCCTTCCATTGTCTGTGAGTAGAACCATAGACTCACACTGACACAATCCTTCCATTGTCTGTGAGTAGAACCATAGACTCACACTGACACAATCCTCCCATTGTCTGTGAGTAGAACCATAGACTCACACTGACACTATCCTTCCATTGTCTGTGAGTAGAACCATAGACTCACACTGACACTATCCTCCCATTGTCTGTGAGTAGAACCATAGACTCACACTGACACAATCCTCCCATTGTCTGTGAGTAGAACCATAGACTCCCACTGACACAATCCTTCCATTGTCTATGAGTAGAACCATAGACTCACACTGACACAATCCTCCCATTGTCTGTGAGTAGAACCATAGACTCACACTGACACTATCCTTCCATTGTCTGTGAGTAGAACCATAGACTCACACTGACACAATCCTCCCATTGTCTGTGAGTAGAACCATAGACTCACACTGACACAATCCTCCCATTGTCTGTGAGTAGAACCATAGACTCACACTGACACAATCCTCTCATTGTCTGTGAGTAGAACCATAGACTCACACTGACACAATCCTCCCATTGTCTGTGAGTAGAACCATAGACTCACACTGACACAATCCTTCCATTGTCTGTGAGTAGAACCATAGACTCACACTGACACAATCCTCCCATTGTCTGTGAGTAGAACCATAGACTCACACTGACACAATCCTTCCATTGTCTGTGAGTAGAAACATAGACTCACACTGACACAATCCTCCCATTGTCTGTGATTAGAACCATACACTCACACTGACACAATCCTTCCATTGTCTGTGAGTAGAACCATAGACTCACACTGACACAATCCTCCCATTGTCTGTGATTAGAACCATACACTCACACTGACACAATCCTTCCATTGTCTGTGAGTAGAACCATAGATTCACACTGACACAATCCTTCCATTGTCTGTGAGTAGAACCATAGACCCACACTGACACAATCCTGCCATTGTCTGTGAGTAGAACCATAGATTCACACTGACACAATCCTGCCATTGTCTGTGAGTAGAACCATAGACTGACACAATCCTCCTATTGTCTGTGAGTAGAACAATAGACCCACACTGACACAATCCTTCCATTGTCTGTGAGTAGAACCATAGACCCACACTGACACAATCCTTCCATTGTCTGTGAGTAGAACCATAGACTCACGCTGACACAATCCTTCCATTGTCTGTGGGTAGAACCATAGACTCACACTGACACAATCCTCCCATTTTCTGTGAGTAGAACCATAGACTCACACTGACACAATACTTCCATTGTCTGTGAGTAGAACCATAGACTCACACTGACACAATCCTTCCATTGTCTGTAAGTAGAACCATAGACTCACACTGACACAATCCTCCCATTGTCTGTGAGTAGAACCATAGACTCACACTGACACTATCCTTCCATTTTCTGTGAGTAGAACCATAGACTCACACTGACACAATCCTCCCATTGTCTGTGAGTAGAACCATAGACTCACACTGACACAATCCTCCCATTGTCTGTGAGGAGAACCATAGACTCACACTGACACTATCCTTCCATTTTCTGTGAGTAGAACCATAGACTCACACTGACACAATCCTCCCATTGTCTGTGAGTAGAACCATAGACTCACACTGACACTATCCTTCCATTGTCTGTGAGTAGAATCATAGACTCACACTGACACAATCCTTCCATTGTCTGTGAGTAGAACCATAGACTCACACTGACACAAGCCTTCCATTGTCTGTGAGTAGAACCATAGACTCACACTGACACTATCCTTCCATTGTCTGTGAGTAGAATCATAGACTCACACTGACACAATCCTTCCATTGTCTGTGAGTAGAACCATAGACTCACACTGACACAAGCCTTCCATTGTCTGTGAGTAGAACCATAGACTCACACTGACACTATCCTTCCATTGTCTGTGAGTAGAATCATAGACTCACACTGACACTATCCTTCCATTGTCTGTGAGTAGAACCATAGACTCACACTGACAGAATCCTTCCATTGTCTGTGAGTAGAACCATAGACTGACACAATCCTTCCATTGTCTGTGAGTAGAACCATAGACTGACACAACCCTCCTATTGTCTGTGAGTAGAACCATAGACTCCCACTGACACAATCCTGCCATTGTCTGTGAGTAGAACCATAGACTCACACTGACACAATCCTTCCATTGTCTGTGAGTAGAACCATAGACTCACCCTGACACTATCCTTCCATTGTCTGTGAGTAGAACCATAGACTCACACTGACACAATCCTGTCATTGTCTGTGAGTAGAACCATAGACTGACACTGACACAATCCTTCAATTGTCTGTGAGTAGAACCATAGACTCACCCTGACACTATCCTTCCATTGTCTGTGAGTAGAACCATAGACTCATATTGACACAATCCTTCCATTGTCTGTAAGTAGAACCATAGACTCCCACTGACACAATCCTGCCATTGTCTGTGAGTAGAACCATAGACTCACACTGACACAATCCTTCCATTGTCTGTGAGTAGAACCATAGACTCCCACTGACACAATCCTTCCATTGTCTGTGAGTAGAACCATAGACTCACACTGACACAATCCTTCCATTGTCTGTGAGTAGAACCATAGACTCACACTGACACAATCCTTCCATTGTCTGTGAGTAGAACCATAGACTCACAATGACACAATCCTTCCATAGACTCACACTGACACTATCCTTCCATTGTCTGTGAGTAGAATCATAGACTCACACTGACACAATCCTTCCATTGTCTGTGAGTAGAACCATAGACTCCCACTGACACAATCCTGCCATTGTCTGTGAGTAGAACCATAGACTCACACTGACACAATCCTTCCATTGTCTGTGAGTAGAACCATAGACACACACTGACACAATCCTTCCATTGTCTGTGAGTAGAACCATAGACACACACTGACACAATCCTTCCATTGTCTGTGAGTAGAACCATAGACACACACTGACACAATCCTGCCATTGTCTGTGAGTAGAACCATAGACTCACACTGACACAATCCTTCCATTGTCTGTGAGTAGAACCATAGACTCATATTGACACAATCCTTCCATTGTCTGAGTAGAACCATAGACTCACACCGACACAATCCTCCCATTGTCTGTGAATAGAACCATAGACTCATATTGACACAATCCTTCCATTGTCTGTGAGTAGAACCATAGACTCACACTGACACAATCCTTCCACTGTCTGTGAGTAGAACCATAGACTCACACTGACACAATCCTTCCATTGTCTGAGTAGAACCATAGACTCATATTGACACAATCCTTCCATTGTCTGTGAGTAGAACCATAGACTCACACTGACACAATCCTTCCACTGTCTGTGAGTAGAACCATAGACTCATATTGATACAATCCTTCCATTGTCTGAGTAGAACCATAGACTCATATTGACACAATCCTTCCATTGTCTGTGAGTAGAACCATAGACTCACACTGACACAATCCTTGCATTGTCTGAGTAGAACCATAGACTCACACTGACACAATCCTTCCACTGTCTGTGAGTAGAACCATAGACTCACACTGACACAATCCTTCCATTGTCTGTAAGTAGAACCATAACCTCACACTGACACAACTCTTCCATTGTCTGTAAGTAGAACCATAGACTCTCACTGACACAATCCTGCCATTGTCTGTGAGTAGAACCATAGACTCACACTGACACAATCCTTCCGTTGTCTGTGAGTAGAACCATAGACTCACACTGACACAACCCTTCCATTGTCTGTGAGTAGAACCATAGACTCACACTGACACAATCCTTCCATTGTCTGTAAGTAGAACCATAGACTCCCACTGACACAATCCTGCCATTGTCTGTGAGTAGAACCATAGACTCACACTGACACAATCCTTCCATTGTCTGTGAGTAGAACCATAGACTCATATTGACACAATCCTTCCATTGTCTGAGTAGAACCATAGACTCACACCGACACAATCCTCCCATTGTCTGTGAGTAGAACCATAGACTCATATTGACACAATCCTTCCATTGTCTGTGAGTAGAACCATAGACTCACACTGACACAATCCTTCCACTGTCTGTGAGTAGAACCATAGACTCACACTGACACAATCCTTCCATTGTCTGAGTAGAACCATAGACTCATATTGACACAATCCTTCCATTGTCTGTGAGTAGAACCATAGACTCACACTGACACAATCCTTCCACTGTCTGTGAGTAGAACCATAGACTCATATTGATACAATCCTTCCATTGTCTGAGTAGAACCATAGACTCATATTGACACAATCCTTCCATTGTCTGTGAGTAGAACCATAGACTCACACTGACACAATCCTTGCATTGTCTGAGTAGAACCATAGACTCACACTGACACAATCCTTCCACTGTCTGTGAGTAGAACCATAGACTCACACTGACACAATCCTTCCATTGTCTGTAAGTAGAACCATAGACTCACACTGACACAACTCTTCCATTGTCTGTAAGTAGAACCATAGACTCTCACTGACACAATCCTGCCATTGTCTGTGAGTAGAACCATAGACTCACACTGACACAATCCTTCCGTTGTCTGTGAGTAGAACCATAGACTCACACTGACACAACCCTTCCATTGTCTGTGAGTAGAACCATAGACTCACACTGACACAATCCTGCCATTGTCTGTGAGTAGAACCATAGACTCACAATGACACAATCCTTCCATTGTCTGTGAGTAGAACCATAGACTCACACTGACACAATCCTCCCATTGTCTGTGAGTAGAACCATAGACTCACACTGACACAATCCTTCCATTGTCTGTTAGTAGAACCATAGACTGACACAATCCTTCCATTGTCTGTGAGTAGAACCATAGACTCACACTGACACAATCCTGCCATTGTCTGTGAGTAGAACCATAGACTCACACTGACACAATCCTTCCATTGTCTGTGAGTAGAACCATAGACTCACACTGACACAATCCTTCCATTGTCTGTGAGTAGAACCATAGACTCACACAATCCTTCCATTGTCTGTGAGTAGAACCATAGACTCACACCGACACAATCCTCCCATTGTCTGTGAGTAGAACCATAGACTCCCACTGACACAATCCTGCCATTGTCTGTGAGTAGAACCATAGACTCACACTGACACAATCCTGCCATTGTCTGTGAGTAGAACCATAGACTCACAATGACACAATCCTTCCATTGTCTGTGAGTAGAACCATAGACTCACACTGACACTATCCTTCCATTGTCTGTGAGTAGAATCATAGACTCACACTGACACAAGCCTTCCATTGTCTGTGAGTAGAATCATAGACTCACACTGACACAATCCTTCCATTGTCTGTGAGTAGAACCATAGACTCACACTGACACAATCCTTCCATTGTCTGTGAGTAGAACCATAGACTGACACAATCCTCCTATTGTCTGTGAGTAGAACCATAGACTCACACTGACAGAACCCTTCCATTGTCTGTGAGTAGAACCATAGACTCACACTGACACAATCCTTCCATAGACTCACACTGACAGAATCCTTCCATTGTCTGTGAGTAGAACCATAGATTCACACCGACACAATCCTTCCATTGTCTGTGAGTAGAACCATAGACTCACACTGACACAATCCTTCCATTGTCTGTGAGTAGAACCATAGACTCACACTGACACAATCCTTCCATTGTCTGTGAGTAGAACCATAGACTCACAGACACAATCCTTCCATTGTCTGTAAGTAGAACCATAGACTCCCACTGACACAATCGTTCCATTGTCTGTGAGTAGAACCATAGACTCACACTGACACTATCCTTCCATTGTCTGTGAGTAGAACCATAGACCCACACTGACACAATCCTCACATTGTCTGTGAGTAGAACCATAGACTCACACTGACACAATCCTCACATTGTCTGTGAGTAGAACCATAGACTCACACTGACACAATCCTTCCATTGTCTGTGAGTAGAACCATAGACTCACACTGACATAATCCTCACATTGTCTGTGATTAGAACCATACACTCACACCGACACAATCCTCCCATTGTCTGTGATTAGAACCATACACTCACACTGACACAATCCTCCCATTGTCTGTGATTAGAACCATAGACTCACACTGACACTATCCTTCCATTGTCTGTGAGTAGAACCATAGACTCACACTGACACAAGCCTTCCATTGTCTGTGAGTAGAACCATAGACTCACACTGACACTATCCTTCCATTGTCTGTGAGTAGAACCATAGACTCACACTGACACAATCCTTCCATTGTCTGTGAGTAGAACCATAGACTCACACTGACACAATCCTTCCATTGTCTGTGAGTAGAACCATAGACTCACACTGACACAATCCTTCCATAGACCCACACTGACACAATCCTTCCATTGTCTGTGAGTAGAACCATAGACCCACACTGACACAATCCTCACATTGTCTGTGAGTAGAACCATAGACTCACACTGACACAATCCTCACATTGTCTGTGAGTAGAACCATAGACTCACACTGACACAATCCTTCCATTGTCTGTGAGTAGAACCATAGACTCACACTGACATAATCCTCCCATTGTCTGTGAGTAGAACCATAGACTCACAATGACACAATCCTTCCATTGTCTGTGAGTAGAACCATAGACTCACACTGACACAATCCTTCCATTGTCTGTGAGTAGAATCATAGACTCACACTGACACTTTCCTTCCATTGTCTGTGAGTAGAATCATAGACTCACACTGACACAATCCTTCCATTGTCTGTGAGTAGAACCATAGACTCACACTGACACAATCCTTCCATTGTCTGTGAGTAGAACCATAGACTCACACTGACACAATCCTTCCATTGTCTGTGAGTAGAACCATAGACCCACACTGACACAATCCTCACATTGTCTGTGAGTAGAACCATAGACTCACACTGACACAATCCTCACATTGTCTGTGAGTAGAACCATAGACTCACACTGACACAATCCTTCCATTGTCTGTGAGTAGAACCATAGACTCACACTGACATAATCCTCCCATTGTCTGTGAGTAGAACCATAGACTCACACTGACACAATCCTTCCATAGACCCACACTGACACAATCCTTCCATTGTCTGTGAGTAGAACCATAGACCCACACTGACACAATCCTCACATTGTCTGTGAGTAGAACCATAGACTCACACTGACACAATCCTCACATTGTCTGTGAGTAGAACCATAGACTCACACTGACACAATCCTTCCATTGTCTGTGAGTAGAACCATAGACTCACACTGACATAATCCTCCCATTGTCTGTGAGTAGAACCATAGACTCACACTGACATAATCCTCCCATTGTCTGTGAGTAGAACCATAGACTCACACTGACACAATCCTTCCATAGACCCACACTGACACAATCCTTCCATTGTCTGTGAGTAGAACCATAGACCCACACTGACACAATCCTCACATTGTCTGTGAGTAGAACCATAGACTCACACTGACACAATCCTCACATTGTCTGTGAGTAGAACCATAGACTCACACTGACACAATCCTTCCATTGTCTGTGAGTAGAACCATAGACTCACACTGACATAATCCTCCCATTGTCTGTGAGTAGAACCATAGACTCACAATGACACAATCCTTCCATTGTCTGTGAGTAGAACCATAGACTCACACTGACACAATCCTCCCATTGTCTGTGAGTAGAACCATAGACTCACACTGACACTATCCTTCCATTGTCTGTGAGTAGAATCATAGACTCACACTGACACAATCCTTCCATTGTCTGTGAGTAGAACCATAGACTCACACTGACACAATCCTTCCATTGTCTGTGAGTAGAACCATAGACTGACACAATCCTCCTATTGTCTGTGAGTAGAACCATAGACTCACACTGACAGAACCCTTCCATTGTCTGTGAGTAGAACCATAGACTCACACTGACACAATCCTTCCATAGACTCACACTGACAGAATCCTTCCATTGTCTGTGAGTAGAACCATAGCTTCACACTGACACAATCCTTCCATTGTCTGTGAGTAGAACCATAGACTCACACTGACACAATCCTTCCATTGTCTGTGAGTAGAACCATAGACTCGCACTGACACAATCCTTCCATTGTCTGTGAGTAGAACCATAGACTCACACTGACACAATCCTTCCATTGTCTGTAAGTAGAACCATAGACTCCCACTGACACAATCCTTCCATTGTCTGTGAGTAGAACCATAGACTCACACTGACACTATCCTTCCATTGTCTGTGAGTAGAACCATAGACCCACACTGACACAATCCTCACATTGTCTGTGAGTAGAACCATAGACTCACACTGACACAATCCTCACATTGTCTGTGAGTAGAACCATAGACTCACACTGACACAATCCTTCCATTGTCTGTAAGTAGAACCATAGACTCACACTGACATAATCCTCCCATTGTCTGTGATTAGAACCATACATTCACACCGACACAATCCTCCCATTGTCTGTGATTAGAACCATACACTCACACCGACACAATCCTCCCATTGTCTGTGATTAGAACCATAGACTCACACTGACACTATCCTTCCATTGTCTGTGAGTAGAACCATAGACTCACACTGACACAAGCCTTCCATTGTCTGTGAGTAGAACCATAGACTCACACTGACACTATCCTTCCATTGTCTGTGAGTAGAACCATAGACTCACACTGACACAATCCTTCCATTGTCTGTGAGTAGAACCATAGACTCACACTGACACAATCCTTCCATTGTCTGTGAGTAGAACCATAGACTCACACTGACACAATCCTTCCACTGTCTGTGAGTAGAACCATAGACTCACACTGACACAATCCTTCCATTGTCTGAGTAGAACCATAGACTCATATTGACACAATCCTTCCATTGTCTGTGAGTAGAACCATAGACTCACACTGACACAATCCTTCCACTGTCTGTGAGTAGAACCATAGACTCATATTGATACAATCCTTCCATTGTCTGAGTAGAACCATAGACTCATATTGACACAATCCTTCCATTGTCTGTGAGTAGAACCATAGACTCACACTGACACAATCCTTGCATTGTCTGAGTAGAACCATAGACTCACACTGACACAATCCTTCCACTGTCTGTGAGTAGAACCATAGACTCACACTGACACAATCCTTCCATTGTCTGTAAGTAGAACCATAGACTCACACTGACACAACTCTTCCATTGTCTGTAAGTAGAACCATAGACTCTCACTGACACAATCCTGCCATTGTCTGTGAGTAGAACCATAGACTCACACTGACACAATCCTTCCGTTGTCTGTGAGTAGAACCATAGACTCACACTGACACAACCCTTCCATTGTCTGTGAGTAGAACCATAGACTCACACTGACACAATCCTGCCATTGTCTGTGAGTAGAACCATAGACTCACAATGACACAATCCTTCCATTGTCTGTGAGTAGAACCATAGACTCACACTGACACAATCCTCCCATTGTCTGTGAGTAGAACCATAGACTCACACTGACACAATCCTTCCATTGTCTGTTAGTAGAACCATAGACTGACACAATCCTTCCATTGTCTGTGAGTAGAACCATAGACTCACACTGACACAATCCTGCCATTGTCTGTGAGTAGAACCATAGACTCACACTGACACAATCCTTCCATTGTCTGTGAGTAGAACCATAGACTCACACTGACACAATCCTTCCATTGTCTGTGAGTAGAACCATAGACTCACACAATCCTTCCATTGTCTGTGAGTAGAACCATAGACTCACACCGACACAATCCTCCCATTGTCTGTGAGTAGAACCATAGACTCCCACTGACACAATCCTGCCATTGTCTGTGAGTAGAACCATAGACTCACACTGACACAATCCTGCCATTGTCTGTGAGTAGAACCATAGACTCACAATGACACAATCCTTCCATTGTCTGTGAGTAGAACCATAGACTCACACTGACACTATCCTTCCATTGTCTGTGAGTAGAATCATAGACTCACACTGACACAAGCCTTCCATTGTCTGTGAGTAGAATCATAGACTCACACTGACACAATCCTTCCATTGTCTGTGAGTAGAACCATAGACTCACACTGACACAATCCTTCCATTGTCTGTGAGTAGAACCATAGACTGACACAATCCTCCTATTGTCTGTGAGTAGAACCATAGACTCACACTGACAGAACCCTTCCATTGTCTGTGAGTAGAACCATAGACTCACACTGACACAATCCTTCCATAGACTCACACTGACAGAATCCTTCCATTGTCTGTGAGTAGAACCATAGATTCACACCGACACAATCCTTCCATTGTCTGTGAGTAGAACCATAGACTCACACTGACACAATCCTTCCATTGTCTGTGAGTAGAACCATAGACTCACACTGACACAATCCTTCCATTGTCTGTGAGTAGAACCATAGACTCACAGACACAATCCTTCCATTGTCTGTAAGTAGAACCATAGACTCCCACTGACACAATCGTTCCATTGTCTGTGAGTAGAACCATAGACTCACACTGACACTATCCTTCCATTGTCTGTGAGTAGAACCATAGACCCACACTGACACAATCCTCACATTGTCTGTGAGTAGAACCATAGACTCACACTGACACAATCCTCACATTGTCTGTGAGTAGAACCATAGACTCACACTGACACAATCCTTCCATTGTCTGTGAGTAGAACCATAGACTCACACTGACATAATCCTCACATTGTCTGTGATTAGAACCATACACTCACACCGACACAATCCTCCCATTGTCTGTGATTAGAACCATACACTCACACTGACACAATCCTCCCATTGTCTGTGATTAGAACCATAGACTCACACTGACACTATCCTTCCATTGTCTGTGAGTAGAACCATAGACTCACACTGACACAAGCCTTCCATTGTCTGTGAGTAGAACCATAGACTCACACTGACACTATCCTTCCATTGTCTGTGAGTAGAACCATAGACTCACACTGACACAATCCTTCCATTGTCTGTGAGTAGAACCATAGACTCACACTGACACAATCCTTCCATTGTCTGTGAGTAGAACCATAGACTCACACTGACACAATCCTTCCATAGACCCACACTGACACAATCCTTCCATTGTCTGTGAGTAGAACCATAGACCCACACTGACACAATCCTCACATTGTCTGTGAGTAGAACCATAGACTCACACTGACACAATCCTCACATTGTCTGTGAGTAGAACCATAGACTCACACTGACACAATCCTTCCATTGTCTGTGAGTAGAACCATAGACTCACACTGACATAATCCTCCCATTGTCTGTGAGTAGAACCATAGACTCACAATGACACAATCCTTCCATTGTCTGTGAGTAGAACCATAGACTCACACTGACACAATCCTTCCATTGTCTGTGAGTAGAATCATAGACTCACACTGACACTTTCCTTCCATTGTCTGTGAGTAGAATCATAGACTCACACTGACACAATCCTTCCATTGTCTGTGAGTAGAACCATAGACTCACACTGACACAATCCTTCCATTGTCTGTGAGTAGAACCATAGACTCACACTGACACAATCCTTCCATTGTCTGTGAGTAGAACCATAGACCCACACTGACACAATCCTCACATTGTCTGTGAGTAGAACCATAGACTCACACTGACACAATCCTCACATTGTCTGTGAGTAGAACCATAGACTCACACTGACACAATCCTTCCATTGTCTGTGAGTAGAACCATAGACTCACACTGACATAATCCTCCCATTGTCTGTGAGTAGAACCATAGACTCACACTGACACAATCCTTCCATAGACCCACACTGACACAATCCTTCCATTGTCTGTGAGTAGAACCATAGACCCACACTGACACAATCCTCACATTGTCTGTGAGTAGAACCATAGACTCACACTGACACAATCCTCACATTGTCTGTGAGTAGAACCATAGACTCACACTGACACAATCCTTCCATTGTCTGTGAGTAGAACCATAGACTCACACTGACATAATCCTCCCATTGTCTGTGAGTAGAACCATAGACTCACACTGACATAATCCTCCCATTGTCTGTGAGTAGAACCATAGACTCACACTGACACAATCCTTCCATAGACCCACACTGACACAATCCTTCCATTGTCTGTGAGTAGAACCATAGACCCACACTGACACAATCCTCACATTGTCTGTGAGTAGAACCATAGACTCACACTGACACAATCCTCACATTGTCTGTGAGTAGAACCATAGACTCACACTGACACAATCCTTCCATTGTCTGTGAGTAGAACCATAGACTCACACTGACATAATCCTCCCATTGTCTGTGAGTAGAACCATAGACTCACAATGACACAATCCTTCCATTGTCTGTGAGTAGAACCATAGACTCACACTGACACAATCCTCCCATTGTCTGTGAGTAGAACCATAGACTCACACTGACACTATCCTTCCATTGTCTGTGAGTAGAATCATAGACTCACACTGACACAATCCTTCCATTGTCTGTGAGTAGAACCATAGACTCACACTGACACAATCCTTCCATTGTCTGTGAGTAGAACCATAGACTGACACAATCCTCCTATTGTCTGTGAGTAGAACCATAGACTCACACTGACAGAACCCTTCCATTGTCTGTGAGTAGAACCATAGACTCACACTGACACAATCCTTCCATAGACTCACACTGACAGAATCCTTCCATTGTCTGTGAGTAGAACCATAGCTTCACACTGACACAATCCTTCCATTGTCTGTGAGTAGAACCATAGACTCACACTGACACAATCCTTCCATTGTCTGTGAGTAGAACCATAGACTCGCACTGACACAATCCTTCCATTGTCTGTGAGTAGAACCATAGACTCACACTGACACAATCCTTCCATTGTCTGTAAGTAGAACCATAGACTCCCACTGACACAATCCTTCCATTGTCTGTGAGTAGAACCATAGACTCACACTGACACTATCCTTCCATTGTCTGTGAGTAGAACCATAGACCCACACTGACACAATCCTCACATTGTCTGTGAGTAGAACCATAGACTCACACTGACACAATCCTCACATTGTCTGTGAGTAGAACCATAGACTCACACTGACACAATCCTTCCATTGTCTGTAAGTAGAACCATAGACTCACACTGACATAATCCTCCCATTGTCTGTGATTAGAACCATACATTCACACCGACACAATCCTCCCATTGTCTGTGATTAGAACCATACACTCACACCGACACAATCCTCCCATTGTCTGTGATTAGAACCATAGACTCACACTGACACTATCCTTCCATTGTCTGTGAGTAGAACCATAGACTCACACTGACACAAGCCTTCCATTGTCTGTGAGTAGAACCATAGACTCACACTGACACTATCCTTCCATTGTCTGTGAGTAGAACCATAGACTCACACTGACACAATCCTTCCATTGTCTGTGAGTAGAACCATAGACTCACACTGACACAATCCTTCCATTGTCTGTGAGTAGAACCATAGACTCACACTGACACAATCCTTCCATAGACCCACACTGACACAATCCTTCCATTGTCTGTGAGTAGAACCATAGACCCACACTGACACAATCCTTCCATTGTCTGTGAGTAGAATCATAGACTCACACTGACATAATCCTCCCATTGTCTGTGAGTAGAACCATAGACTCACAATGACACAATCCTTCCATTGTCTGTGAGTAGAACCATAGACTCACACTGACACAATCCTTCCATTGTCTGTGAGTAGAATCATAGACTCACACTGACACTTTCCTTCCATTGTCTGTGAGTAGAATCATAGACTCACACTGACACAATCCTTCCATTGTCTGTGAGTAGAACCATAGACTCACACTGACACAATCCTTCCATTGTCTGTGAGTAGAATCATAGACTCACACTGACACAATCCTTCCATTGTCTGTGAGTAGAACCATAGACTCACACTGACACAATCCTTCCATTGTCTGTGAGTAGAACCATAGACTCACACTGACACAATCCTTCCATTGTCTGTGAGTAGAACCATAGACCCACACTGACACAATCCTCACATTGTCTGTGAGTAGAACCATAGACTCACACTGACACAATCCTCACATTGTCTGTGAGTAGAACCATAGACTCACACTGACACAATCCTTCCATTGTCTGTGAGTAGAACCATAGACTCACACTGACATAATCCTCCCATTGTCTGTGAGTAGAACCATAGACTCACACTGACACAATCCTTCCATAGACCCACACTGACACAATCCTTCCATTGTCTGTGAGTAGAACCATAGACCCACACTGACACAATCCTCACATTGTCTGTGAGTAGAACCATAGACTCACACTGACACAATCCTCACATTGTCTGTGAGTAGAACCATAGACTCACACTGACACAATCCTTCCATTGTCTGTGAGTAGAACCATAGACTCACACTGACATAATCCTCCCATTGTCTGTGAGTAGAACCATAGACTCACACTGACATAATCCTCCCATTGTCTGTGAGTAGAACCATAGACTCACACTGACACAATCCTTCCATAGACCCACACTGACACAATCCTTCCATTGTCTGTGAGTAGAACCATAGACCCACACTGACACAATCCTCACATTGTCTGTGAGTAGAACCATAGACTCACACTGACACAATCCTCACATTGTCTGTGAGTAGAACCATAGACTCACACTGACACAATCCTTCCATTGTCTGTGAGTAGAACCATAGACTCACAATGACACAATCCTTCCATTGTCTGTGAGTAGAACCATAGACTCACACTGACACAATCCTCCCATTGTCTGTGAGTAGAACCATAGACTCACACTGACACTATCCTTCCATTGTCTGTGAGTAGAATCATAGACTCACACTGACACAATCCTTCCATTGTCTGTGAGTAGAACCATAGACTCACACTGACACAATCCTTCCATTGTCTGTGAGTAGAACCATAGACTGACACAATCCTCCTATTGTCTGTGAGTAGAACCATAGACTCACACTGACAGAACCCTTCCATTGTCTGTGAGTAGAACCATAGACTCACACTGACACAATCCTTCCATAGACTCACACTGACAGAATCCTTTCATTGTCTGTGAGTAGAACCATAGCTTCACACTGACACAATCCTTCCATTGTCTGTGAGTAGAACCATAGACTCACACTGACACAATCCTTCCATTGTCTGTGAGTAGAACCATAGACTCGCACTGACACAATCCTTCCATTGTCTGTGAGTAGAACCATAGACTCACACTGACACAATCCTTCCATTGTCTGTAAATAGAACCATAGACTCCCACTGACACAATCCTTCCATTGTCTGTGAGTAGAACCATAGACTCACACTGACACTATCCTTCCATTGTCTGTGAGTAGAACCATAGACCCACACTGACACAATCCTCACATTGTCTGTGAGTAGAACCATAGACTCACACTGACACAATCCTCACATTGTCTGTGAGTAGAACCATAGACTCACACTGACACAATCCTTCCATTGTCTGTAAGTAGAACCATAGACTCACACTGACATAATCCTCCCATTGTCTGTGATTAGAACCATACATTCACACCGACACAATCCTCCCATTGTCTGTGATTAGAACCATACACTCACACCGACACAATCCTCCCATTGTCTGTGATTAGAACCATAGACTCACACTGACACTATCCTTCCATTGTCTGTGAGTAGAACCATAGACTCACACTGACACAAGCCTTCCATTGTCTGTGAGTAGAACCATAGACTCACACTGACACTATCCTTCCATTGTCTGTGAGTAGAACCATAGACTCACACTGACACAACCCTTCCATTGTCTGTGAGTAGAACCATAGACTCACACTGACACAATCCTTCCATTGTCTGTGAGTAGAACCATAGACTCACACTGACACAATCCTTCCATAGACCCACACTGACACAATCCTTCCATTGTCTGTGAGTAGAACCATAGACCCACACTGACACAATCCTTCCATTGTCTGTGAGTAGAATCATAGACTCACACTGACACAATCCTTCCATTGTCTGTGAGTAGAACCATAGACTGACACAATCCTTCCATTGTCTGTGAGTAGAACCATAGACTCACACTGACACAATCCTTCCATTGTCTGTGAGTAGAACCATAGACTGACACAATCCTCCTATTGTCTGTGAGTAGAACCATAGACTCACACTGACAGAACCCTTCCATTGTCTGTGAGTAGAACCATAGACTCACACTGACACAATCCTTCCATAGACTCACACTGACAGAATCCTTCCATTGTCTGTGAGTAGAACCATAGATTCACACCGACACAATCCTTCCATTGTCTGTGAGTAGAACCATAGACTCACACTGACACAATCCTTCCATTGTCTGTGAGTAGAACCATAGACTCACACTGACACAATCCTTCCATTGTCTGTAAGTAGAACCATAGACTCCCACTGACACAATCCTTACATTGTCTGTGAGTAGAACCATAGACTCACACTGACACTATCCTTCCATTGTCTGTGAGTAGAACCATAGACCCACACTGACACAATCCTCACATTGTCTGTGAGTAGAACCATAGACTCACACTGACACAATCCTCACATTGTCTGTGAGTAGAACCATAGACTCACACTGACACAATCCTTCCATTGTCTGTGAGTAGAACCATAGACTCACACTGACATAATCCTCCCATTGTCTGTGATTAGAACCATACACTCACACCGACACAATCCTCCCATTGTCTGTGATTAGAACCATACACTCACACCGACACAATCCTCCCATTGTCTGTGATTAGAACCATAGACTCACACTGACACTATCCTTCCATTGTCTGTGAGTAGAACCATAGACTCACACTGACACAAGCCTTCCATAGTCTGTGAGTAGAACCATAGACTCACACTGACACTATCCTTCCATTGTCTGTGAGTAGAACCATAGACTCACACTGACACAATCCTTCCATTGTCTGTGAGTAGAACCATAGACTCACACAATCCTTCCATTGTCTGTGAGTAGAACCATAGACTCACACTGACACAATCCTTCCATAGACCCACACTGACACAATCCTTCCATTGTCTGTGAGTAGAACCATAGACCCACACTGACACAATCCTCACATTGTCTGTGAGTAGAACCATAGACTCACACTGACACAATCCTCACATTGTCTGTGAGTAGAACCATAGACTCACACTGACACAATCCTTCCATTGTCTGTGAGTAGAACCATAGACTCACACTGACATAATCCTCCCATTGTCTGTGATTAGAACCATACACTCACACCGACACAATCCTCCCATTGTCTGTGATTAGAACCATACACTCACACCGACACAATCCTCCCATTGTCTGTGATTAGAACCATAGACTCACACTGACACAATCGGCTTGTGATGTAACCATTTCAAATCCGTTAAAAATTCTGGTATTAAACTTGATTATAAATGGAGGAAAAATGGAAACCATCCTGACACTTCAAACATTTTAAGTTAAATAAATTGTTTCAATTGAAAACTTGCAAATTGCAAACGTGTGATCTTAATTGTAGTTTTGAGATCAGGTTGAAATGTATCTCTGCGATAAACAATCTTTGAAAACTAGTAGAATTTATAAGGGTCTGTGTTTTTTGTAGGATGGATGTAATCTACTTTGTCGAAGTGGAGCGAAGTCAGAGTCACCGTCCTATAAAGGAATAGCTGATGATCAATTGGCTGATGATGATGAACATGATGAACATCTATTACCTATGTGACCTTCACCTCGTAGTACTCATCTGACCTTGACCTACATGTACATTTAATATCATGCTTTGACATCTTGTATGAGATTTGTTTTGTTAAAGATTTTCTGGAGTAGGATAAGTTCAAAGTTATTTGAATAGAAAATATTCTTTTATTTTCCATGCATTTTCTTTCTGTATTTTCTTCTTATTGAAACAGATTTTGCTATGTGATTATAGCAGTGAGCACTTGATGGTCCATGACATAATAATTACATGAACAATTGAAGGTGTTGATATATGTACCTGTATTCATTAATTGAAATCACTTTTTGCCATGATTAACCATGAATTTGATTTTACATTTCGATGGATTTGCTTTGGTTTTATTGTGGGTTTTTTGTATTACCAGGAATTATTTATATTATATGAATTGTATACTACATATGTAGCTTTATTCCACACTAACTTGTTTAACAATAGAAGGTAATAGATGATTTCACCAAACACCTTTATCTTCAATGGATTCAGCTAAAAATTTGAAGCTTTTGTATACATGTAGTTACGAGTACATTTTTCTATTCTTCATTAACATCATTTTGGGTTGTCTTTTGTCCCCCTCCAAACAAAGTTTGGGGGGGGGGGGGGATATTGAAGTGGGCTTTGGCTGTCCATCCATTCGTCTGTCTTGATTTTTTTCAGGAGCAGAACTCAAAAACTATTAGACATAACTCAATGAGGTTTTCATCTTCTTGCAATTTTGGTTATTTATTTTTGGTCATTTCCATGGAAACATTTCTTAGAAATTGCATTTCGGAGCAGAACTCGAAAACTTTTAGACATAACTCAATGAAACTTGGTTTTTGAAACAATCATCATGTGTAGATGTGCGCTTTGAGGTTTTCAACTTCTTGAAAATTTTGTTTTTCTACGCCCCAGGTGAAAGGTATTGTCAGTCCGCATTCATGCCTGGTCTATAACTGCAATGGTTTAAAAGTCACAGCTCTAATTTTTGTTCAATGGCTTGATACATAGATGACGATGTGTCAGTTTTCTCATATGCCTGGTTACCACATTTATCAATTAGCTGATTTGTTTTGATTAGTTTTGATGCATGCATATTATTTGTCGACAAGGGCTATAACTCTTGTCCAGGCTGTAACTTTAATATGAAGTTCGGCACAGTTTTGATTTGCGATGTGAACATAGTTATAGTGATGATAACGTGTCATGTATTTTATTTGTCAACATCAATGGTTACTGTGGCTACCTAACAGTCAATATGCATGTGCCAGCATTTGATTAGATTGTTTTTCCTGGCCAGGCTTTAACTCAAATTTACTGTAAATATCCAGTATTTATGGGTGATGGGAATTTTCAAGTCCTTCTTTTAGTTTATTAACATATTTCTTAATTTCAAATGCCTTTCACTTAAAGGCATTTTTGTGGGCGTATATTGAATTCACCGGAACTCTTGTTTTATTTTTAACCGTTTCCATTGAATTATAACTTAGAAATTTCAGGTAAAAGGTACAGTATGTCCAATATAGATTGCTAAAAGCTGGGTACTGGGTAGGTTGATTTTTTTTTCATAAAGGCCTCATAGTCACTGTTCTTCAGCAAGTATTGTCCGCTTCAAGCCTGGGAGATCCGGGTTCAAGTCTGGGTCGAGTCTGACCAAAGACTTTAACAGTGGTAGCTGCTGCTGCTTCCCTTGGCGCTCAGCAATAGAAGTTAGAGCAGCGACTGGTTGGCCTGGTGTCAGTATAATGTGACTGGGTGAGGGGGCTTGCTGGTTGTCTTCGGCAAGTCGTCTCGGTGAGGCAGCACCTAAAAGAGCGGTGGGAATCCGCCCTGCAACAAGGAGACAACGTCTTCATATAACTGAAATACTGTTGAGCAGGACGTAAAACCCAAATCACTCACTCACTCAACAAGTATTCTTTTTCCCTAGTTAGAGAGGGATATAATGATTGTGCATGAGAGAGGGATATAGCCGGCTGTGCATGCTTGTTGTTATTTAGATATTTACATCAGTTATGGTGTTATGAGGAAACAAATACCTGAAATAAATTATAATTTCATAAAACTGCTTATTTAATGCATAATTGCTGATTATTTGAAAAGCTTTTGTAAAAGGGGCGTAAAATAAATTTACTCCTTTGTGAAGGATAGATTATTATTTTCTAATTTATTTTTTATCCCAAGATTTGTGTTGTTTTTAACCGGGCTTCAGAGGATCCTTATGCTGTCGGTTACAAGAAATAAACATTCTACATGGGAACTTGTAGAAGACATGGGGTCTGTTCCTTAAAAGTAACCTTACTTTGTGTGATGTAATGACACAATAAAACTTCGGAAGGGAAAAACATAATGATAAACAGTCCAGATGTATGACTAATACATTGTTTGAAATTGTATGGTTCTGTTCAAACCTTCTTATCTAAACTAGCTTACTTAATGCAACAGCCTTTATTTTGAGGGGTTTCTTGGGGCCTCTGTGGCTCAGTCAGCTAGAGTGATGGTTCCTCAGTCTGACTCAGGCCTCTGTGGCTCAGTCGGCCAGAGTGATGATCCCTCAGTCTGACACAAGCCTCGGTGCCTCAGTCGGCTAGAATGATGGTCCCTCAGTCTGACTCAGGCCTCCCATCCATGAGGCGCCGGTTTGAATCCGACTCAGACCAAATAAAAATAAACCATATAAGTGAAATAATGTGGCATAAACCATCAATCAATCGAGGGGTTTGTTTAATAAAGTGCCTTATTCTGTGACAATGCAGTCAAAGTGAACAATTCTCTATCAACAGGCTTCTTTGTACATAGAGATCACCATTTTACCCATGTTACACATTCCATATTTGTAAATAAGCCTGGAAAAACAAATGTAAGCTAACACTTGCATGGTAGTAATTTAGTTTTGTGATATCATTGAGTCATTTGGAGTAACTGAAATAAGTTCATTTATCTAAATATGTCTGTTAGAATAACTTCCTTAATTTATAAAGCTGTAGATTCTAATTGTTTCAGGATTCTATAAAATAAACAATTACTCATTCTATTTGTGCTCTTCACTGTTCTCCACTAATTATCTCCCGTCAAACGTAGTTTGAGAGGGGGATATTGAAATTGATTCCGTCCGTCCATCCGTCCCGATTTCGTTTCCGGAGCAGAACTGGGTGTGTGTAACAATCATCATGCGTAGATGTGCATTTTTAGGTAATTTATGTCCATTAATGATGGCTAAAAGCTGCGTTCTGGGTCCGTTTGTGGGATGTAAAACATCAATCAATCAGATCATTTCTCAACTTAGGGCCTCAGTTGTTCGGCCCGCGATGTATCTCGTTTTGAAATATATAGCTTTCTGAATCCTATGATGATTTAACTAAGGTTATAGTCTAGATGGAAATTCTGGTATATAAATATTTGATACATGAAACATTCGAAAAAATGTGACACGTTGGACGTATAAATCCCAGCAATTTGTGTTTGCCTTTGCTGTGGTATATTCAACATGATTGTTAAAGCTACAATTTGTAGAAAGAATTACTCCCAAGTCTTTTACTTTATCCACTTCTTCAAGGATATTGTTTCCAATTTTATTTTTTCTGACTGGGTTTTCACTCGAACGACCAATGTGGGATGGTTGCCAGTTACCATCGGAAGGTTGTGGGTTTCCTCCGGGCATAGAGCCCGGTTTCCTCCCACAATAAAACTGGCAACGCCGCCATATGAGTGAAATAATCTTGAGCGTGGCGTAAAACACCAAACAATCAATCCAATTTTATTCTCAAAATTAATTGTCTTTTTTTTAGTAGTGAAATTAGTATGGTAACATTTACAGGGTCGGATCCAAATTTGTACGAAAGAGGGGGTCCCAGGCCCTTCGATTACAGAAACATAACAAATTTAAATAGAAGCATTAGACGACGGTTCAGGCCGCCTAGGTTTTAAGTGAAGCATTGTGACGCTTTAAAGCATGGAGAAGGGGCTGACTATTCCACGTATTAGGCGAGGGGCCGACCAGGCCCCGGAAGCTCTGGAGTTCTTGATTGCTGAGAAGCGTTCTGATGGTGTTTCAGCTAATAATTTCCGGATTTTGCTTTCCTTAATTCTTGAAAAATAACAGTAAAATCTTTATGTTCCAAAGTTATAGATGAAGCCTTGAAACGTTTTTCAAGAATGGGGGAGGGGATGACTTAGGCCCCGGAAACTCAGGGGTTCTATTGCCTGAGAAACGTTCTGAGGCTGTTCTGCAAGTAAATAATTTCTGGATTTTGCTTTCCCTAATTCCTAAAAATGACAAAAGAAGACAAGCAGGAGAAGCGCCCGCGGTTTGTTTTATATTGAGTTGGGCAATTATCTGGGAAAACTACATACTTGTGCTACATAAAAGGGTCCGTGGATAGTTTTCTTTATTGAAAGTGGGAAGGTGGCAGACTACCGAAACCCAGTAGGCCTATATACAGGCGTGGGCCCACGGGCCACCTACATTATGTAGGCTCTTAAAATCATCAAGCAAAACTCTGTCCATGACTTTCGTTATACTTTCTGAAAGTAACAGTTGCAGTACTGAAGACACTTTCCCAGAGAAATCTTGCACACGTATATAAATCATCGACGATCCGCCATATTTGATGAAGCTCTAAGGCTCTTCATGGCCGAAGATATGTCTAAACAAATAACGGTGTATATAGTTTTGTTCTCTATTCTCGAGTGCCATATTCCTGTCAGAAAAGGCCATCATTTCAGTGTTTATAGTCGAATATAGGTTTATTAGGTATGAAACTCGTTTGTGGGACGAGATGATCACCGAATTTTGTGTGATTCTTTACATCCATAAATTGCATTTTTCAAAATTCCGCTTGTTCATTGCTAGAACCATGAAACACGTTGCTTAACATTGCAACACGGACTATGATGTGCAAAATATTCAAAAAGAAACATATCACCATAGTTACCGTGGTTAGTGGTTACCGTCAACATGGACATGGAACTGGCAGACCTTGCATTAGATTGCATATATAATGGTACGTTTTGATCTGTGTTAATTCCTTTCTCCTCTCTCTACCTTTTTTCTCTCTTCTTCTTTTTTTTCTCTTCTTTTTTTTCTCTTCTTTTTTTTTGGCTCAGAAAAGGGGGGGGGGGGGGGGGTCCTGACCCCCTGGACCCCCCTCCCCCCTGCCAACACTTGGTTATCGTCAATCTGAGGACCATATAAAACGGGTATACCTTGCCCAAGATTGCTTAGATAATTGTACATTTTGATCCTGTGTCCATTCCTTTCTCCGCTCTCTATTTCTTTTTCTTTTTATTTCAGAAATGGGGGGAGGGTCCTGAGCCTCTGGACCCCCCTCCCTGGATCCGTCATGCATGAAAACTCAGGTCATAGGAAGCCCCGGTTCATCCAGTAATATATATTGATTGATTGATGTTTTACGCCACAATCAAGATTAGTTCGCTCATATGGCGGCATATAGTGGTGGAGGAAATCGGGTTCATTGCCCGAAGGAAACACCTTCGACAACAACCAATTAAACCTAACCAAAACCAAAAGCCACGGCATCGGCTTATGTGGAAGACTTGCCTCAGGTCGGAGGTTTCCTCCGGACAAAGAACCCAGTTTCCTCTCCAACTAAACCTGGCAACTCCGCGATATAAGTGAAATAAAACTTGGTGTAAAACATCAATCAATCATTCAGTCAATCTTATTCTTGGTGACATTTTATTATATGTGAATTCTTAGTAAACACATTATCCATGTCAAGTTAATCCATTTGGAGAAAGAAACACATTGAACACATATCTAAATAGCAAAAGAGAAAATCAGTTTTATTTTTCTGATGTCAAGTTTTTTTTGCAAAACGTCAATGTTTTAATATTTCATCTTGGCATCGGAGAACGACTCTCCGGCAACGGACTGAGGATGTCCACAGCGTTTGGAGCTGGGTGAACCCTACATTTACGCCAGCGCCGATGTCTTCTCTTGCCGGACTCACGTGGATATGGTGGAGGTTTTGACACAATAACAGGGCATTTGGAAGACGGGTTATTTTGAAGATCAGCTTTGGCTGTTCGACAGGAGTCGGGGTCCGGAACCCCGAATACCAACAGATTTAATTGATTGGTCGTTTCCTGGAGGTATCTCTCGTGTATATCAGTCTTTACTCTTTCAGGAATGTTGTTTAAATCTTTCATTCTCAACCATTCTGTTCTGAGCTTTGTGTAAGAGACCAAATCTCTGTCCGTCTTTCCTGAAAACAAAGGATAAACGTTTAATTCCAATACGTTTATATGAAAGAGCTATTACTGAGAGAATCAACAGTTTATATGCTCTTATCCATGGACGAATCAGGTGGGGAGGGGTGGCTTTTTCCAACCTTTAGTATTGCCTTAACAAAAAAATCAAGCATGTACATGGAAAGTGAAGAGGGGGTGCATGCCAGACAGTTGAGAAACCACAAACGATTGTAATACTATGCATTAGCTTTAATTTAGCTTCCAGTTAAAAGATAATTCCAGTAAGACTTTTTAAATAAGTGTTGAGCCTTAAATGTTTATGCTTGTGCTACTTACCATTAAGATATGACTCGGAATGAAGCTGTCCATTTATAGGACGACCGCCTTGGTCTGTTGTAGGTGGAATTGATGGCAACACTTGAAACCTGGACCACTTTTCTAAAGAAAAGACAAGATAAACTTTTCAAGGGTATATTCTTCGACTCATACAGGCATGAAACCGTATAAATGATATGCAGTCAAAAATATACTAGATCTTTATCATTTTTTATTATCACCAAAAGAAACAATTTCCCAATTTCCCTTTCGCTTCTCTTTGACAAAGACTAACAAACGTGTAACGTACCTTTTAAATAGGTGGGTAGTTTCGACAGTCGATTGGCTAAAGATTCAATCTGGACGAAAAATTGTCGGTGTTGGTGCGACTGTCTGGGAGAAGCAGGAGGTTTCCATCTGCGAAAAGAGAGAAAGCTAACTGAATATTGGGCGCTTGATGGCGCTTCTTAGAAACAAACCACTGCAGAAAAAAAAATCGTCATGTTTTCTTGACTTTTGAAATAACCAGATGTTCAAAACTCGACTCCCATAAACCTTAATATCTAGCTTTTAAGACGTATTTACTGAACGAGTCCGCAAAGACACAATTAGTTACCACCAAATATGATAGACAAAAGACCTGTTTAAAACTGTCGTTAAAGCGGGCAATAAAGATAGGACATATTGTAAGCTCGTGTTGTTCACAAAACTGACTTCGTTGTGAAGCTTTAATTAATTCTAATTTCAGATCAACTTTGTATTAGTTGTCTTCTATGCAGATATACTTACGCAAGGCTTCGGAAGTCCTCTATATCGTTTTTCACTCTTATCATCTTCGAATTCTAGAAACACTTTTCTTAGTTGATTGCACGAAATCTGAATACGTGTTATTTGTTGCGAAGGATTCTTAACAACACGTCTGTTACGTCATTCTTATTATCTACGTAACGCTTTCAAGTTGCCCAACGTCATAACCAAACTCACTGAATTGTTGCGTCATTCACTGGTTATAGATTTAGGCTACTTTGACGTCAGATAGATTAGTTTTCTCCTTATTTTAATAATGATAAAAAATTTAAGACATCACCACCTCGTCAGTTGTTTTTGAACAACACGAGCTTTCGACACCGGGGGGCTGTTTCTCAACACACTTACGCCCGTCGTAACTTTGCGCCTGGTCGTAACATAATGTTGAAGGTATATGTTGCCATGACGTTACGACCAGGGGCAAAGTTACGTCGGTCGTGTCGAAAAACAGCCCCCAGTGCACAGACCTCGTTATATGACGTCAAAAGAACGCCCTATTGACCTCCTTTGGTTATGACGTACCGTAAGTATTGAAAAAATGACGTAGATAATGGGATTGACGTAATAGACGTGTTGATAAGAATCCTTCTCTCTTCGAGACATATACTACGCTATTTTGATTGTGTGTGTCACTCACAACGACAAAGTCATCCAGAATTTAAAGATGATTAGAGTGAAAAGCGATATCGAGGACTTTCGATATCTTGCGTAAGTATTTATCCGCATTAAAGGCGATAGTAAAAGATGTTCAGCAAAGTTAATAACGACAAAACACATTAATATACCTGTTTCGTTATCTATCTGTGTTATATGGCCATAATGGGTGTGTTCGTTTCCACGTTGCGGTTTGGATGAGGGTGGGGTGACCAAGCTCGAACGCAAACCAATGCAATGATGGGAATGCCTTTGAAATGTATCATCTCTGTATGCATAAAAGCTTGTATTTAGTTAAACATTGTAGCATCATGTTGATGAGAATGAAGTCTACATGTCAAACTTCTGTTCTCTCCACAGATGGAAACCCCCCGTTCCTCCAAGAGAGCAAAAACAAAACCGACAATTCTTCGTGCAGATTGAATCCTTGGCTCACCGTTTATCCAAATTACCTACCTATATACAGGGTAAGTTACACTTAGAGAATTTGTATTGATTGATTAATTAGTTGATTTATTGGCGGCAAGCGCATGGCATCTCATTACTCCATACATGTTTGTAAGTTTGCTGATTAAATAAATATGTACATTTCTGACATAAACCCAAAAAAAAAACGAATCATTAGGCTTTATCAGAGAAATAGGATGTGATAAAATTGACTGGCAAAAGTAAAGGATTTCTTATTATTTAATGTATGAGATAAGCTCAACGACGCAGCACAAGGTTATTCGAGAGAGAAAACAGCAACGGATAAGATGTTATTCATAACTCTGCTCTGAATTCTGGACAATCCCTGGAGCTTAGAATGATAGTCTGATACAGGCCTTCCATCGATGCAGCACTGGTTCGAATCCCACTCAGACCAAATAAAAAAATTCTAAGTAGATTTTTTACTTCATCAACGAATGTGAAAGAGTTGCCATGTATTCGACGAATAGCCATGTACACTGTAAAATGTAACCCGTAAATTTTACAGTAGAATACTGGCAACTTTCTACCGTAAAAATAAGGGTAGACCGTAAAATCATAAGTTACGATATACCGTATTTTTTACGGTATGTTTGAAAAACTACGTCTGAATACAGTAAACGCACGGTATTGTTATCGTAAAAAGGACGGCATTATATTGAAAATTGGGGGAAACCAGGGAACTATGAGTAATACCCCCAGACTACTCCACATGTGAGAGATATATGCTGCCCTTGTGTGTGGCACATTACATGATATTGTAAGATATAAATTTTCCTTGAGACAGGACTGCTTCCAGTGGACACAACTGGATTCCATTGATATTACCCAGCCTGTCGCTTTATAATGACACTGAACTAACCAGTCCAACTAGCCACATTCCTAATCAGTGAATGTGAAAAAAACATTATGAAATCAGCAGGTCTTCAACCCCAGAATGGATCTGTTAATGTAGATTTTCAAATGTTACGTACCCCAACGAAATAGTAAAACTGACTTCCTCTGCAAGCTGACAAACATATATTTATTCGAAAAAATGCTGATGAAAAATCTCTTCATACCCTCCCTTAGGGCCGGTATCTCTATTTACACAGATATTTTAAATGAACTATCTTAGCCTATAGTGACAATTTTTTTCTTTTACTAAATCGCCTACGGCGGGATTCGAACCTCTAATCTCGCATACAGGAGCTGCGCACAACTACATGCGCATTAGCCTTAACCTTAACCTTTAACCACTAGACTAACTATTTATATGTGGAACTGGTGGCCACATTTCCATGCCTTACTAGCGCTTCGGTGTGCGCATGCTCACTTCCGTTTTTTCGCGCCCTTTGACCCGCAATGACGTATTTTGGACGAATCCTTCACGGAAACAACCGAGGAGATCAGATCTCGTTAGCTCGGAAACGAGAACTCTGTCTCAAAGTTATTTTACGGTACACGACCGTAAAGCTTCCACTGAAGTATAAAACGGCAGTTTACCGTTAATTTTAAAATATTCTACTGTAGAATTGACGGTAAACGGTTACAGTGTATTCGACGAATAGCTCTGTACAAATAGCCCGGTTTCCTCCCCAACTAAACCTAGCAACCCCGCCATACAAGTCAAATAATCTTGCGGGTAAAACATCGATCAATTTATAAAACAATCCGACTCTATATCCCTAACCATCTGAAACACACGGGCGAAAACTGCGCTTATACTAAAAAAAAAGAACAGACGGGTGGAAAAACAGTTTGAAAGCTGTACGAACCGAAATAGTGTCCGAAAAGTAAATAAAATTTAACTGGGATAAACGTTTACTCGTTCTAAGTTGAAAACTCCACTCTATAATGTACATTCTCGAGACTAGTAGCACTAAAAAGTTTATAAATAGTACCTCTTGATTAAATTGCCGATAATCTTTGTCTCTTTCCAGAAAAATGGTCCGGGTTTCAAGTGTTGCCTTCTATTACAGCTAAGACAGACCCTGGCAATGTTAATGTTAGACGTTCTGAATCGACCATCAGTGGTACGTAGACATGAAAAGCCATAGTAGCCATGTCAATGGACACTCTCTATTTTACATAATATGATAGACAACTGCTTAAAGTGGCATAAGCTGCCAAAATGTTGATATTTTGACGTAAAAACTGAATGTTGAAATTATCGGCTATTTTTCTAAAGACGTATAAATCGGAAGTTTTTTAGTGCTTCTAGTCTCGAGAATGTAAGATAAAGTACGTTTTTAACTAACTTTGGCTTAGAATGAATGAATGGTCGTCCCGGTTATTTAAATTTTGTTTACTTTTCGAACACTATTCCGGTTCGTATAGGCCACATACTGTATGGATTTTCCTCATTCCAACGCTGATCATTTAGTTTTTCGATGACCTTCAAAGCCTCTTACTGTCGTGACGATCAGTGAATGTGTGAATTTTGGCAGCTCATGCCACTTTAAAGAGGCCAAAATTCGGATAGTTTTGTTTAAGAATGAGAAAATTACTTGTATTTTTTTTTCCAAGATGTAAACACTTTCATGTAGATACCACTTTCGAAAATATCTGATATATGGTAGAGTTTTAAAAAAATATATATAAAAAATGTACATATGCTTCCCAGTTATTGGAATATTGACCAGTTTTCGCACACATCCTCGATTCAAACGGGCTGCTAAATCAACCAATATGTTTTCGTTTCATTGCCAACCCATATCATTAATGACTTTTTGCTTAACTAAGTAGGAGGATTAAACCCGAAATGGAAGTAGTAATCATTTCATTTTTTTTTTGGTTTCTTCAGAAAAAGCTGTGAAAACTCTTACTTACCCGGAGCTGAGAGCGCATTGGTTGAATATAAAGGACTCAGCCGATGTACCTCAAAGGGTCAAGGACGAAATACATGAACAATATCTACAGGAAACCGCCAATAGGTTAAACATATTGGTTTTCGGTGTTCCCGATCCAAACTTGACCTCATCATGTTCGGAAGCTAAAACTGGACTGTCTAAAAATGGCCCGTCTGCCCAATGCCCTGATATGGTATCAAAACCTCCATCATGCCCTCGTGACTTGGGCAAAAAAAAACCTCGTCGGTGGCGTAAATTTAGGGTCCATCCGGCTGAGAAGGGTGTGGGAATTCTTACTCCAGTACCAGAGGGCCCTTCTCCAATCCAAACCTGAATCGAAAGATTACACTTTTAATGACGATATTTTTATTTGCAAAATAAAATTTATTTTGTATTTCAAATATATGTTTACTTGTCTTTTTAACGGGTTCATTTAGCGATTTCTACTCGCCCAGAAGGCGATTGGACAGCGATTGAGTTACACTCGTCCAATTTCGCAGTATTTTGGATATCGTCCAAATTAATAGCCTATGTAAAGCATGCATATGACGTGATTTTGGTTATCCTGGCATAGATTGATCGGGATGTAGGCCTTTAGCTCAGTAGGCGATTAGTGAATGAATGAAGGATCCCTTCGGATCGCCTACCGCCTGCTGAGAACCTTCTACTTACTTGACCGACGTTCGGTAAACGTCTTCGTATCTTTCTTTAATTGATAGATCGTTAAAGTGGCATAAGCTGTCAAATATGAAGATTATGTCTTTGAAAAAGAATTAGGCCTAGATAATTGTTCGTTATGTATATCAAGAATTACAAACAATAAGACCGTGGATACCAATCTTGGGCAAGTTAAGGTAGTTACATTGAACTCCTGAACTCTTAAGTCCGGGTTATTTGGATTTTATCTGTTATTAGCACACATATTCGGCTCGTATCTACGTGTTGCTGGCTTCATCAATATTGTTTATTTCAAAGACAATGAAATAAACTGTAAGTTCAACATCAATATTGATATTTTGACGTTATAACAGAATGTTGAAATTATTGCCTATTTTTCTCAAGACGCATAATTCAGAAGCTTTTTAGTGCTTCTAGTCTCGAAAATGTACGATAAAGTATTGTTTTGAACTAACTTTGGCTTAGAACATATAATGGTCGTCCCGGTTGTTTAAATTTTGTGTACTTTTCGAACACGTATTCGGTTCGTACAGGCCACATACTGTATGGATTTTTCTCATTCCAACGCCAATCGTTTAGTATTTCAATGGCCCCCAAAGCCTCTTTGTGTCGTGACGATCAGAAATTATGAAAAAGCGTGAACTTTGGCAGCTCATGCCGCTTTAAATCTCAGGTTATGAAAGTAAAACAAAAATCCCCCCCCCCCCCCCCCCCCGGATTCCATGTTGTATAAGCAATTTTGCAATGCAGTAGGCCTAGTTGTAGGCCCTACCTGTATTCTGTCGCAAGACACTGGTTCAGTACGTCAACTGAGGTATACGGGTAGTCTCTCAGACCGACACAATCTGTTTCGAATCACTCAGACCAATTTTTTCCATGTTTCAATTTCCTTACATGCAGAGAGTAAGCAATTTGGCCTTAGCCAAAAAACATCAACATCCATCATGTGTCACAATTTCAATACAGCATGGTTTCAAAGCAATCTGACTATAACTAGTCGGGATGATCATTGAAAAGAACAATAAACACACCGACTTTAGGCAGATTTAATTCCGTTTGGGGTTTCATCCAAAATCGGTAGAAGAAAATGTACGATAAAGTATGGTTATTTAAATGTTGTTTACATTTCGAACACGTACGCTTTCAAACTAGTTTCGGTAAGTAGGCCTACAGGCCACACACTGTATGGATTGTCCTAAATTCCAACGCCAATCATTTAGTTTTTCGATGGCCTACAAAGCCTCTTATAGAGCCTACTGTCGGGACGATCAGAAATTATGAAAAAAGTGTGAATTTTGGCAGCTCATACCACTTTAAATGTGAGTGTAATTAGGCCTACCTGACGAATCAATTTCATATATTAACAAAAATGATGACGTAGGCCCCTAACTTTCAAATTTTGGCTTTATCAGAGCGGACTAACTTTTTTTGTCTAGGAAAAACGACGCCCGGAGTAGCTAATGCGATGCATTGTGTTTATCACATTACAAAAAAAAAACTGAATGTCAATGTCACTTTTACGGCTCCGTAAAAATGAGACCATATCAAAGAGAGTGAATCTACGTATCTCTGGCCATACTGCATGGATGTAAGTTTGAGAGTATACAAATGACCTTGCAAAGGTCAAGGACATCTCAAGGTGAAGTCACCGGCAACTTGACGATCGTTTTTCAAAGGACTGCATTTTAACGCAAAATGGCTAATCAAAGGAAATTTTTCGTCGGTGGGAATTGGAAAATGAACGGAAACAAACAGAAGATTGACGAGATCGTTGGCTTTTTAAAAGCAGGACCCCTTTCGAAAGAAACCGGTAATATATTTTTGACGTAACGGTATTTGGGCCCTATGTAATACATTAGTATGGAGGTTATTCTGATCAGTGCTCCTTTGAAGTTTTCTTTGAAAGGCGGACTTTATTTTGATACTGGAGGCGTACACTTGTACACTTTTGCCGGTTTTTCGGTGTTAGAATTTATATTAGTATTTCAACTATTTGCATGAACATAGAAATTTCATAGATCATAGATGTAAAGCTGGGCTCAGCAGACTTTTGTTAAAATAGTTTAATTTCTCCCCACACCCTGAGATAAAGTTTTAGCCATTTAGGGACCGGACTTTCACCCGCTCCTCAGCCTGTTTGATGCCTGAGTGACGGGGACCAGTTATTGTTAAGCCAACGTTAAAGCTGTTGTGACAACATTGTCTTCAAGTTTCCCTGACACGGCCGAAGGAGACACCTGGTTAATTTAACTCCATGACATTGATAAGTTATGTTTCTATTTGGAAGTTGAGATTTTGCAGGACGATGCCTTGGTAAGTACCGGTAAGCCGTCTGTCATCTGCCGGAAAGCTAGTCCGGGCTTTTAAGTCCAAAATAACTATTTTGTTATACTGACGGGCGTATTTTGGAGCCGGGGTTCATCGCAATAAAAAACAGAGTAGATTGTCAGCTTAGCAGTATGTGGTCCAATTTAAACAGCAAAATAACAAAGAGTCAGAAACCCGGACTACGAGAAAGCCTTCTCACTTAGCTGAAACACGCATAAGAGTTGGATGTACGATAATTGGTTCTGTACAATAACTGATCGGATACCCGTACCATTCACTTGTCAGACATGACTTGCAAAAATTAGGTTTCGTCGATAAAAATACACAGACTTTTCTCCGGATGACTTTTGGTAGCGCAAATAATACTAGGCCGGCAAATTGATAAATTGATAAATTTAGTCTAGTTTTCTAAACTGGGGTTATGCAGCGTTGTCTTTTATTTAATTACAATCTGAAGTAAACAAAAAGATCGAATAGTTCACGGCGATCCTTTGAAGGATCGTTATGTCGTAAATGTACAAGCCTTCTGGTACGAGACGCATCGAAAGCTACCACTTTCACATAACTTCTGTATCGTGCGTAAGTCTGAATGCATCCATCACACTGCGTTTGTTGGTTGTAACGGCCTATACCGTCGAACGATGAAGAATAGTATTAGACCCTGCGGATTTAGTGGGTAATGTTTGAGCAAAATTTAAAATTTGTTTTTGAAAAGTGTAAAACAAATTGTGGCATTTCAAGCATGTGTTTAAAAGTAAACCGTATACATCTAGTGTTCGAATTGATTAAAGTTTTTGTTCCATGAGTGGACTGGTCAGAGAGACATGTTGATGTAGAAAACTGATTTTATTTTAAAATGTATTGTCATTTAACCACCTGATATCACTGTCACTGGGTAGGCCTATTAAATAAATATCACAAATGATGTTTTATGTTTGTAACAGAGGTTGTTGTTGGTCCCCCTACATTGTACTTGGATTATGTGAGGAGAAATTTAGACAGCAGCATTGGGGTTTCAGCACAGAACTGTTACAAAGTGCCCAGTGGAGCTTTTACAGGAGAAATCAGGTACACTCCTCATCCATTCCACTGTTTTTTATTTTACACACACATATTATAGATTTAGATATACGTAGCCGTACATCTACGAGACGTTCATTGAAAATGAGCAGAATTATGTCCCTTTGCAACATGGAGATGGTAAAATAGGTGATTTGCCAATTACTTGAAAATGACGTAATTTGGCGACGTCACAATAACAGTCAAATGTGCTAGACCAGACAAAGCATCCGCCTGTTATAACTCTAAATTTTCAGCATTTTTACACCATATTTTAGGAATGAAACCTGATATATCATATGTCTGAAATGATCAAGAAATGTGAAAAAAATCTTGCATGAAACGGGAGCTCAAATGAATATAGCTATTCGAGGTTGGGCTTGTCCGGTCTAAGATTGGTGCCACAACGTCATGTCTTTGTTGCACGAGAAACTGGCTAATGGTCTATTAAATTAAATGATGGGTGTAAATGAACAAAAAGCAAAGTTTGGGTAGTCAGCTTAAAGTGATTACTTGGTTGCCATCAAAATTACACTCTTTGTTAAACTGAAAGAGTTGCCAGGTAGATGTTCTCGCCGTACCACTAGGTTTCTCCCACACTAAACTTTACACATGTACTCAATGTATGTCTGGGTTTCTCCCACACTAAACCTGGCACATGTACTCACTGTACGTCTGGGTTTCTCCCACACTAAACCTGAAACATGTACTCACTGTACGTCTGGGTTTCTCCCACACTAAACCTGAAACATGTACTCACTGTACGTCTGGGTTTCTCCCACACTAAACCTGAAACATGTACTCGTTGTACCTCTGGGTCTCTTCCTCACTAAACCTGACACATGTACTCGTTGTACGTCTGGGTTTCTACCACACTAAACCTGAAACATGTACTCACTGTACGTCTGGGTTTCTACCACACTAAACCTGGCACATGTACACACTGTACGTCTGGGTTTCTACCACACTAAACCTAAAACATGTACTCGTTGTACCTCTGGGTTTCTACCACACTAAACCTGAAACATGTACTCGTTGTACCTCTGGGTTTCTCCCACACTAAACCTGGCACATGTACTCACTGTACATTTGGGTTTCTCCCTCACTAAACCTGGCACATGTACTCACTGTACGTCTGGGTTTCTCCCACACTAAAACTGGCACATGTACTCACTGTACGTCTGGGTTTCTCCCACACTAAACCTGGCACATGTACTCATTGTACGTCTGGGTTTCTCCCTCACTAAACCTGGCACATGTACTCACTGTACGTCTGGGTTTCTCCCTCACTAAACCTGGCACATGTACTCACTGTACGTCTGGGTTTCTCCCACACTAAACCTGGCACATGTACTCACTGTACGTCTGGGTTTCTCCCTCACTAAACCTGGCACATGTACTCACTGTACGTCTGTGTTTCTCACACACTAAACCTGACACATGTACTCACTGTACGTCTGGGTTTCTCCCTCACTAAACCTGACACATGTACTCAATGTACGTCTGGGTTTCTCCCTCACTAAACCTGGCACATGTACTCACTGTACATCTGTGTTTCTCCCACACTAAACCTGGCACATGTACTCACTGTACATCTGGGTTTCGCCCCCACTAAACCTGAAACATGTACTCGCTGTACATCTGGGTTTCTCCCACACTAAGCCTGACACATGTACTCACTGTACATCTGGGTTTCGCCCCCACTAAACCTGAAACATGTACTCGCTGTACATCTGTGTTTCTCCCACACTAAACTTTACACATGTACTCAATGTACGTCTGGGTTTCTCCCACACTAAGCCTGACACATGTACTCGCTGTACATCTGGGTTTCTCCCACACTAAGCCTGACACATGTACTCGCTGTACATCTGTGTTTCTCCCACACTAAACCTGGCACATGTACTCAATGTACGTCTGGGTTTCCCCCACACTAAACCTGGCACATGTACTCGTTGTACATCTGGGTTTCTCCCCCACTAAACCTGAAACATGTACTCGTTGTACGTCTGGGTTTCTCCCACACTAAACCTGGCACATGTACTCAATGTACGTCTGGGTTCCTTCCACACTAAACCTGGCACATGTACTCACTGTACATCTGTGTTTCTCACACACTAAACCTGGCACATGTACTCATTGTACATCTGGGTTTCGCCCCCACTAAACCTGAAACATGTACTCACTGTACGTCTGGGTTTCTCCCACACTAAACCTGACACATGTACTCACTGTACGTCTGGGTTCCTCCCACACTAAACCTGGCACATGTACTCACTGTACGTCTGGGTTCCTTCCACACTAAACCTGACACATGTACTCATTGTACATCTGGGTTTCTCCCACACTAAACCTGACACATGTACTCACTGTACATCTGGGTTTCGCCCCCACTAAACCTGAAACATGTACTCACTGTACGTCTGGGTTCCTTCCACACTAAACCTGACACATGTGCTCACTAAACCTGATTGATCAACATTCAACTAACCCTATTGAATGTACCATATTTTATTTACATTTTATCAGCTTGTACTAACTGTATGATTGTCTTTTCTTCTTTAGCCCTGCAATGATTAAAGATGTGGCTTGTCAGTGGGTAATTCTCGGCCATTCAGAGAGAAGAAATGTTTTTGGGGAATCTGATGAGGTTTGTGGGCCTTGTTTTTGAATGATATGTTCCATTAAAACTTCCAATAAGTATGGATCAATTAACTTTGAAATTGCTTTTAATTAAAAACTAATTGATAAGAAATCTACACCTTGGTGACTGACCAGTTTTTCATTTCATTGACCTCTGTGGTATGGTTGCCAAGTACCAGTTAAAGGTATGACCCAAATCAAGTGAAAAATCCACCAAGAAAGTTGTTCAGTATTATTTGATCTGAGCGAGATTTAAATCTCACGCTGAGGCCCTTTAGTGGCTTAGATAAACCACTGTGTATTTAGGGTTTCATACAAGTCCACATTTCTGAGGCATGCGGCGCGGGTTCAAATCACGTTCAGACCAAATGAAAATTGAAAAATTGAAAATTTGAGTGGATTTTTCACTTGGTCGCCGTATGTGAAATAGTTGCCAGGTACTCGCCGAAAAGCGTGGCTTTCCTCTCCCCCATTAAATCTGACAACGCCGCCATATAAGTGAAATAATCTTGAGTGCGGCGTAAAACATCAATCATTTTTGAGGCCGTTGATAGAGAAAATGAGTTTTTCAAAGTCAAATTGAGTATTTTATCGTTGTTTTGATTGTTTTGATTGAGTAAAACACAATATTGGCAACCATTTGTTCAGAGTATCCACCGAAGGGGTAGATGGTGTGTGGGGAACCATTTATGACAAGTGTTACGAGTTAACACAATTAGAAACTTGTCTCCATGTTATTTTAGTTCAGATGATTATCCCTGTGCCGATGTGTTTTAGTGTTCATAAATATATCATTGACTTGATACGAAAGTTACTTCAGATTGTGAGACTATTCTCCTCTCTTCTTGTAGTTGGTCAGTGAGAAAGTAAGCCATGCCCTGTCTGAAGGAGTAAAGGTGATTGCTTGTATTGGAGAGAAACTGGAGGAAAGAGAGGCGGGGAGGACAGAAGAGGTTGTCTTTAGACAATTACAGGCTATTGCTGGTATGTTACATTTCTCTAGGATAACATCCCATGTGTGTTAGGTTAGAAATGTTTTTCTAGAATAGATTCCCATCCTGTTGTCATGATACATGTATGTTATTGATTATACCCCAAGCTGTTATTGCCATACATGTTATTAATTAGGCCCCAACCTATTGTTACGATACTATGATGTTATTAATCAGGATATTCCCTATTGGCATTGTTACAGGTCCGAGGATAGTCGTATTGGTCCGAGGCCGAAGGCCGAGGGCTAATACGGCTGTCCGAGGACCTGTGAAAATGCCAATAGGGAATATCCTGATTAATGAAAATTTTATAATTGGCTTTCAATGTTTTTTGGGTTTTTTTCATAAAATATTTATATGCTTTAAAAATAATAGTATTTCAATAGACACATTCGCAAAGAAAGCGGACTATTATTTTCTTAAACATTTCTTAAAAAAAATGTAGGTGTAGTGTACCAAGAGTTGTCCCCCTTTTGTACATAAAACATAAGAACATATTTCTTTATTTTTACAAATTATTATTAATGCGATTTTTAATTTATTGAATGAAATAGACGGAATATTTGTGTTTCTTTAACTGTACATTGGCTATTTTCTTTTTTTCTGTTGATGATTTCAAGAAAAATGACGTTGGGATTTTGAAGTGATAGCAATGAAACGGTCGCCATGTTTGATCTCGTATTGGCCCAGTCCGTATTGGCCTTGTTTGTTCGTATTAGTCTAGTTTGTTCGTATTGGCCCTGGTAAGCCCTGTATGAGTGTGACCGTTTCTCCGTATTTTGCCAATAACATTGAAAGTCAATTAATAATGTATGTTATTTCAGATAAGACCCCATCCTGTTATTGTGATACTCTCTTATTGATTAGACCCCATCATGTGATTGCGAGACTGAATGTTATTTCAGATTAGGCCCCATTCAGTTATTGCAATACTTGTATGTTATTTTAGGTAACGTCTCAGATTGGAACAGTGTAGTAATAGCTTATGAACCTGTCTGGGCAATTGGCACCGGGAAAACAGCAACACCAGAACAAGCTCAAGAAGTTCATGCTTCACTCCGAGAATGGCTACAGAAAAATGTCTCCCCTGATGTGGCTGGCTCTGTTCGAATCCTATATGGAGGTGAGAATCACAAATAATCTGAAAGGTTGTCAATGAGAGTTTATCCCACCGCACACAGAAAACTGGATTCTGATTGGAGGTTTATCCCACCGCACACAGAAAACTGGATTCTGATTGGTCCATTTTACCTCTACATGATCATAAATACAGAGTGTCTCCCAGAAATTGAGTTCAATTTAAGTATAAATGTAGTTCAATAGAATGAGTCTGCTTTATTCCAGCATGTTCTAAAAAAAGTCCCCAATTCAAAAGTAGGTACAATAGAACGATTATCTAATGTCATATGAGAGATAAAAAATAATCTGCATAGAAAAGTCTAGGTGTGCAATCATACTTGTCACTTCAAAGATGATGAAAATTTTTCCACTCTGTCGCCATATATGAAAGAGTTGCGTCCCCCACTAAACCTGGCAACGCTGCTATATAAGTGAAATAATCTTGAGTGGGGCGTAAAACATCAATCAATCTAAGATGATGCCTCTTCGACCCTAGAGGCTATTACAACTGTAAGATTTTTGAGGAGGAAATGTTAATCCTATTTTGTTTTTCTTCAGGTTCGGTGAATGGGAAGAACTGTCGTGACTTGGCGACCAAACCAGATATTGATGGCTTTCTTGTCGGAGGGGCTTCTCTTAAACCAGAATTTGTTCAAATAGTTAATGCTAGGTCTTAAGTGTAGCTCAATTCATGCCAGGCAGTGGATTAAACCAGTTGACCCCTAATATCCTTCATGTTACTGAGTGGTCATTCAGCTAAATACACAGTAGTGTCAGAATAGACCAGATAAGACACTCCCATCATCAACATACTCAACAAAGAGATTAGACCTTCTGGGATGTTATAACTGATTTTTTATTGAAATTTTTAGAACATAAACTGAATATTAGACAAGTAAATTTTGTTATCTTCAAAATGACACTATTGTGTATTTAGAATGACTACTTTTTAAGAGCTACAGATTGGAGATAGCAGGTCAGGTCACTTAACAATAAAACTGTGGAAGACAATTAAATCATGCCAGCAAATTTCTAAGAAAAGTAATCCAGAATATTTTGTGATACGACACAAGAGGAAGGTGATTCTCCAAGTAGAATTAACACTCATGTCACTTGTGTCTTCTGCAATTCAAAATAATTTTGGGAAATTTGATCAGATTAACTTTTCTCTTGAGCAATTTCTACTGTCTGTGCCATTCTTTCTCTTGCATATGCAGGAAATTTGTAGAGAGCCAAAGTGTAACGTCATTTAATACTGACTACCCTATTCTTATCACATTGTGAATCTCAGCTCCATTACACTTTTTTGGCCGATCATGAATCTTCACAACAATAAGCTATAATCAGGTACATTTAAAACTATGTTAGCCCCAAAACTCTGTGATATACAAAAATACAGTATCACAAACCAAAAAATTACTTGAGATTAAAATCGATTTCCCATGTTTCTTAGTACATGTAGATGACAGTCAGTTGCACAATAACAAGGGCTCTCTAAATTTCTACTTACTGTCAAATTATTTAATAACTAACAACAATTGTTTTTCAAAAGTGTGCAGATTCTTATATTTGAACTGTTGTAAGCTGACAGTGGGTGTATAACAATAAAAGTATTAACTGAAGTTATTGTGTAATGGGTGTTGATTATAAGGCAGATGTCAGCTTGGATCAGCCTTGGCAGATGTCATTTTCTTTCTTTTGGCAGCAGATTCTATTTTATCTTCCAGGCTATCTGAAATAAGGAGGACAGTATTATTAGCAATCCAAACTTTCCTCTTTATCAAACTGAAGGTGACATTAAATCTTGTATAGCTTCCTTGTAACTAAATTACCAATACATCTGGTAGAACGCACCAAATAAACAGCCTATCCCACCTACAATATCGCCTTGTAACTGAAATGATTGAGTGTAAAACGGTTCCACTTACTGCAGGTATCTCTTGCCAATAAACGTTTGTAAAACTTTCCATGCCAGTTGGGTGAAAGCCAATCTAAAAAGTTGTCTCCCCTTTCTGTCTTTGCACCCTCTGCACCATTAGCTTTTATACTCTCAAGGTTCATCAACATTTTGTAGGTCATCATTGCTCTATAATAATCAGATAACAGTTGAAGTTGAATCCAACTAAAAATGGCGGGCACAAGGGCTTGTTGGATTTAGTATATCTTGGTTCATTAACATTCCAACCAAACCCTGATCAGTCCTTCTATACCTATGGAAAGATACAGCTGTGTTTTTGTGATTCTCTCACCACCAAATTTAGTCAGAGACGCTGAACAGTTTAGCAATATACATGTAGCTATACAAGGTGCAGTGATATATCTTGCAGCACTGATTGGTTGCCAGCTTTAAGGTGGGATGGAATAAGGCTTTGTGCCAGGTGGAAATGGTACGCTAGTGTACATGTATATGGCAATGAAGTGAAAACCCTATTATTTTTTTATGTATTTATGTTTTGCAAGATAATTTCACTTATATGGTGACGTTGCCAAGTTAAGTGGGGGAGGAAACCACTCTTTGACCGGAGGAAACCCCAGACCTTTGCAAGGTACCTGTCAATTTTTCTACATAAGACAATCAAAAGAGAAACCCACACAGGAATTTGTAAATTTTATCTGGTCCGAGTGGGATTTAAACCTACGATGGAAGGCCCCTGAAGTTAAAAAGTTGTAGACTATTATAGATTAAAGAGGTATAACTTTATCTCAATCAGTATGAAGACAAAACATCTTACTTTATGGAATGGTTTCCCCAAGTTCTTTGAAGATCTCTGATGTTATACTGGTGACTTTCTAAAAAACAAGAATAGGACAATATGTATAATAAATACCTCAGTAAGTTTTGTGTGCGGTCATTATCAGGACCTCTATTGAACCTATAGATGTTGAACGCACATTTTTTAGACAAATCTTTCGAGTAACATAGAATCTGATAATAATGTTTAAGTTACCAAGAATAAGATAAATAAAATATATAGTTCAATCTCTTAAAGCATTTAGGAAAAGTCTGGAAACCAATAATTTATATAACAAATTTATAGCCGCCAAAAACATAAAGTTGATCTGTTACTCAGCAATCAAGAATCAATTTTACAATTTGAAAAAGTTAAACTAGAAATAGTAGTATTAAAAAATAGGCCCCCCTATGGGCATAACTCAGGAGGTAATAGATGTCTCATTACCCTATAATTCACAGAGTTTTAACTGTTATTACCTCAGGAGGCTATAAATGTCCTATCACCCTATAATTCATGGAGTTTTAACTGTTATTACCTCAGGAGGCTATAAATGTCCTATCACCCTATAATTCATGGAGTTTTAACTGTTATTACCTCAGGAGGCTATAAATGTCCTATCACCCTATAATTCATGGAGTTTTAACTGTTATTACCTCAGGGGGCTATAAATGTCTTATTACCCTATAATTCATGGAGTTTTAACTGTTATTACCTCAGGGGGCTATAAATGTCTTATTACCCTATAATTCACAGAGTTATAACTGTTATTACCTCAGGGGGCTATAAATGTCTTATTACCCTATAATTCATGGAGTTTTAACTGTTATTACCTCAGGGGGCTATAAATGTCCTATCACCCTATAATTCATGGAGTTTTAACTGTTATTACCTCAGGGGGCTATAAATGTCTTATTACCCTATAATTCACAGAGTTATAACTGTTATTACCTCAGGGGGCTATAAATGTCTTATTACCCTATAATTCACAGAGTTTTAACTGTTATTACCTCAGGGGGCTATAAATGTCTTATTACCCTATAATTCATGGAGTTTTAACTGTTATTACCTCAGGGGGCTATAAATGTCTTATTACCCTATAATTCACAGAGTTATAACTGTTATTACCTCAGGGGGCTATAAATGTCTTATTACCCTATAATTCATGGAGTTTTAACTGTTATTACCTCAGGGGGCTATAAATGTCCTATCACCCTATAATTCATGGAGTTTTAACTGTTATTACCTCAGGGGGCTATAAATGTCTTATTACCCTATAATTCACAGAGTTTTAACTGTTATTACCTCAGGAGGCTATAAATGTCCTATCACCCTATAATTCACAGAGTTATAACTGTTATTACCTCAGGGGGCTATAAATGTCTTATTACCCTATAATTCATGGAGTTTTAACTGTTATTACCTCAGGGGGCTATAAATGTCCTATCACCCTATAATTCATGGAGTTTTAACTGTTATTACCTCAGGGGGCTATAAATGTCTTATTACCCTATAATTCACAGAGTTATAACTGTTATTACCTCAGGGGGCTATAAATGTCTTATTACCCTATAATTCACAGAGTTTTAACTGTTATTACCTCAGGGGGCTATAAATGTCTTATTACCCTATAATTCACAGAGTTATAACTGTTATTACCTCAGGAGGCTATAAATGTCCTATCACCCTATAATTCACAGTGTTGTAACTGTTATTAACTCAGGAGGCTATAAATGTCTTATCACCCTATAATTCACAGTGTTGTAACTTTTATTAACTCAGGAGGCTATAAATGTCTTATTACCCTATAATTCACAGAGTTATAACTGTTATTAACTCAGGAGGCTATAAATGTCTTATTACCCTATAATTCACAGAGTTATAACTGTTATTACCTCAGGAGGCTATACATGTCTTATCACCCTATAATTCACAGTGTTATTACCTTGATCATAGATCCAGTCCAGAGTTTCATACTGACAGTCAAACAAAACAAGTGGGAAATCTGTTCAAATAAAAACACTTTCTTATTATGCACTGTAACAGAGGGCCAAAATGTCATGTCACTCACCATGGCAACCCACCATCTTCATTTTAAACTATGACCTACGTCATAAAAAAGTGTGTAAAGCTGTCAAAAATGTGTGGGAAAAATTATAAAAAACATGTGTAAAAAAAAAGTATTCAGTGTGAATAAAAACAAGAGATCAGTGAACTGATCTTGGCGACTACCATACAACACTATCAGAAAATGAGGCTGCTTGTAAACGGATCGCAAACTTGATATCTGAAATTTATTTCTTCAGTTGGTGGCTGGCTGGACAAGAACAAAGTTTCTTCGGTAGAAAGTGGCTGTTATCTGAAAACTCAAAACCAACTTTCTTCAACATGTACTGGCACACAGGCCAGTCAGTGATATCGCTTGTTTGAGTCCTGTGCACAATTCAAATTTACAAAATCCAAAACGATTGTACACATGTTACTAAGATGCATTTAGTGTTTGTTTACAAAAGATAATGTATATCTGTCAAAAATAGCCCGTGAAAAGTGAAGAATGGGCGACGTATCACTCGTCTGATGAGTAAAAATTTAAACATGGCGAAAGTCAGTTTAAAAATTAATGGCAAAAAATTTTCCAATTAGTTCAGAAATTAGAGAACTCTTATAAAAAAAATCTTCAGGCACGATTTGATATAAATATATGATTGAATAAAAACATTTAAGTTACTTTATTGGTAAATAGCATTTACAATTGCAAAGTCAGTTGCTGTACATAGCTGCCTGAATGCAAATTCGATCGGAAAAATAGTGATTGTACGTTGCCGTGTATTTCATTACATTTTGAAATATTCCTTCCTTTCAAACTCGGAAAAATACAATATGGATCTTCTTAAGTGTCTTAGGGAACACTCTCCTTTAAAAATATTCATTATTGTTACATTTTTGGAAAGAATTTAGGCGTTTAAAATCCAAAATCGAGAATGCCATTTTACCGACTTCGAACAAGCCGTGGCGGCCGGCAATACGCATAGATAAACTATTTCTTATAGTCGCCCTTGGAAATCTGAAAGGAGTCGATATTTATATACGTTTTAAAACGACCCAACGATTGCAATTTCACTCTGCGGTTTAAAAAAGCTCCGATAAATGACTTTTTAACACTACTCTGGACACCGAAATTCCAAGAAACGTCCTCAGTGCCAAAAATAGCTTATTTGTCTTTAACTGGGTCATGCTTGAGAAGCCTTTAAAAATGCCTGGAAGTGGCCGTGTGATTGACAGCGGGAACTCACACTAGCAAACTAATTTCACCACCCGATTTCAGCACTTTTTAATCATATATATTTAAATATCTCACTCACTGTCAGTATATTGAAGACAAGGAGAATATATATTAAGATCTGAAGCTGTAAATATAAGGAATGCTACAAGCTTTTATCGTCAAATTTAACATTTTCTCGCTATCTACGTATGCTTGAAATGTCCGTTCTAACTTGGACAAAGTTGGAAGTTATCAGTGAATTACGCGTACTTTAAAGTAAATGAAACCTCTTTTATCGTATTCGAAGATTGAATAAACAAAACAAGAAACAGATGCAACATGTGATTTTATTTGTTCATTTTCAAAATTAGTTGAAGTTGTAAGAAAAAATAACCATACGGCGTCAGTGGGGTTTTAGCCGACTTTTCAGCTGTTGCCATACGATGTCTGCGGTAATGAAGCAGGCTAGCACTCTAACGCCATATGGCGACAGCGGTACCGAATGTGTTAAATGAAAACATCAACGACAAAAAAATACACCTTGCATAACTTGACCATATGAGGAAGCAATACAAAAAAATTCATCAATTAAAGATCCACCTGGTAGTTTTCTTGATTCCGCGATCACAAACTATGTAGATAGAAATCACAGAAAAAGCTACCCGCCGCCATTTTTAATATGTAAATGAGCAGCGAGTGCATAGTGCGCAACGAGGCCGTAGGGTTAACCTGCGTATAACATTTTACGAACATCCTTTCATTACTTTAGGAGAACAATGATAAAAAAATGGCTAGTGGCCGCCATTTTGAATATGCAAATGAGCAAAAAAGTGCATTGTGCGCAACGAGACCATAGGGCTAACGTGCGTTTATTAGTTAACGAAAATCCTAGCCTTTCTTTACTTTAGGAGAAAAGTGACAAAAAGAAGAAAAACAAAATGGTCGCCCAGCGGCCATTTTAATATGCAAATGAGCAAAAAAGTACATAGTACGCAACGATGGCATAGGGTTAACCTGCGTACAACGTTTTACGAAGATCCTCTCATTACTTTAGGAGAAAAGTGATAAAAAGTAGAAAAACAAAATGATCGCCTAGCGGCCATGTTAATATGCAAATGAGCTCAGAAAAATAGATGTTGCACAACTAGACCATATGGGAAATCAACACAAAAACATTTCATCAAGATCGGTCTGGTGGTTTTCTAGATTCCGCGATCACAAACTATGTAGTTAAAAATCACAAAATGGCCACCAGCGGCCATTTTATTATGCAAATGAGCAAACAAAATAGATGTTGCACAACTAGACCATAAGGGGAACATGTCTATAAAATTTGATGAAGATCCGACCAGTAGGTCTCTTGAAATCGCGATCACAAGAAAAGTTTACAGACACCGGACGACAGACGACGGACCACGGACAAAATTCGATTTGATAAGACCACCATGAGATCATGGTGGTCTAAAAATGTGTGTAATAAAATCAAAGAATTAAGAGTAAAGAAATCAAAGGAATGGGAGTAATGAAATGTACCTACCTAACGCCATTGAGTACTGTGGCCTTTTAGGATGTTTGTCCACATCTAATAACTCTGTAATTATCTGCCAAATAAGGATATGTGGTTGTTTATATAACAATGTAAAAGATGCCTTCATGTGAACCATGGTTCAGGTAACACACATGCAGTTGAATAAGCACATGTACAAGAGTGGACAAATTTATCTACTACCTGTTCATGCTGTCAAACGTTCTAATCTGCTGCATCTATATCCGTGGACTTATTATTTGCCTCAGAGATAGTTCTGACTTAAGTATCTATTTTGGAACCAATGCAATATACTAAAGTGTTTAAGAATTTTGAAAGCTTCACTTATTCTAAATAAACAAAATAAATAAACTCCAGTATGAACATTCTATTGCAAAGAGTCTTCGACGCAATACATATATCATCAATCATAGTTTTAAGTTTCTGTGACTTAGTCTTAATTTGGGGCTCCAGAAAACCATCTTTTCAAAAGTTAAACACGGTTCATTTTCCTAACAATAATCAAAGATGATTGGCCATCTTACCTCAGGTGGCTCCTTTCCAATTCCAACTAAGAATAAGACAGAGACAATACAACGGATCTGATGCCATAGAAATGCTTTTCCTGATACTGTCAGTTCACACATCTGGTAAGAGGACTTCATATCACTACAATAAGACAGAGACAATACAGAGGATCTGATGCCATAGAAATGCTTTTCCTGATACTGTCAGTTCACACATCTGGTAAGAGGACTTCATATCACTACAATAAGACAGAGACAATACAACGGATCTGATGCCATAGAAATGCTTTTCCTGATACTGTCAGTTCACACATCTGGTAAGAGGACTTCATATCACTACAATAAGACAGAGACAATACAGAGGATCTGATGCCATAGAAATGCTTTTCCTGATACTGTCAGTTCACACATCTGGTAAGAGGACTTCATATCACTACAATAAGACAGAGACAATACAGCGGATCTGATGCCATAGAAATGCTTTTCCTGATACTGTCAGTTCACACATCTGGTAAGTGGACTTCATATCACTACAATAAGACAGAGACAATACAGGGGATCTGATGCCATAGAAATGCTTTTCCTGATACTGTCAGTTCACACATCTGGTAAGAGGACTTCACATCACTACAATAAGACAGAGACAATACAGTGGATCTGATGCCATAGAAATGCTTTTCCTGATACTGTCAGTTCACACATCTGGTAAGAGGACTTCATATCACTACAATAAGACAGAGACAATACAGGGGATCTGATGCCATAGAAATGCTTTTCCGGATACTGTCAGTTCACACATCTGGTAAGAGGACTTCATATCACTACAATAAGACAGAGACAATACAGAGGATCTGATGCCATAGAAATGCTTTTCCTGATACTGTCAGTTCACACATCTGGTAAGAGGACTTCATATCACTACAATAAGACAGAGACAATACAGAGGATCTGATGCCATAGAAATGCTTTTCCTGATACTGTCAGTTCACACATCTGGTAAGAGGACTTCATATCACTACAATAAGACAGAGACAATACAGAGGATCTGATGCCATAGAAATGCTTTTCCTGATACTGTCAGTTCACACATCTGGTAAGAGGACTTCATATCACTACAATAAGACAGAAACAATACAGAGGATCTGATGCCATAGAAATGCTTTTCCTGATACTGTCAGTTCACACATCTGGTAAGAGGACTTCATATCACTACAATAAGACAGAGACAATACAGAGGATCTGATGCCATAGAAATGCTTTTCCTGATACTGTCAGTTCACACATCTGGTAAGAGGACTTCATATCACTACAATAAGACAGAGACAATACAGCGAATCTGATGCCATAGAAATGCTTTTCCTGATACTGTCAGTTCACACATCTGGTAAGAGGACTTCATATCACTACAATAAGACAGAGACAATACAGCGAATCTGATGCCATAGAAATGCTTTTCCTGATACTGTCAGTTCACACATCTGGTAAGAGGACTTCATATCACTACAATAAGACAGAGACAATACAGCGAATCTGATGCCATAGAAATGCTTTTCCGGATACTGTCAGTTCACACATCTGGTAAGAGGACTTCATATCACTACAATAAGACAGAGACAATACAGAGGATCTGATGCCATAGAAATGCTTTTCCTGATACTGTCAGTTCACACATCTGGTAAGAGGACTTCATATCACTACAATAAGACAGAGACAATACAGAGGATCTGATGCCATAGAAATGCTTTTCCTGATACTGTCAGTTCACACATCTGGTAAGAGGACTTCATATCACTACAATAAGACAGAGACAATACAGAGGATCTGATGCCATAGAAATGCTTTTCCTGATACTGTCAGTTCACACATCTGGTAAGAGGACTTCATATCACTACAATAAGACAGAAACAATACAGAGGATCTGATGCCATAGAAATGCTTTTCCTGATACTGTCAGTTCACACATCTGGTAAGAGGACTTCATATCACTACAATAAGACAGAGACAATACAGAGGATCTGATGCCATAGAAATGCTTTTCCTGATACTGTCAGTTCACACATCTGGTAAGAGGACTTCATATCACTACAATAAGACAGAGACAATACAGCGAATCTGATGCCATAGAAATGCTTTTCCTGATACTGTCAGTTCACACATCTGGTAAGAGGACTTCATATCACTACAATAAGACAGAGACAATACAGCGAATCTGATGCCATAGAAATGCTTTTCCTGATACTGTCAGTTCACACATCTGGTAAGAGGACTTCATATCACTACAATAATACAGAGGACTTACAACCTCAACTTATTTATGGATCAAAAAATGCTGATAATGGTTTCAAAACATTATAATAATTAATATAAATAAATATTCAAATCGTCGTCATTTCACTGAGCTGCCTAATCTAAAATTGATGTTTTATGCTGGACTCAAGATTTTTTCTTTCATTTCTATGGTCGTGATATAGAGGTTAACTGACGAGAGCCCGTTGGTTACGATGAATATCACTCGAGTCTATTAATTTTCAAAGTCACGAGCCTCTGACGAGTGACTTTGGAAATTAATAGATGAGAGTGATATTCATTGTAACAAACGGACTCGAGTTGGTTAATCTTTTTCTCACAATACACAAAAATACTGCATTTTATTCTGAAATGCAGCTCTACATCACAGCCATTCTAATGAAGTCAGACCGCTTCACCGCGTTGACATGGAGACTGTATTTATACGCTACACAAGAATAAGGAGATAAAATATTTATCCTACAAATGAATGACACTTCCTAAGTTTTGCTGTGACCTCTACACCGACACAATTACGATAACTAGGTCAATGCATGTGCTTTGAGAAATCTGCGAGATGCCAGTTTGGGTAGATTGATTGATTGAAAGTTTTAATTATCCCGTGTTTAATTATTGATACAGAGAGTGTAAATACAGTTAGGAGTAAATACGGCTATGATATATTCATATTCAATCATAATTTGTTAGAAAAACGAAAGTAAGCAGACAAAGTAGTTGTTTATGTCAAGAAGTATGTCATGTACGGTACTTTCAAATGCTTTCCTTATATGGAAGTAGCTATGACGTGATCTTGGGAAAATCATACTATTTTGCATAAATGTAGTCCGCTGTATGTAAACCATAACATGATTGGCTACCGACTCGCATAGTTGTGAGTTATACTGCCAATCACTTGTAATCTAACAAGAATGTCTTCAAGTTATTACATAAAAGGAAAACGAACGTATTATCCCTACGCTGAGAATGCAAGCTTGTGTTTTGATAAGTTGAACTTGGAAAATCATGTTTGTTAACCAATCAGCAGTAAGTTGGGCCATAATTTCACTTGTTGATTATGACAAAAATAACACACTGCCTGAGAGTGAAATTATGGGGGGTGTAGTGTGAGAAACCAGGTTAACACACTGCCTGAGAGTGAAATGATGGGGGGTGTAGTGTGAGAAACCAGGTTAACACACTGCCTGAGAGTGAAATGATGGGGGGTGTAGTGTGAGAAACCAGGTTAACACACTGCCTGAGAGTGAAATTATGGGGGGTGTAGTGTGAGAAACCAGGTTAACACACTGCCTGAGAGTGAAATGATGGGGGGTGTAGTGTGAGAAACCAGGTAAACACACTGCCTGAGAGTGAAATGATGGGGGGTGTAGTGTGAGAAACCAGGTTAACACACTGCCTGAGAGTGAAATTATGGGGGGTGTAGTGTGAGAAACCAGGTTAACACACTGCCTGAGAGTGAAATTATGGGGGGTGTAGTGTGAGAAACCAGGTTAACACACTGCCTGAGAGTGAAATTATGGGGGGTGTAGTGTGAGAAACCAGGTTAACACACTGCCTGAGAGTGAAATTATGGGGGGTGTAGTGTGAGAAACCAGGTTAACACACTGCCTGAGAGTGAAATTATGGGGGGTGTAGTGTGAGAAACCAGGTTAACACACTGCCTGAGAGTGAAATTATGGGGGGTGTAGTGTGAGAAACCAGGTTAACACACTGCCTGAGAGTGAAATTATGGGGGGTGTAGTGTGAGAAACCAGGTTAACACACTGCCTGAGAGTGAAATGATGGGGGGTGTAGTGTGAGAAACCAGGTTAACACACTGCCTGAGAGTGAAATTATGGGGGGTGTAGTGTGAGAAACCAGGTTAACACACTGCCTGAGAGTGAAATGATGGGGGGTGTAGTGTGAGAAACCAGGTTAACACACTGCCTGAGAGTGAAATTATGGGGGGTGTAGTGTGAGAAACCAGGTTAACACACTGCCTGAGAGTGAAATTATGGGGGGTGTAGTGTGAGAAACCAGGTTAACACACTGCCTGAGAGTGAAATTATGGGGGGTGTAGTGTGAGAAACCAGGTTAACACACTGCCTGAGAGTGAAATTATGGGGGGGTGTAGTGTGAGAAACCAGGTTAACACTTTGACTGTTGACTACCAGATAACTCGAAAGTGCGAGGGCTCTCCCATTTGCCATTCAAGCTTGTTACGTGTATGGCCAATGTCTGTTTACTGTGCTATTTTTAGTAGCACACAGAGTGGTATCCCTTGATGCTTTGTGGGGAAAACCCCCGTACGAGATATGTCGTATCTGGCAGTGAGATTTAACCGTTACATTCAGTACGCATAGAAGTATAGTTATTCTAAAAGATATCTATGTTAAGCTACAAGATAATTCGTACCAGCAGAATCCAGTGCGCCTGCCATTGCGAGATATCTCATAGTCGGCAGTCAACATGTTAAATGGGAGATGAAACCCCTGACTTTCAACTTACCAATCATTTATAACTTCCACAGACAAATGTGAAATATTTCTGACAAAATTCACAACCCCCCCTGCCACGTCCATTTTACAGAAGTTACGATAATCATGTGGACCTATTAACCTCTGACCTGCTTCTTTCATTAGCTGGGAAAAAAACATAAATAGAACAAGAATTAAATAGCTTTTCTTTTAAGCAACATGAGCTGCCAAAAAAAGGGATTAGAAACATGATGAAACAGAATTAGAGAATTGTTCGACAAAATAAGACCTCTTCACTGATACTAATAATGAATAATGTGGTTCTTTGGTTTATTGACGGTTTATTGACGTCTGCTTCTATTAAAACAAATGCTTCAAAATAAATAACAGTCAACATGGAAGTTAATGGTTTGAGCATATGTCCGTGGTATCATGGCAGTATTAAAGCGGCCATAGGAACGCGGCCAGTGTAGGCAATCACAGCTATACAGCGCATAATAGTTTGAGGAAGGTTTCCTAATCCCAAAATGTAACATGCTAGGTTCAAAGGGTCCCGCTCTGGTGTCCGAGGGAGTTACACACAACAGTTGGAAACACGCGTTAATCCTCTCAACAACATCAGCCACTGTCGCCGATGGAGGGTAAAAAGGGTCTACCCATACAGCAATACGGACAATATTTTTAAGTTTTTTATTTGGTGTAAAATACATATTGTTCTTTATCATATTCCTATACGTCAAACCCTACTGATACACAGCCATCTGGTAATTTTCTTTATCAGTATAGTTTGAAAAGAATGTTTCCGTCACGTGATAACTGAAATGGAAATTCCCGCGCAGTGATCGGTATATGTGTGTCATTGACAGACGCTACTGTGCCAGATGCTTTATTTGTTGCTTCTTTCTACTTAATCGGTTGTGACGATATAAAGTCAATAATTTCTGCGTGCTTAGTATTTTTATCTTGGGTCTACTTCTCGCGCGGGGGCCTTTTGAAAGTAAATGCGCAATTCGGCAAAACTGCCAGTCGAAAAGTGACATTTGTGGCTTTTGCAACTAAAACTAGGCCTACATGTACACTAGGCCTATGTTTCAGCGGTAAATATGATAAATAGATTAGTCGGGGGATATGTGAGGCCGTATCAACATCTCGTTGGCTGAGATCGGGCAAAAGTATCAGCCGAGCCCGAATGTCCCATCTCAGCCAACGAGATGTTGATACGGCCTCACATATCACACAGTGTTATGATAATCTGTATATCTCCTCGGGTCGATAAAGTATAATGGATGGGAATATAGATGTGTCTTCTTGGATACAAATGATAAAGTAAGCTTCAGACATGTACATGTCAGTTAAGATTTTAAGAAAGACCTCAGGTGATATAGACACAATTATAATCAATAACAAATCAGAAGTGAAGAAGAATAAAATGTCATAAATACCTCAATGTTAATTTGACCTTTGGGAAAAAAATATTTGTATATTCTCTGTTGGCAGTCAAATCTGGAATGAAACAGCAATGGTGTCTTTATGAAGAAAACAAAACAGAATCTGGGCAACAACTAAATGTTTGTATTATTGAGTCCTGTATTAATTAGAAATGCTATCCAGTGTATAAAGAGATCATCTTCCTACCTGGCACTAAAATCCCCCTCTACAGGTGTCCAAGCTACCACTCTTATTTCAGCAGGAAGAAGTCGATTTATAATTAATGGATAGTTGATTTCTTCTATTTGTTCATCTACCAAAAAATGAAAGAAAACATTGATAGCTAAAGTTGGAAATATGTTTCAGGCCACAATCAAGATTATTTCAACTGGTAGCGTTGCCAAGTTAGTGAGAGAGGAAAAAGGGTTCTTTTTATTTAACGGAGGAAGCGCCCTGTAGAAATTACATTTTTGTGATATAAATTTCTTTCTGAAAGAAAAATGCTTTAAAACCAACATGTTGAATGCCATCACTAAACTAAACGTTTAGTTGAAAAGATCTATACTGTATAACAGATAAGAAGGTAGGACATATCCTACTACATTGTAAATGAGCAGCTCTCATCATCAGACATTAACATATACACCATCATGTACAATATGGTAGTAATCTCCATGAATGCAAAATGCTTTAAGTGGATTGCTATCGCTGAACTTAACCTTTTAAACTAGTTGAAAAGAATTATATAGAAGTAATTCTATCAATTGGCCAATATTTTACAGTAGGGTACCTGCTTTAGGATTCCTAGTAACGCCATTCTGAACTTTGACCCCAATGCCTTCGGACAAGTTTGACCTCAGATCAATAGAAATAACCTGAAGAATCAAAATAAATAATTGATGGACACCATTATATCCCTGATGGACACCATTATATCCCTGATGGACACCATTATATCCCTGATGGACGCCATTATATCCCTGATGGACGCCATTATATCCCTGATGGACACCATTATATCCCTGATGGACACCATTATATCCCTGATGGACACCATTATATCCCTGATGGACAGCATTATATCCCTGATGGACACCATTATATCCCTGATGGACACCATTATATCCCTGATGGACACCATTATATCCCTGATGAACACCATTATATCCCTGATGAACACCATTATATCCCTGATGAACACCATTATATCCCCGATGGACACCATTATATCCCTGATGGACACCATTATATCCCTGATGGACACCATTATATCCCTGATGGACACCATTATATCCCTGATGGACACCATTATATCCCTGATGAACACCATTATATCCCTGATGGACACCATTATATCCCTGATGGACGCCATTATATCCCTGATGGACACCATTATATCCCTGATGGACACCATTATATCCCTGATGGACACCATTATATCCCTGATGGACACCATTATATCCCTGATGGACACCATTATATCCCTGATGGACACCATTATATCCCTGATGGACACCATTATATCCCTGATGGACAACATTATATCCCTGATGGACGCCATTATATCCCTGATGGACACCATTATATCCCTGATGGACACCATTATATCCCTGATGGACACCATTATATCCCTGATGGACACCATTATATCCCTGATGGACACCATTATATCCCTGATGGACACCATTATATCCCTGATGGACACCATTATATCCCTGATGGACATCATTATATCCCCGATGGACACCATTATATCCCTGATGGACACCATTATATCTGTGATGGACACCATTATATCCCTGATGGACACCATTATATCCCTGATGGACACCATTATATCCCTGATGGACAACATTATATCCCTGATGGACACCATTATATCCCTGATGGACATCATTATATCCCCGATGGACACCATTATATCCCTGATGGACACCATTATATCTGTGATGGACACCATTATATCTCTGATGGACACCATTATATCCCTGATGGACACCATTGTATCCCTGATGGACAACATTATATCCCTGATGGACGCCATTATATCCCTGATGGACACCATTATATCCCTGATGGACACCATTATATCCCTGATGAACACCATTATATCCCTGATGAACACCATTATATCCCTGATGAACACCATTATATCCCTGATGGACACCATTATATCCCTGATGGACACCATTATATCCCCGATGGACACCATTATATCCCTGATGGACGCCATTATATCCCTGATGGACACCATTATATCCCTGATGGACACCATTATATCCCTGATGGACACCATTATATCCCTGATGGACACCATTATATCCCTGATGGACGCCATTATATCCCTGATGGACACCATTATATCCCTGATGGACGCCATTATATCCCTGATGGACACCATTATATCCCTGATGGACACCATTATATCCCCGATGGACACCATTATATCCCCGATGGACACCATTATATCCCCGATGGACACCATTATATCCCTGATGAACACCATTATATCCCTGATGAACACCATTATACCCCTGATGGACACCATTATATCCCTGATGGACATCATTATATCCCTGATGGACGCCATTATATCCCTGATGGACACCATTATATCCCTGATGGACACCATTATATCCCGGATGGACACCATTATATCCCTGATGGACGCCATTATATCCCTGATAGACACCATTATATCCCTGATGGACACCATTATATCACTGATGAACACCATTATATCCCTGATGGACTCCATTATATCCCTGATGGACACCATTATATCCCTGATGGACGCCATTATATCCCCGATGGACACCATTATATCCCTGATGGACACCATTATATCCCTGATGGACGCCATTATATCCCTGATGGACACCATTATATCCCTGATGGACGCCATTATATCCCTGATGGACAGCATTATATCCCTGATGAACATCATTATATCCCTGATGGACAGCATTATATCCCTGATGGACACCATTATATCCCTGATGAACATCATTATATCCCTGATGGACACCATTATATCCCTGATGAACACCATTATATCCCTGATGGACACCATTATACCCCTGATGGACACCATTATATCCCTGATGGACACCATTATATCCCTGATGGACACCATTATATCCCTGATGAACATCATTATATCCCTGATGGACACCATTATATCCCTGATGGACACCATTATATCCCTGATGGACACCATTATATCCCCGATGAACACCATTATATCCCCGATGGACACCATTATATCCCCGATGGACACCATTATATCCCCGATGGACACCATTATATCCCTGATGAACACCATTATATCCCTGATGAACACCATTATACCCCTGATGGACGCCATTATATCCCTGATGGACACCATTTTATCCCTGATGGACGCCATTATATCCCTGATGGACAGCATTATATCCCTGATGGACACCATTATATCCCTGATGAACATCATTATATCCCTGATGGACACCATTATATCCCTGATGAACATCATTATATCCCTGATGGACACCATTATATCCCTGATGGACACCATTATATCCCCGATGAACACCATTATATCCCCGATTAACACCATTATATCCCTGATGGACACCATTATACCCCTGATGGACACCATTATATCCCTGATGGACACCATTATATCCCTGATGGACACCATTATATCCCTGATGGACACCATTATATCCCCGATTAACACCATTATATCCCCGATGGACACCATTATATCCCCGATGGACACCATTATATCCCCGATGGACACCATTATATCCCTGATGGACACCATTATATCCCTGATGAACATCATTATATCCCTGATGGACACCATTATATCCCTGATGGACACCATTATATCCCCGATGAACACCATTATATCCCCGATTAACACCATTATATCCCTGATGGACACCATTATACCCCTGATGGACACCATTATATCCCTGATGGACACCATTATATCCCTGATGGACACCATTATATCCCTGATGGACACCATTATATCCCCGATTAACACCATTATATCCCCGATGGACACCATTATATCCCCGATGGACACCATTATATCCCCGATGGACACCATTATACCCCTGATGGACACCATTATATCCCCGATGGACACCATTATATCCCCGATGGACACCATTATATCCCTGATGGACACCATTATATCCCTGATGGACACCATTATACCCCTGATGGACACCATTATATCCCTGATGGACACCATTATATCCCTGATGGACACCATTATATCCCTGATGAACATCATTATATCCCTGATGGACACCATTATATCCCTGATGGACACCATTATATCCCTGATGGACACCATTATATCCCCGATGAACACCATTATATCCCCGATGGACACCATTATATCCCCGATGGACACCATTATATCCCCGATGGACACCATTATATCCCTGATGAACACCATTATATCCCTGATGAACACCATTATACCCCTGATGGACGCCATTATATCCCTGATGGACACCATTTTATCCCTGATGGACGCCATTATATCCCTGATGGACAGCATTATATCCCTGATGGACACCATTATATCCCTGATGAACATCATTATATCCCTGATGGACACCATTATATCCCTGATGAACATCATTATATCCCTGATGGACACCATTATATCCCTGATGGACACCATTATATCCCCGATGAACACCATTATATCCCCGATTAACACCATTATATCCCTGATGGACACCATTATACCCCTGATGGACACCATTATATCCCTGATGGACACCATTATATCCCTGATGGACACCATTATATCCCTGATGGACACCATTATATCCCCGATTAACACCATTATATCCCCGATGGACACCATTATATCCCCGATGGACACCATTATATCCCTGATGGACACCATTATATCCCTGATGGACACCATTATATCCCTGATGGACACCATTATATCCCTGATGGACACCATTATATCCCTGATGGACACCATTATATCCCTGATGGACACCATTATATCCCTGATGGACACCATTATATCCCTGATGAACACCATTATACCCCTGATGGACGCCATTATATCCCTGATGGACACCATTTTATCCCTGATGGACGCCATTATATCCCTGATGGACAGCATTATATCCCTGATGGACAGCATTATATCCCTGATGGACACCATTATATCCCGGATGGACACCATTATATCCCTGATGGACATCATTATAACCCCGATGGACACCATTATATCCCTGATGGACACCATTATATCCCTGATGGACACCATTATATCCCTGATGGACACCATTATATCCCCGATGAACACCATTATATCCCCGATGGACACCATTATATCCCTGATGGACGCCATTATATCCCTGATGGACACCATTATATCCCTGATGGACGCCATTATATCCCTGATGGACAGCATTATATCCCTGATGGACACCATTATATCCCGGATGGACACCATTATATCCCTGATGGACATCATTATAACCCCGATGGACACCATTATATCCCTGATGGACACCATTATATCCCTGATGGACACCATTATATCCCTGATGGACACCATTATATCCCCGATGAACACCATTATATCCCCGATGGACACCATTATATCCCTGATGGACGCCATTATATCCCTGATGGACACCATTATATCCCTGATGGACGCCATTATATCCCTGATGGACAGCATTATATCCCTGATGGACACCATTATATCCCGGATGGACACCATTATATCCCTGATGGACATCATTATAACCCCGATGGACACCATTATATCCCTGATGGACACCATTATATCCCTGATGGACACCATTATATCCCTGATAAACACCATTATATCCCCGATGAACACCATTATATCCCCGATGGACACCATTATATCCCCGATGGACACCATTATATCCCTGATGAACACCATTATATCCCTGATGGACACCATTATATCCCTGATGGACAGCATTATATCCCTGATGGACACCATTATATCCCTGATGGACACCATTATATCCCGGATGGACATCATTATATCCCCGATGGACACCATTATATCCCTGATGGACACCATTATATCCCGGATGGACACCATTATATCCCTGATGGACACCATTCTATCCCCGATGGACCCCATAATAACCCTGATGGACACCATTATATCCCTGATGGACACCATTATATCCCCGATGGACACCATTATATCCCTGATGGACACCATTATATCCCGGATGGACACCATTATATCCCGGATGGACACCATTATAACCCTGATGGACAACATTATATCCCTGATGGACACCATTATATCCCTGATGGACACCATTATATCCCTGATGGACACCATTATATCCCTGATGGACACCATTATATCCCTGATGGACACCATTATATCCCTGATGGACACCATTATATCCCCGATGGACATCATTATATCCCTGATGGACACCATTATATCCCTGATGGACACCATTATATCCCTGATGGACACCATTATATCCCTGATGAACACCATTATATCCCCGATGGACGCCATTATATCCCTGATGGACACCATTATATCCCCGATGGACACCATTATATCCCCGATGGACGCCATTATATCCCTGATGGGCACCATCAGTTGGTTAATGTATTGCTGTTTAAATGCACACTGATTAACATGCCAGATTGGACTGACAAATAGCTCGTTATCTCACCTGACTAAAAGCACTCACACCTTTGTCTGTTCTTCCACACCTATGATAATTTGAAGTCTCTCTAAAACACAATGTAAATGATGGTAACAGAAACTTAAGAAAAGAAAAACCATTCTAATCATCAATAAATTCGTACATTTTTTTCTTAAGATAGATATTACATTGATTGATTGATCAATGTTTTACGCCGCAGTCAAGATTATTCCACTTATATGGTGGCGTTGCCAGGCCCAGGTTCCGTAAAATCAAAATGTTGTATGCTTGTCCTTTTATAGCACAAAAATTGCATTGAATTGTATTGAAATAGATTATGAACACACCAGCATGCAAATCAGTACAGGCTATTTTTTTTTTGAAAACAAGATGTAGAAGATGTAGACCTATTATACATGTAGTTTGAAACAGTAACAATATGTTACCCATAACTGTCCAGATTTGTTCCTCATATATGCTAATAGGCTGTTATAAAAGACAAAAGATGTCTCTTTGGTTCATTGAGATATGAACACACTGACCTCTGTGCAAACTTTGGAACGGAACGTGTTTATATGGATATCTTCAGAAGTCTGCAGAACAAATATATGTAGACATGGCTACATATCTCAGAACCACAAACATCATACAAACTGTGAAGTACCTGATAAGAATAAAGACACTTCCTTAATCGTTTCCTGTTGAAACAAAGCAGGTCTAAAAGGGAGATTAATATTGGTTTTCCCAAACAATCAAATTCACCTGTTTTCTATGAGTTTAGCTTTCAACAGTGCGTTGAAGAGAGCTGTTTCAATAGTCCTCTCTGTATCCTCCTGTACAGCAAACCCATGGTAATCCCAACCTAAATACAACATCTTCAGGGCCACATGACGCACATTGTACCTGCAAATGTTACATATAGAAGGTTACCTTATCAAACAAACACAAATTACATCTATTAAAGTACCTAGAAACTCGTCCATATACATGTAAGGCAATTGAGAGAAAAATCCACACAGAAATCTTTCAATCTTTTTTTCTATGAAGTCACTTAGTCTCGACCCAGGCTAAGTGACTATTGCTAATTGCTTAGCCGACAGAGCCATCGAGACCCACAGCATTATTACTGAGTGGGATCTGAGGCTCATGGCAGATCAGCATTCGAGTAACAAAAGCTCAAGATGTACACATTCGTTGACAAGCTCCATAGAGTCACTTCTCACTTACTGGAACAGTGCCGGAAGTGCCGGACGTTTTCATTTGTTAAGAGATGGTTTTACTCACATCCAATTAAAAGTCTCTGTTCAATTTACATGTTGTAACCGCACATTCTGCCCAAGGTAAAACATGGAATGGCTGATACCAGTTAAATAAATACAGCTGGAAGAAACAAAATACCAAAGAAAAACCCTTTTAATTACCTTGAGAAATCAAATGTTCTTTTGGATTTACTTTCAGAAGGCTTCTTGGAACCTGTTTTGGCTATAATGTTTTTCAGTTGGGTAACATGAGCCTCTAACTGTTTAACTTTACAGATCAGTTCCTGAAAGATAAATAATACAGGGTTTCATAATTCAAATTTTTGAGGCCATAAACCTAAGTATGTAGTTAATTTCAAGTCTAATTGAGTATTTTAGTTGCCAAAAAATGAATATTTCCATGCAACTTAACTGCAATTCAGATTTTGAAGGAGTAATTTGAGTTTTTCTGGTCATTTTGAGGTAGATATTCGACCTCAAAACTTGACTTCCAGGAGACAGTGTCTGTATCTGGAAGTGGTTCCTACTCTCTTTAAAGAACATATCAACAACAAAAAATGAGAATTTTGGCTTGATTCAACTGTAGTGCAATAAGTGGTTGTCAGGTATAGACTAGTTTAGTCGGTGGTTTCCTCTGAAGTGATAATTAGGTATCTAAATACTTCAAAATGATGGAACTTTAAAACACATAAAAATGTCCAACAATATCGCGATCATTGGAAAAGATTAAACCCCAAATTAAAAAAAAATACCCACAATAATTAGGCTTACTGTATATTAGGATTTCACGATATCTTTTTGTAACTTCACAAGACACAAGCCATTTTCTTATAAATTTTAAGTTGATTAATTTTTTGTTATACGCCGCACTCCAGATTATTCTCCTTATATGGCGCCATTGCAAGGTTTAGTGGGGACGAGCTCTTTGACCTGTGACGAGTAGCCTACCTGGCACCTTTTCCACATATATATGCCCCGATATGCTCATGGTGTATCTAGGCATCAACAAATCAGCAATAACAAAAATATAACTATAATGGAATAAATTGTTGTCAGGTATACAGTTTAACAATCAATTCAATGAGTTCCTTTAAATTGATAATCGAAATCAAAAATTTTCGAAATGATAGGCCTATAAAAAAACATACATTGTCAGACAATTTGTAAAGTAATGTTACAACTAATCTGAAATAATACAGCCCGAATCTCCCGCTAGCCTCCTCGTTTCCTTCAAAATGAACTTGGGAAATGTATGAACACAAGTTGACCTCTGAGCCTCCCTTTCAGATTAAACAACTATGTTTATCAAGAAAATCCGAAAGCGCGGCTCAGAGGTCAACTTGTGTTCATACATTTCCCAAGTTCATTTTGAAGCCAGCGGGTAGTAGATTCGGGCTATCCTTGGAAAAACGACGAGGATGCAACAAAAATGTGAGTGTTGAGTGCTTTTTTTTTGGTGTGTAAAGTTTGAGCCGGTTGCGTTGTGTTGTTTCTCCGAATTTACATGTTTCAATATGGCAGGTCCTCCTCCCATCATCAATATACTTTGGCCACAGAGTTTGGAGATCTCCAACTAGGTCTATGGCTGGTTAGGGACATTTCCCCAACCTGGTGTTGTTGTTGTTGTAGTCAGCATGTCAGATCTACACATGCCGTGAGTATGTTTTGTGTTAAGTTACACAGGGTTCTTTGACATCCTTACCTCCCTCGATAATTCGTTAACGGATAAATGACTATTTGGTTGTTTTACATTCTTTTCATCATCTGTTGACATTTTGATATTTAGAAAATCTTCAGCCCTGAAAATAAAGCGTCCAGCCTGGAGGCGTGTAGTGGCGAGACCAGCGGTGTCTGAAAGGCGATCTACAGTGGTACATACATGATTGAGGATAGTTCGCAGGCCTACATGGAAACTTCGAAGTCCCCTCGATCTGCTTATTGCGTTATTACAACGAGTAGATGTTACATGTTTTACAAAATTGAGGCCTACTGACCATGTTGAAATGGCCTACTGACCATGTTGAACTGTCTATGTTGAAACTATAATCATATTAAGTTTGATTGAAAGCCTACGTTAAAGCTTTGCTCCGATAAAATATGTAATTTACAGCACGTTAAGACAGCATCCCTATGTGTCTCCAGCGTTGATCTAATATTAAACTAATATTGACCCCCGGAATACATTATTATCTCAACTTCCCTTTTCCCTCTCCCTCGCTTTTTTGTATTATGTATTTTGAGCTAAAGAATCAAATAATTATACAGTAACACTTTTTCTCGACTTAGCCAAAGCTGTTGACCACTCTATAATTTTAACAAAACTGAATTAGGCTACTACGGATTTAGAGGTCTTGCCAATTCATGGCTTGGTAGTTACTTAACCAATAGAATGCATTGCGTCTCATATCTTGATTGCCAGTCGCCTTTCAAAACACTGAACATTGGTGTTCCTCAAGGATCTATTCTGGGACCCTTGCTCTTCCTCATATATATTAATGATATCTCGTGTGCATCAACAGTTCTAAATATCATCCTGTTCGCTGATGACACGAGTGCCTTTATCTCTGATCCTGACCCAACTGTCCTCTGCCAAAAAATAAATACAGAAAATGAAAAAATATATGATTGGCTCTGTTAAGTCTAAATATCCAAAAAACTAAATTTCCGTTCTAGAAATTCTCTAGAAATCACATCTTATTCTTGTATATCTGTATCTGTATTTACCTCATCACATTTTCCTGAAGATGACAAATATATCTTTGTCGAAATATTGAAATCGTCAAAACGCGTTTGTTAAATTTATTCGGAGTTACCTTGCTACTGCATTAAACTACATTACTGTCTATCAACTTACTCAAATAGCTCACAAGTTCTTTCACAAACCCACGCCCATTCCTGCTTTCCTTAGATCTTATTTTACTAAACAGTCAGCCATTCATGAATATCCAACGCGAACATGCTTCCTCAATCTACACCGTCCGCTTCATAGAACTAATCTCTCTCTAAACACCTGTAAAATTAAAGGCCCATTAGAATGGAACAAGCTTTCTAATGAATTGAAATCATGCCAATCACAGTTTCTCTTCAAATCCATGCAATGTGTGTATGGATTGCTGCAGGGGTGTGACAAGATACTGGACGACATTCTCCTCTGTTTGTATGGATTGGTACAGGGGTGTGACAAGATACTGGACGACATTCTCCTCTGTTTGTATGGATTGGTACAGGGGTGTGACAAGATACTGGACGACATTCTCCTCTGTATGTATGGATTGGTACAGGGGTGTGACAAGATACTGGACGACATTCTCCTCTGTTTGTATGGATTGGTACAGGGGTGTGACAAGATACTGGACGACATTCTCCTCTGTATGTATGGATTGGTACAGGGGTGTGACAAGATACTGGACGACATTCTCCTCTGTATGTATGGATTGGTACAGGGGTTTGACAAGATACTGGACGACATTCTCCTCTGTTTGTATGGATTGGTACAGGGGTGTGACAAGATACTGGACGACATTCTCCTCTGTATGTATGGATTGGTACAGGGGTGTGACAAGATACTGGACGACATTCTCCTCTGTTTGTATGGATTCGTGCAGGGGTGTGACAAGATACTGGACGACATTCTCCTCTGTTTGTATGGATTGGTACAGGGGTGTGACAAGATACTGGACGACATTCTCCTCTGTATGTATGGATTGGTACAGGGGTGTGACAAGATACTGGACGACATTCTCCTCTGTTTGTATGGATTGGTACAGGGGTGTGACAAGATACTGGACGACATTCTCCTCTGTATGTATGGATTGGTACAGGGGTGTGACAAGATACTGGACGACATCCTCTGTATGTATGGATTGCTGCAGGGGTGTGACAAGATACTGGACGACATCCTCTGTTTGTATGGATTCGTGCAGGGGCGTGACAAGATACTGGACGACATCATCTGTTTGTATGGATTGGTACAGGGGTGTGACAAGATACTGCACGACATCCTCTGTTTGTATGGATTGGTACAGGGGTGTGACAAGATACTGGACGACATTCTCCTCTGTTTGTATGGATTGGTGCAGGGGTGTGACAAGATACTGGACGACATTCTCCTCTGTTTGTATGGATTGATACAGGGGTGTGACAAGATACTGGACGACATTCTCCTTTGTATGTATGGATTGGTACAAGGGTGTGACAAGATACTGGATGACATTCTCCTCTGTATGTATGGATTGGTACAGGGGTGTGACAAGATACTGGATGACATTCTCCTCTGTATGTATGGATTTGTACAGGGGTGTGACAAGATACTGGGCGACATTCTCCTCTGTATGTATGGATTGGTGCAGGGGTGTGACAAGATACTGGACGACATACTCTGTTTGTATGGATTGGTGCAGGGGTACAGATACTGGACGACATCCTCTGTTTGTATGGATTGGTACAGGGGTGTGACAAGATAATGGACGACATTCTCCTCTGTTTGTATGGATTGGTACAGGGGTGTGACAAGATACTGGATGACATTCTCTTCTGTTCGTATGGATTGGTGCAGAGGTGTGACAAGATACTGGACGACCTCCTCTGTATGTATGGATTGGTACAGGGGTGTGACAAGATACTGGACGACATTCTCCTCTGTATGTTTGGATTGGTACAGGGGTGTGACAAGATACTGGATGACATTCTCTTCTGTTTGTATGGATTGGTGCAGGGGTGTGACAAGATACTGGACGACCTCCTCTGTATGTATGGATTGGTACAGGGGTGTGACAAGATACTGGACGACCTCCTCTGTATGTATGGATTGGTACAGGGGTGTGACAAGATACTGGACGACATTCTCCTCTGTATGTATGGATTGGTACAGGGGTGTGACAAGATACTGGGCGACATTCTCCTCTGTATGTATGGATTGGTACAGGGGTGTGACAAGATACTGGACGACATTCTCCTCTGTTTGTATGGATTGGTACAGAGGTGTGACAAGATACTGGACGACATTCTCCTCTGTTTGTATGGATTGGTGCAGGGGTGCGACAAGATACTGGACGACCTCCTCTGTATGTATGGATTGGTACAGGGGTGTGACAAGATACTGGACGACATTCTCCTCTGTATGTATGGATTGGTGCTGGGGTGTGACAAGATACTGGACGACATCCTCTTCTGTTTGTATGGATTGTTGCAGGGGTGTGACAAGATACTGGACGACATTCTCTGTTTGTATGGATTGGTGCAGGGGTGTGACAAGATACTGGCAGACGTTCTCCTCTATTTGTATGGATTGGTGCAGGGGTGTGACAAGATACTGGACGACATTCTCCTCTGTTTGTATGGATTGGTGCAGGGGTACACACTCTGGACGACATTCTCTGTATGTATGGATTGGCGCAGGGGTGTGACAAGATACTGGACGACCTCCTCTGTATGTATGGATTGGTACAGGGGTGTGACAAGATACTGGACGACATTCTCCTCTGTATGTATGGATTGGTACCGGGGTGTGACAAGATACTGGACGACCTCCTCTGTATGTATGGATTGGTACAGGGGTGTGACAAGATACTGGACGACATTCTCCTCTGTATGTATGGATTGGTACAGGGGTGTGACAAGATACTGGACGACATTCTCCTCTGTATGTATGGATTGGTACAGGGGTGTGACAAGATACTGGACGACATTCTCCTCTGTTTGTATGGATTGGTACAGAGGTGTGACAAGATACTGGACGACATTCTCCTCTGTTTGTATGGATTGGTGCAGGGGTGCGACAAGATACTGGACGACCTCCTCTGTATGTATGGATTGGTACAGGGGTGTGACAAGATACTGGACGACATTCTCCTCTGTATGTATGGATTGGTGCTGGCGTGTGACAAGATACTGGACGACATCCTCTTCTGTTTGTATGGATTGTTGCAGGGGTGTGACAAGATACTGGACGACATTCTCTGTTTGTATGGATTGGTGCAGGGGTGTGACAAGATACTGGACGACGTTCTCCTCTATTTGTATGGATTGGTGCAGGGGTGTGACAAGATACTGGACGACATTCTCCTCTGTTTGTATGGATTGGTGCAGGGGTACACACTCTGGACGACATTCTCTGTATGTATGGATTGGCGCAGGGGTGTGACAAGATTTTGGACGACATTCTCCTCTGTATGTATGGATTGGTGCAGGGGTGTGACAAGATACTGGCCGACATCCTCTGTTTGTATGGATTGGTGCAGGGGTGTGACAAGATACTGGACGACATTCTCCTCTGTATGTATGGATTGGTGCAGGGGTGTGACAAGATACTGGACGACATCCTCTGTTTGTATGGATTGGTGCAGGGGTGTGACAAGATACTGGACGACATTCTCCTCTGTATGTATGGATTTGTGCAGGGGTGTGACAAGATACTGGACGACATCCTCTGTATGTATGGATTGGTACAGGGGTGTGACAAGATACTGGACGGCATCCTCTGTTTGTATGGATTGGTGCAGGCGTGTGACAAGATACTGAACGACATTCTCGTCTGTATGTATGGATTGGTGCAGGGGTGTGACAAGATACTGAACGACATCCTCTGTTTGTATGGATTGGTGCAGGGGTATGACAAGATACTGGACGACATTCTCCTCTGTTTGTATGGATTGGTGCAGGGGTGTGACAAGATACTGGACGACATTCTCCTATGTTTGTATGGATTGGTGCAGGGGTGTGACAAGATACTGGACGACATTCTCTGTTTGTATGGATTGGTGCAGGGGTGTGACAAGATACTGGGCGACATTCTTCTCTGTATGTATAGATTGGTGCAGGGGTGGGACAAGATACTGGATGACATTCTCCTCTGTATGTATGGATTGGTGCAGGGGTGTGACAAGATACTGGACGACATTCTCCTCTGTATGTATGGATTGGTGCAGGGGTGTGACAAGATACTGAACGATATCCTCTGTTTGTATGGATTGGTGCAGGGGTGTGACAAGATACTGGACGACATTCTCCTCTGTTTGTATGGATTGGTGCTGGGGTGTGACGAGATACTGGACGACATTCTCCTCTGTGTGTATGGATTGGTACAGGGGTGTGACAAGATACTGGACGACATCCTCTGTTTGTGTGGATTGGTGCTGGGGTGTGACGAGATACTGGACGACATCCTCTGTTTGTATGGATTGGTGCAGGGGTGTGACAAGATACTGGACGACATTCTCCTCTGTTTGTATGGATTGGTGCAGGGGTGCGACAAGATACTGGACGACCTCCTCTGTTTGTATGGATTGGTACAGGGATGTGACAAGATACTGGACGACATCCTCTGTATGTATGGATAGGTGCAGCGGTGTGACAAGATACTGGACGACATCCTCTGTTTGTATGGATTGGTACAGGGGTGTGACAAGATACTGGACGACATCCTCTGTATGTATGGATTGGTACAGGGGTGTGACAAGATACTGGACGACATCCTCTGTTTGTATGGATTGGTACAGAGGTGTGACAAGATACTGGACGACATCCTCTGTATGTATGGATTGGTACAGGGGTGTGACAAGATACTGGACGACATCCTCTGTTTGTATGGATTGGTACAGAGCTGTGACAAGATACTGGACGACATCCTCTGTTTGTATGGATTGGTACCGGGGTGTGACAAGATACTGGACGACATCCTCTGTATGTGAGGATTGGTACAGGGGTGTGACAAGATACTGGATGACATCCTCTGTATGTATGGATAGGTGCAGGGGTGTGACAAGATACTGGACGACATCCTCCTCTGTTTGTATGAATTGGTGCAGGGGTGTGACAAGATACTGGACGACATCCTCTGTGTGTATGGATTGGTGCAGGGGTGAGACAAGATACTGGACGACATTCTCCTATGTGTGTATGGATTGGTGCAGGGGTGTGACAAGATACTGGACGACATCCTCTGTTTGTAGCCTATGGATTGATGCAGGGGTGTGACAAGATACTGGACGACATCCTCTGTTTGTATGGATTGATGCAGGGGTGTGACAAGATACTGGACGACATCCTCTGTTTGTATGGATTGATGCAGGGGTGTGACAAGATACTGGACGACATCCTCTGTTTGTATAGATTGATGCAGGGGTGTGACAAGATACTGGACGACATCCTCTGTATGTATGGATTGGTGCAGGGGTGTGACAAGATACTGGACGACATCCTCTGTTTGTATGGATTGGTGCAGGGGTGTGACAAGATACTGGACGACATTCTCCTCTGTTTGTATGGATTGATGCAGGGGTGTGACAAGATACTGGACGACATTCTCTGTTTGTATGGATTGGTGCAGGGGTGTGACAAGATACTGGACGACATCCTCTGTGTGTATGGATTGGTGCAGGGGTGTGACAAGATACTGGACGACATCCTCTGTTTGTATGGATTGGTGCAGGGGTTTGACAAGATACTGGACGACATCCTCTGTGTGTATGGATTGGTGCAGGGGTGTGACAAGATACTGGACGACATCCTCTGTTTGTATGGATTGGTGCAGGGGTGTGACAAGATACTGGACGACATTCTCCTCTGTTTGTATGGATTGATGCAGGGGTGTGACAAGATACTGGACGACATTCTCTGTTTGTATGGATTGGTGCAGGGGTGTGACAAGATACTGGACGACATCCTCTGTGTGTATGGATTGGTGCAGGGGTGTGACAAGATACTGGAAGACATCCTCTGTTTGTATGGATTGGTGCAGGGGTGTGACAAGATACTGGACGACATTCTCCTCTGTTTGTATGGATTGATGCAGGGGTGTGACAAGATACTGGACGACATTATCTGTTAGTATGGATTGGTGCAGGGGTGTGACAAGATACTGGACGACATCCTCTGTGTGTATAGATTGGTGCAGGGGTGTGACAAGATACTGGACGACATCCTCTGTGTGTATGGATTGGTGCAGGGGTGTGACAAGATACTGGACGACATCCTCTGTTTGTATGGATTGGTGCAGGGGTGTGACAAGATACTGGACGACATTCTCCTCTGTTTGTATGGATTGGTGCAGGGGTGTGACAAGATACTGGACGACATTCTCCTCTGCCTACTTTAACGCTTGAAGAAACTTTTTACACACTATGGACTATACCTCAGGTACACTGTTAATAAGTCCTTACAATAATATGTCCATGTTGGTTCCGCTGATTCCCACGTTGGTTGTTTTGGGTCCTTCTTAGGTTCCGTTGGTGAATGGTCGCTCTACAAATTTACGAACCAGCACCCTCCTCGTAAATACCTTCTCATCAAAATGCACAGAATAACATATCTACAGAAATCCTCATCGTCTCTTTTCTAGGATTCGTTTATAAAACTTCACGGACATTCCCCAATCATAATCAGCGTTATATGACAATGTCCAACAGCTCAATAACATAAACACCAAAGTTAAATAACATTAGACCAACACTGATATCCCATCTCCATCTCAATTTTGACTACCGTACTTTTGAACTTCATGTCGACTTTACGAGAGAATACTTCATGCACAATTCAAGTCATGTTCAAATTGTCTAAGTGGTGATGTAAACGTAGACAGGTAGAATTGAATCCCAAACACAATAAACTTATCGAACACTTATTTCAAATCTTTTTGTTATTAATTTAAAATCTCATGCAAATTTATCATTTTGCGTATGGTACATAGGCCTACTCAGGCTTGGAGTTTGTTGTTTTATCGCTCTATCGCCAAGCCTGTCTTATTTGCAAACAGAGAAAACTATGACACTTTTCGGACATAATATTATACATGTACGTTCGTAACCCCCATATTAATAAATACGTTCGTACCCCCCCCCCCCCCCCCCCAATCCCCACCCCCACCCCCGCTTCATTTTAGAGCGAAGACTTGCAGGGGTATATAATATATTATTGTCTCAGATAATGGGTCTCTGTTTTCCCTATATTTATAAATTTGTTTAACGTCCAGTAGAAGGTCTATTATTATTGTAAGAATGTATGCTAAGGTTTCTTATTCTAAATGTTTTAAGTCGAACGATCGGATTTATACCGGGTGGTGGCCGATAATTACATAGCTTAGGGAAACTATATATATGATAATTAAATATCTTTTTAACAATATAGACTTTATATCTGGTATAACCAAAGGCAAATAACTACAAAAAACATGTACACATATCATTGTTTGAATAGAATTTGTTGTATACGGCCTTGAACATGGTATTGCTATTTTGAGACGGCCCCTTAAAATGACAGCCCGATGACGCGTTTAGCCCAGTTGTGTTGGTCCAGTTTTCCGCGATCAGCTGACGGGAGTTGTTCGGGGTAGAATGCCTACAGGAGTTAGTACAGTTTGTGAATCTGCTGCCTACAAAACTCATTAGTTGTATTTGTCCCTTAAACATGGAAGCACTTCGTCTCTCAAATGCAGTTTGGGTTCTGGTGTTCGTAGCGCTTACACCAGTGATATTTACAATTGCCGAATCAACAAGTTCGGACCACGAACTCGTTCCGGTCAAAATAAAACGACTGTCGTCTTGTAGTGCTGAAATCGACGGGAAAGTGATAGACCTTTCAACTTTACAACGTACAGACGGCCTTCCGAGGTAAGTTCCTTTTACTGTTCATTCATAACATCTGGTTTTTATTTTAGATATTTGCTTAAAACACATTCATATTATATAGGAGTACACACGTCCATTTGCACTTGTTTCTACTCGCGCTAACCGTCGCGACCTATTTCTGTAGACGTGACCTAATTTCACGAAATCGTGGCCGGTTAACACGCATATACAACAGAAAGCAAACTGACTGTACATTTCATCTGTATGAAATATCAATTGTTATGCGTTTTGGTATTTTACAATCTATGATTGGGTATAAAGGTTTAAATATGACATACCACTGTTTTGATTTTAACACAATTTCACATTTAGAAACTTGTCTCCACGGTTGATTGAATATTTTACTTTTTACTCAAGAAGATTTTCCCTAGCTATGCCCTTGCCTAGTTGAGCTTAGTTCTTCAAACTCTCTTGACAACTGATATTGATGATGGGTGGCAAACACTACCATTTAATACATATTTAAAGTATATAACAGTAGGCCTAGGCCTACCATAACATAAGTAGGCCTACAACAGTGAACATAACATATCGGTAAGTACAACAGTACCATTACATAAGCACAACAGTACCATTACATAAAAGCACAACAGGGCCATTACATGAGTATAACAGTACCATTACATAAGTACAACAGTACCATAGCATAAAGTACAACAGTACCATATCATAAAGTACAATAGTAATAGAATAAAGTACAACAGTACCATATCATAAAGTACAATAGTAATAGCATAAAGTACAACAGTATGAGAAGCCTACACGTAATGGTACTGTTATACTTATGTAATGGCACTGTTGCGCTTTTGCAATGGTACTGTTGTACTTATGTAATGGTACTGTTGTACTTATGTAATGGTGCTGTTGTACTTATGTAATGGTACTGTTGTACTTATGTAATGGTACTGTTGTACTTATGTAATGGTACTGTTGTACTTATGTAATGGTACTGTTGTACTTATGTAATGGTACTGTTGTACTTATGTAATGGTATTCTAGTTTATGTAATGGTACTGTTGTGCTTTTGTAATGGTACTGTTGTGCTTTTGTAATGGTACTAGTATAACATTGGTTGTCAGGACCCAGTATAATATTGGTTGTCAGGACCCAGTATAATATTGGTTGTCAGGACCCAGTATAATATTGGTTGTCAGGACCCAGTATAATATTGGTTGTCAGGACCCAGTGTACTATTGGTTGTCAGGATGCAGTATAATATTGGTTGTTAGGACCCAGTATAATATTGGTTGTCAAGACCCAGTATAACATTGGTTGTCAGAACCCAGTATAACATTGGTTGTCAGGACCCAGTATAACATTGGTTGTCAGGACCCAGTATAATATTGGTTGTCAGGACCCAGTATAATATTGGTTGTCAGGACCCAGTATAACATTGGTTGTCCGGACCCAGTATAATATTGGTTGTCAGGACCCAGTATAATATTGGTTGTCAGGACCCAGTATAACATTGGTTGTCAGGACCCAGTGTACTATTGGTTGTCAGGATGCAGTATAATATTGGTTGTTAGGACCCAGTATAACATTGGTTGTCAGAACCCAGTATAACATTGGTTGTCAGGACCCAGTATAACATTGGTTGTCAGGACCCAGTATAACATTGGTTGTCAGGACCCAGTATAACATTGGCTGTCAGGACCCAGTATAACATTGGTTGTCAGGACCCAGTATAACATTGGTTGTCAGGACCCAGTATAACATTGGTTCAGGACCCAGTATAACATTGGTTGTCAGGACCCAGTATAACATTGATTGTAAGGACCCAGTATAACATTGGCTGTCAGGACCCAGTAAAATACCCTATCATATTTTATACCCTATCATAAACTTAACCCATGATAATTCATTCTAGGTTTATGACAATAAATATATGTACATGTACATGTATGAACACTAAGAAAACACAGCAGCTTGTTAGACCACCATGATCTCATGGTGGTCTTATCAAATCGAATTTTGTCCGTGGTCCTTCGTCTGGTGTCTGTAAACTTTTCTTGTTATCGCGATTTCAAGAGACCTACTGGTCGGATCTTCATCAAATTTCATAGACATGTTCCATTATGGTCTAGTTGTGCAACTTTTATTTTGTTTGCTCATTTGCATATTAAAATGGCCGCTGGCGGCCATTTTGTGATTTTTACCTACATAGTTTGTGATCGCGGAATCTAGAAAACCACCAGGCCGATCTTGACGAAATGTTTTTGTGTTGGTTCCTCATATGGTCTAGTTGTGCAACATCTATTTTTCTGGGCTCATTTGCATATTAAAATGGCCGCTAGGCGACCATTTTGTTTTTCTAATTTTTATCACTTTTCTCTCTTGTGATCGCTATTCCAAGAGAACTAGGCGGCCACTGGCTGCTAGGCGGCCACTGGCCTTTTTTTTCTTTTATCACTTTTCTCCTAAAGGAGTGAGAGGATCTTTGTAAAAATTTGTGCGCAGGTTAACCCTATGGCCTCATTGTATACTATGTACTTTTTTGCTCGTTTGCATATTAAAATGGCCGCTGGGCGACCATTTTGTTTTTCTTATTTTTGTCACTTTTCTCTTAAAGTAAAGAAAGTTCAGGATTTTCGTAAACAAATTTACACATGTTAGCCCTATGGCCTCGTTGCGCACTATGCACTTTTTTGCTCATTTGCATATTCAAAATGGCGGCCACTGGCCATTTTTTTAATCACTGTTCTCTTAAAGTAATGAAAGGATCTTCGTAAAATGTTATACGCAGGTTAACCCTATGGCCTCGTTGCACACTATGCACTCGCTGCTCATTTGCATATTCAAAATGGCGGCCGGTAGCTATTTCTGTGATTTCTACCTCCATAGTGATCGCGGAATCAAGAAAACTACCAGGTGGATCTTGATGAATATTTTTTTGTGTTACTTCCTCATTCCTCATATTTTTTTCGTCGTTGATGTTTTCATTTAACACATTCGGTACCGCTGTGCTAGCCTGCTTCATTACCGAAGACATCGTATAGCGACAGCAGAAAAGTCGACTAAAACCCCACTGGCGCCTATGATATCCTAGCTAAGGGAAACAACTGTTGTATAGCCTTGGCTTTATCTGTACATGCGCGCTGGTCAATGGACCAGTTATCGCCCGGAGTTGAAAAGTAAACATCATTCAAATAACCTATCTTGATTGTGAAGTGTCCCTGAATCAATACAGCATATTGGCGACGAGGATAATAATTATGGCTCACTCCCTAGACTTACCAGCACCCTCAACATTCAACATAGACGACCAAAACAACGTTTTTCAACGATGGGAGAAGTGGATCAAGGCTCTGGACTACTATATGGTAGCTTCTAACATAACCAACTCTAAACAAAAACGGGCTGTAATGTTACATCTATCAGGTCCTGACGTCCAAAATATATTTGAAACGCTATCCAACGTCGGCGACGATTTTGAAACCGCCGTCAGTAGATTAACAGAACATTTCCAACCCCAAAAAAACGTTTTTTTCGAAAGGCATATTTTTCGACAAGCAGACCAACAACCTTCGGAAACAATCATGAGCTATGTCACACGTTTAAGATTACTGGCTAAAACGTGTGATTTTGACAACTACAGTGCAAACGAAGCTATTAAAGACCAAGTAATTGATCGGTGTTGTTCACCCCATCTACGACGTCGCCTGTTACGTGAAGCTGACCTCGATATTGACTCTTTACTACGTATTGCTCAAGCGCTTGAAGTTTCTGAATCACAAGCAAGCTTAATGGAAAATGAGCCTGCAACAATAAACGCTCTCCGTGTTCAACGAAAATCAACCCACAATCAATTTGCTAAAAATACGGCAAGATCCCCACCACAATGACGACGTTCGCCACCGGTTATTAAACAGCAATCTCAATCCACAAAAACATGTTATGGCTGTGGTAGTGGGAGTCACGTGCACAACGATGAGCGTTGTCCTGCCAAAGGACAACAATGTGGATATTGTCATAAACTCAATCATTTCAGCTCAGTATGTTTGACAAAACAAAGACGTATCCCACATCAAAATGAAAATACTAGCCATAACATACAATTTTTGGAAAATAAAGATAAAAGTCCGCAACCCGACGAATGTGTGAATTATGTTTTCAAATGTGTTGATGACAACAGTTCAATTGATACCCTATCCGTCTCCATTGATGGCACTCCTGTTAACATGATTGTGGACTCTGGGGCGTCTGTAAACCTGCTTGATAGAACTACATACCAGAAACTATGCCAAGACGGGCAGCCCCGCCCACTTCACCCTTCAAAAGCTTCACTATTTACTTACGGATCACGCCAACCTCTTGCTACACTAGGAGCATTTAATACATGTTTAGAATACAACAACAACAAATCCATCACACAAGTAATCGTCGCAGACTTGGAGGGACCCGGGTCTCTACTTGGAAGACCAACAGCTATACAGCTAGGTGTATTGCAAATTATACCTAACATAAACAAACTTTCAACAAACTCGTTACATGATTCTATAATTTCAGAATTTTCAGATGTGTTTGATGGCGTTGGCAAGCTAAAGGACTTCCAACTTAAGCTTCATATTGATGAAACAATTCCTCCGGTCGTCCAGCCTGTACGCCGTTTACCATTTCATCTAAGAAACCAGGTCCAGGCAAAAATTCAAGAACTGTTAAATCTAGACATTATAGAACAATCACCCGGATCATCGCCTTTGAAGTCACCCCTGGTGGCAATTCCTAAAAAGAGTGGTGATATTCGTATGTGCGTTGATATGCGGCAAGCAAATACGGCCATATGTCGGACACGTTACCCCATCCCAACAATTGAAGAATCTCTCCAAGATCTGAATGGTGCGACAGTTTTTTCCAAAATTGACCTCAAATGGGGCTATCACCAACACCAACTTTATCTGTACATGCGCGCTGGTGAATGGACCAGTTATCGCACGGAGTTGAAAAGTAAACATCATTCAAATAACCTATCTTGATTGTGAAGTGTCCCTGAATCTATACAGCATAGCGCCGTAGGCCTATATTTTTTCTTACAACTTCAACTAATTTTGAAAATGAACAAATGAAATCACATGTTGCATCTGTTGGTTGATTTGTGTTTTGTTTTTTTCAATCTTCGAATACGGTAAAAGAGGTTTAATTTACTTTAACGTACGCGTAATTCACTGATAACTTCCAACTTTGTCCAAGTTAGAATGGACACTTCAAGCGTATGTATATAACAAGAAAATGTTAAATTTGACAATACAAGCTTGTGGAATTCCTTATATCTATAGCTTTAGATCTTACTATATATTTTCTTTGCCTTCGATATACTGACAGTGAGTGAGATATTTAAATATCTATGATTAAAAAGTGCTAAAATCGGGTGGTGAAATTAGTTTGCTAGTGCGAGTTGCCGCTCTCAATCAAGCGGCCCCTACCAGGCATATTAAAAGGCTTCTTAAGCATGACCCAGTAAAGACAAATAAGCTATTTTTGGCACTGAGGACGTTATTTGGAATTTCCGAGTCCAGAGTAGTGAAAAAAAAATACATTCATCTGAGTTTTTTTAAACCTCAGAGTGAAATTGCAATCCTCGGGTCATTTTAAAACGTATATTCTACCCCTCCTGCATGTGCGTGTCGTGTGCAAATATACATGTTAAGTAGAGATGACTTTTCAAACAACATCGAGTCTGTAGTGCATCATCGGCTGGTAGGTTTACCTCCCCCGGAAGAAGTGATCTTTTGCTTGTTATCATACAAAATGAAGGATTTAACCTGATAATGTTGTGAGTGTGGTTATATTCTGTCCTTTTATATTGAAAAATGGGCTGTCATGAACGTATACAGTCACCAAAGGGTTGATTTCACAACATTTCCACTCGCTAGCGTCGTCAGCAACCCAGCCTGTCAAAGCGGTAGCCATAGTGACATTATGTCATTCTGCTTCAAAATATGTGGGTCAAGCGTTGCACGTGACCAAAGCTTATCGTTGATTGGTTAAAAGTTCCCACTCTGCCCGAGGGAGGGAAAAGGAACGGCAATCAACAACAGGTCACTTTTTCCTCATTTTTCTCAATTATCGGGGTAGAATCGACTTTAATACCTTCGTCTTGGTGTTTATTGCATAACCCGATACCGCTGAACGTTGGTTCGCACATCGTCAAACCCCTCGAATGCTGCACATTCTCGTGGTTTGACTCGGTACGAACCAACGTTCAGCGGTATCGGGTTACGCAACAAACACCGCTACGGCGGTATTAAACCCTTGAACACGAAATGCATCTTAGTAACATGTGTGCAATCGTTTTGGATTTTGTAAATTTTAATTGTGTACAGGACTAAAACAAGCAATATCACTGACTGGCCTGTGTGCATGTACATGTACTATGCAGCTCCGGTAAGTAGCGTTAATGTGAGGCCTCCTTGAAGAAAGTTGGTTTTGAGTTTTCAGATAACAGCCAACTTCTACCGAAGAAACTTCGTTCTTGTCCAGCCAGCCACCAACTGAAGAAATAAATTTCACTTATCAAATTTGCGATCCGTTTAAAAGCAGCCTCATTTTCTGATAGTGTTCTATACTATGGTGGTCGCCAAGATCAGTTCACTGATCTCTTGTTTCACAAAGCAATGGCATTGCAAGCGAAGCCTAGTTGCTAATGGATACCATCTAGTGAAGAGGTAGGACGTCATGGCATCTGCAATTGATCGCACTTTGCGATGGCTTTGTGAAACGGCCCCAGGCCTAGGAAACACCTTCTGGGATAAAATAACTACTCATCATAAATATATATGAACGCTAAAACACACAGGCTCCTTTTGAGTATGATCCTGCTGGGGGTGTTTTTTTTTTCTTCTTCTTGGTTGATTACCAGGGGTAAATTTGTTGGGAATGAGGTCGGATTGACCTGATTACGGATGAGTGATGACATTGTTAGCAAAATGGGTGAACTTCAAGGTTAAGAGACAAGCAACAAATTCACAAAACAACAACTGGTTAGATATTCCAATAAGGGTGTCCTTATTTCGAAGCGTTTGTTCTTCAATTTGTTGTCCAAGATCTCAAAACTGAAGATATTAAATCAATAACATTGTTTTCATTGTTTGGTTCATCTTGCAATGTTGTCTTGCAAATTTATGGTAATAGTAATGTTGTTGCAATAATTGTATGGTATGTGGGGGATGGGGGTCCCTAATGGATCAAGTGATGCTTTGACATCTTCCTAACAATCTCAATTTAACTTTAAGCAATTTTTATTATACAAGATGGGGATTTTACCGGGCTAAATATTTCATATAAACTGTCAGCAGGATTCATCAATGCTAATGTTTGTTTCCCTTTTATGTCTGTTATACATTTGTCATAATGTACATTTTGGACGGCATTTGTATTCTACTAAAAATATGATGGTTTGGAGCGGTATAAGATGTCCAAAGTACACTGAAACCAATTAAAGTTAAGCTAAAACAGTTGATGTTAGGCTAGATTGGATATATAGTGCAATTATCTATATTGAGACCATCCGCCTTCAAGAACCAAAGCAAACACAACATGTTTTATAATCAATTCCCCTGTGGTTTGACACTGATGGGCTAGTGTTAGAATTGAATGAAGCGGTAGGCTCATGTATTGTCTCAGTTCGTCTACAGATGTTCAAGTTTCCAGGTTTCCAATCTTTGCAGGACCTCATCTTACTGCGATATGGTTACTATGACCTAAGACCAAGTAGAGTTCTTCTGCACTCTCTCAGTATAATTACATTGTACATTGTACCTTCTCAGTGTAATTACATTATAAGTTCTGTACTCTCACAGTATTAATTACTATCTGTACTCTCACAGTTTAATTACTTTCTGTACTCTCACAGTATAATTACTTTCTGTACTTTCACAGTATAATTACTTTCTGTACTCTCACAGTATAATTACTTTCTGTACTCTCACAGTATAATTACTTTCTGTACTCACACAATATAATTACTTTCTGTACTCTCACAGTATAATTACTTTCTGTACTTTCACAGTATAATTACTTTCTGTACTCTCTCAGTATAATTACTTTCTGTACTCTCACAGTATAATTACTTTCTGTACTCTCACAGTATAATTACTTTCTGTACTCTCTCAGTATAATTACTTTCTGTACTCTCACAGTATAATTGCTTTCTGTACTCTCACAGTATAATTACTTTCTGTACTCTCACAGTATAATTACTTTCTGTTCCCTCGCAGTATAATTACTTTCTGTACTCTCACAGTATAATTACTTTCTGTACTCTCACAGTATAATTACTTTCTGTACTCACACAGTATAATTACTTTCTGTACTCTCTCAGTATAATTACTTTCTGTACTCTCACAGTATAATTTACTTTCTGTACTCTCACAGTATAATTACTTTCTGTACTCTCACAGTATAATTACTTTCTGTACTCACACAGTATAATTACTTTCTGTACTCTCTCAGTATAATTACTTTCTGTACTCTCACAGTATAATTTACTTTCTGTACTCTCACAGTAGAATTACTTTCTGTACTCACACAGTATAATTACTTTCTGTACTCTCTCAGTATAATTACTTTCTGTACTCTCACAGTATAATTTACTTTCTGTACTCTCACAGTATAATTACTTTCTGTACTCACACAGTATAATTACTTTCTGTACTCTCTCAGTATAATTACTTTCTGTACTCTCACAGTATAATTACTTTCTTTAATCTCTCAGTATAATTACTTTCTGTACTCACACAGTATAATTACTTTCTGTACTCTCTCAGTATAATTACTTTCTGTACTCTCACAGTATAATTACTTTCTGTACTCACACAGTATAATTACTTTCTGTACTCTCTCAGTATAATTACTTGCTGTACTCTCACAGTATAATTTACTTTCTGTACTCTCTCAGTATAATTACTTTCTGTTCTCTCTCAGTTTAATTACTTTCTGTACTCTCAGTATAATTACTTTCTGTACTCACAGTATAATTACTTTCCGTACTCTCACAGTATAATTTACTTTCTGTACTCTCTCACAGTATAATTACATTCTGTACTCACACAATATAATTACTTTCTGTACTCACACAATATAATTACTTTCTGTACTCTCACAGTATAATTACTTTCTGTACTCTCATAGTATAATTTACTTTCTGTACTCACACAATATAATTACTTTCTGTACTCTCACAGTATAATTTACTTTCTGTACTCTCACAGTAGAATTACTTTCTGTACTCACACAGTATAATTACTTTCTGTACTCTCTCAGTATAATTACTTTCTGTACTCTCACAGTATAATTTACTTTCTGTACTCTCACAGTATAATTACTTTCTGTACTCTCACAGTATAATTACTTTCTGTACTCACACAGTATAATTACTTTCTGTACTCACACAGTATAATTACTTTCTGTACTCTCTCAGTATAATTACTTTCTGTACTCTCACAGTATAATTACTTTCTTTAATCTCTCAGTATAATTACTTTCTGTACTCACACAGTATAATTACTTTCTGTACTCTCTCAGTATAATTACTTTCTGTACTCTCACAGTATAATTACTTTCTGTACTCACACAGTATAATTACTTTCTGTACTCTCTCAGTATAATTACTTGCTGTACTCTCACAGTATAATTTACTTTCTGTACTCTCTCAGTATAATTACTTTCTGTTCTCTCTCAGTTTAATTACTTTCTGTACTCTCAGTATAATTACTTTCTGTACTCACAGTATTATTACTTTCCGTACTCTCACAGTATAATTTACTTTCTGTACTCTCTCACAGTATAATTACATTCTGTACTCACACAATATAATTACTTTCTGTACTCACACAATATAATTACTTTCTGTACTCTCACAGTATAATTACTTTCTGTACTCTCACAGTATAATTACTTTCTGTACTCACACAATATAATTACTTTCTGTACTCTCACAATATAATTACTTTCTGTACTCACACAATATAATTACTTTCTGTACTCTCACAGTATAATTACTTTCTGTTCCCTCGCAGTATAATTACTTTCTGTACTCTCACAGTATAATTACTTTCTGTACTCTCACATTATGATTACTTTCTGTACTCACACAGTATAATTACTTTCTGTACTCTCTCAGTATAATTACTTGCTGTACTCTCACAGTATAATTACTTTCTGTACTCTCACAGTATAATTACTTTCTGTTCCCTCGCAGTATAATTACTTTCTGTACTCTCACAGTATAATTACTTTCTGTACTCTCACAGTATAATTACTTTCTGTACTCACACAGTATAATTACTTTCTGTACTCTCACAGTATAATTTACTTTCTGTACTCTCTCAGTATAATTACTTTCTGTTCTCTCTCAGTTTAATTACTTTCTGTACTCTCAGTATAATTACTTTCTGTACTCTCTCAGTATAATTACTTTCTGTACCCTCACAGTATAATTACTTTCTGTACTCTCTCAGTATAATTACTTTCTGTACCCTCACAGTATAATTACTTTCTGTACTCTCACAGTATAATGACTTTCTGTACTCTCACAGTATAATTACTTTCTGTACTCTCACAGTATAATTACTTTCTGTACTCTCACAGTATAATTACTTTCTGTACTCACACAGTATAATTACTTTCTGTACTCTCTCAGTATAATTACTTGCTGTACTTTCACAGTATAATTACTTTCTGTACTCTCACAGTATAATTACTTTCTGTACTCTCACAGTATAATTACTTTCTGTACTCACACAATATAATTACTTTCTGTACTCTCACAGTATAATTACTTTCTGTACTCTCACAGTATAATTACTTTCTGTACTCACACAGTATAATTACTTTCTGTACTCTCTCAGTATAATTACTTTCTGTACTCACACAATATAATTACTTTCTGTACTCTCACAGTATAATTACTTTCTGTACTTTCACAGTATAATTACTTTCTGTACTCTCACAGTATAATTACTTTCTGTACTCTCACAGTATAATTACTTTCTGTACTCACACAATATAATTACTTTCTGTACTCTCACAGTATAATTACTTTCTGTACTCACACAATATAATTACTTTCTGTACTCTCACAATATAATTACTTTCTGTACTCTCACAGTATAATTACTTTCTGTACTCTCACAGTATAATTACTTTCTGTACTCTCACAGTATAATTACTTTCTGTACTCACACAATATAATTACTTTCTGTACTCTCACAGTATAATTACTTTCTGTACTCTCACAGTATAATTACTTTCTGTACTCACACAGTATAATTACTTTCTGTACTCTCTCAGTATAATTACTTGCTGTACTCTCACAGTATAATTACTTTCTGTACTCTCACAGTATAATTACTTTCTGTACTCTCACAGTATAATTACTTTCTGTACTCTCACAGTATAATTACTTTCTGTACTCACACAGTATAATTTACTTTCTGTACTCTCTCAGTATAATTACTTTCTGTTCTCTCTCAGTTTAATTACTTTCTGTACTCTCAGTATAATTACTTTCTGTGCTCTCACAGTATAATTACTTTCTGTACTCTCTCAGTATAATTACTTTCTGTACCCTCACAGTATAATTACTTTCTGTACTCTCACAGTATAATGACTTTCTGTACTCTCACAGTATAATTACTTTCTGTACTCTCACAGTATAATTACTTTCTGTACTCTCACAGTATAATTTACTTTCTGTACTCTCTCACAGTATAATTACATTCTGTACTCACACAATATAATTACTTTCTGTACTCTCACAGTATAATTACTTTCTGTCCTCTCTCAGTATAATTACTTTCTGTACTCTCTCAGTTTAATTACTTTCTGTACTCTCTCAGTATAATTATTTTCTGTACTCTCACAGTATAATTACTTTCTGTACTCACAGTATAATTTACTTTCTGTACTCTCACAGTATAATTTACTTTCTGTACTCTCTCACAGTATAATTTACTTTCTGTACTCTCTCACAGTATAATTACTTTCTGTATTCTCACAGTATAATTACTTTCTGTACTCACACAATATAATTACTTTCTGTACTCTCTCAGTATAATTACTTTCTGTACTCTCACAGTATAATTGCTTTCTGTACTCTCACAGTATAATTACTTTCTGTACTCTCACAGTATAATTACTTTCTGTTCCCTCGCAGTATAATTACTTTCTGTACTCTCACAGTATAATTACTTTCTGTACTCTCACAGTATATTTACTTTCTGTACTCTCTCAGTATAATTACTTTCTGTACTCTCTCAGTATAATTACTTTCTGTACTCTCACAGTATAATTACTTTCTGTACTCTCTCAGTATAATTACTTTCTGTACTCTCTCAGTATAATTACTTTCTGTACTCTCGCAGTATAATTACTTTCTTTAATCTCTCAGTATAATTACTTTCTGTACTCTCTCAGTATAATTACTTTCTGTACTCTCGCCGTATAATTACTTTCTGTACTCTCACAGTATAATTACTTTCTGTACTCTCTCAGTATAATTACTTTCTGTACTCTCTCAGTATAATTACTTTCTGTACTCTCGCAGTATAATTACTTTCTTTAATCTCTCAGTATAATTACTTTCTGTACTCTCTCAGTATAATTACTTTCTGTACTCTCGCAGTATAATTACTTTCTTTAATCTCTCAGTATGATTACTTTCTGTTCCCTCGCAGTATAATTACTTTCTGTACTCTCTCAGTATAATTACTTTCTGTTCCCTCGCAGTATAATTACTTTCTGTACTCTCTCAGTATAATTACTTTCTGTAGTCTCACAGTATTATTACTTTCTGTTCCCTCGCAGTATAATTACTTTCTGTACTCTCACAGTATAATTACTTTCTGTACTCTCACAGTATAATTACTTTCTGTACTCTCAGAGTATAATTACTTTCTGTACTCTAGGTATAATTACTTTCTGTACTCTCACAGTATTATTTTAATGAATATGTCTATAGGATTGTAAATTAGCAATGTGGATAGAACAGCAAGGAACAAGGCTCATTGCTTTCAAATCTACAGATCTGATGTTTCTTGTTGGCTGATTTTGAAAAACACTGAATTTTTATCTTGACCGAAATACTACCGATTCATTGGCATATTTTATTTTGGCTTAAAAAATACCGATTGAATGGCATTTTTTTATCTTGAGTGAAAAATCACTGATCCATTAGCGTAATTAAGTTACATATATTATAGTTAAGATGCGTAAGCATTGTCAAAAGGATTCCAGAAAATTCTACTGACCAAGGCTAAGCTTCTGTCAGTCGTCAACCTAATGACATATCATAGGTTTAGTTTGTTACAACAATTTATGGGGTATAAAGGTCTAAATAATATACCTCTTTTTAACACAATTAGAAACTTGTCTCCATGGTTATTTTAGACAAGAAGTTTTTCCCTGTGCCCATGTGTTTTAGTGTTCATTAATATATATTTATAAAAAAGATCTCTTTGCTAAAAACGATATTGGCATACATGTACATCATATTTTATCTTTACTGAACACGTTCAAGTTCATTAGGAAATTTGCTGATTATTTTAGTTTTCTGTATTAAATGCTTAACACAGAACCCGTTCTGTCAGGGACTTCAACTGAAAAGTTCCGCTGACTTTATTGTACTTACAATGTAAATGTAACACCAAATCCCAGATAACCCATTTGAAACCTTTTTAAGTGGTCATAAATCTTGTAAAGCAGTTAACAACCCAATTCCTTAAACAAGCATCAGGATTATAAAGAGCTTACATTCCAAGGCTATAAAATAGGGATATATTGAATCTGAACATTTATTATGGTGCATGTATATTCTACTGAAATTATTGATTCAGTAGGTCTTGGAATATAAATAGCAGTGGAACTATTGGAGAAATATTTGATCATCTATTACAGGTGCTAATATTACCTTCACAGATAGCTGTTCTATCGATTGATTGATTGACAGTTCACAGAGTGGACCCCATAGGACCCCAAACACCTTCTTGGAAATAATCTGATGTAACCAAACTTGTTCTTTCAATTGTAGTCCAACTCCTTCTTTTGTAGACTCCATAAAGAAAAAAAGTGTACTTGCAATTTTAATCCTGTTTGATTGCGCACCTGAAAAACTGAACCATGTTTTTACCTGCCCAGCTGTGTAAATGGACTGTCACAGAATCCATCTATAATCGCCTTATATATATCTGATTACTATGGATGATAATATTATTATATTACATGAGATGGAATAAAGGATTTCCATTATATCTTCACTGATCAAATCTGTAAAGGCATACATTGTACTCACTGGGACAACATAGAAAATGTACATTACAAAACGGGAATCTGTTTTCGGTATTTTCTCAGAAAGTTAAAAAATTCAAATGTTTTGACACCATTTTGTGTTTTTGCTTACAATGTCACCAACGGACCAGCCTTCTCATGTACATAAAGCACCCTAAATGACTTGAATCCAGCTGGCTGCCTACAGCTAGTTAAAACCACCCCTATTCCTGAAAAACAAGCAGACAAGAGAAATTTTCTTTGTTCTGTAACATTTGTACCAAAGACCAATCGGGCTTAAGAATTATTTTGCCAAATCTTTTGTCTCTCTAGCTAGGGAGCAAGAGTATTGTGGGAATTTCATTGCGCATGGGAATTTGAGGTTCAATTTGTAGAAACCAAAACTTTAATCAAACTGACCATTACGATATTAAAAACGTCGTCTGTCACCGGATGTTGTGAAATCACTGAGGAAACTCACAGACCCAATATTTACGAACACTAAAACAGTGAAAATCTTCTTGATTAAAATATCAGTGGGTTTTTATGTGTTCTTATCCTGGTTATCCATGGAAATAAGAAAGGATCTGGATTGTTGGGTTTTGTTGTTGTACAATGTATTGTTCCAACTAATGATGCCATTTGCAGTCTTTGCTTTGACCAATATAGACGATCGAGATTCTTTGTTCTTCCAAATATATATTTATGAACACTTAAACACACGGGCACAGGGAAAATCTTCTTGTCTAAAATAACCATGGAGACAAGTTTTTAATTGTGTTATTAAAAGGTTATATCATTTAGACCTTTATAGGCTACTCCATCAGAATCAACAAATTACCGAAACCGATCTTTAACGTGAAATCCTATGGCCTTGGAACACTTTGTAATATATGGACAATGTTTATGCATCTTCAGTTATTGCAAGAATTCTGTAAACTGAGATTGAACCCAACAGGATCATAAGAAAAGCTGAAAACTGCCGGCCCTCCCCCCCTCCTCCCCACAGAAGTATCTAAGTAGAAGATCTTCTAAATATAGGCAGACATGTCACCACTCTCCTAACAACATTTCTCCTCAATTTTTGTACAATGATTTGTTTGAGGGTCTGAATGCTGTAGTTCAGAATGTAGTTAACTTTACACTTACAGGTAGTGATGTTCTGGTCAAGGAGAGTGACCCATCACTCGCCTGGAATAGTGCGTCTTTGAAAGAAGATTCATTTTGGGTTTTAAATTTAGTCTATGTCTGGATTTCTTGCTTGCTTCGGAATTTGGCGTTCAATTTTGCCAATTCAAGGCCTGTGTTCATAAATATATTTATATATATATTGTATTTGTACTTACATGTGTACACCAATTGACCTGTACTTTCAGCTCCAGTTGAACAGTTTCTGTATTCTATATGAACAGTTTCTGTATTCTATATGAACAGTTTCTGTATTCTATATGAACAGTTTCTGTATTCTATATGAACAGATTCTGTATTCTATATGAACAGTTTCTGTATTCCATATGAACAGTTTCTGTATTCTATATGAACAGTTTCTGTATTCTATACGAACATTTTCTGTATTCTATATACACGAAATTGAAAACATTACACAAGGACATTGACTTTGACAACTATGTAAGAACTATATCGAAACGTTGTCACCCAATAAACCAAGAAGTTGTTATCCATAAGTAATTCTTCACCTTATTGTAACTTTTCAACTTCTAAATGACATTGAAAGATTTTTACACAAAGTGTATTGACTGAATTGACTGAACAATTCTCATCCTCTGGAGGTTGTACATGTAATATACTTACTGTTAAACCCTAACAATGTTGACATCATGAGGGTTGGGGTAAGTGATTCTAACACTTTACATGAGTGTAACATCAGACCAATTTTTGTATTCAGCTGTTATTTAAAATAACCCAGCTCCATTGTACCTGACAGTCAGCCTGTGAGAGGCTTGTACCGGAGATACATTTCTACTTCAGTCCCGGCACATAGAAACAGGGAATTTTTACTTAATCTCAGCAAAATGTTGGAAAATTTGTAAGCCAAAGAAGTGTTCACTTTACAGATTTATTGTAAGTTCAATTTTTTTTGTAACAAAATGTGATCTTCTCTATAAGAGGTGAATATAATGGAGAGATGCACATACCTTAAAGAAAAGGTGTATTTGCATTTCCGTCTACTGGAAACAGTCAACTGATTTTTAAGTCCGTCTTTGCTACTAAATATATTTATGATCACTAAAACACACGGGCACAGGGAAAATCTTCTTGTCTAAAATAACCATGGAGACAAGTTTCTAATTGTGTAAAAAAGAGGTATATCATTTTATAGGCCTGTGTATGTTTCATTTTTTTAAGAATTGTTTTTCATTATATTTACAATTGTGATCTGTTATATTTTACATACACCATCCCAATGTCAGGGAACAATAGTTTATTGTGTAAATATTTCTGAACCTGTGGATACAATCACATTATTCGTGGCTTTGTCCTCTTTTTTTGAAAAAAATTAGTGAGTAATCATAGGTTCTATATTTTTGGCTGAGTTGTTTATTGTATTCATAGATATGTGTAGAAAACTGAGAGATGAGGCATGACTTCCAGGTCCTGTAATCATGTAATTATCATAAATGTAATCATGACTATAGATATATGTAATCATGTGATTGCAGAACTGAGAGATGAGGCATGATTTCCAGGCCACGTAATCATGTAATCCTCCTATTAGGGACAGTGAAAAATACTTGCCATTATGATGACAACATTGTGGAACCAATTCAAAATGATGAGAATAAGTTTGTAGAACTTTCTGGTAAAGAACTCTTTTTCCACCTATTTGTGGTGAGATACATGTATGACCAGAAGTCTATGAATGTCCTGTTCATAGACTTCTGGTATGACTCAAGTTATCTGGCTTTTAAAATATGAACATAATGAATTCATTTGCATTGTTTGATAGTTAAAGTAACAGTTGTTGATCTTTGAGATTGGTTTTGAAAAAAGTTACGGAAGGATTTTGTTTCGGGCTGAAGGGTGATTTGTTCCTCAGCTTAAGTCCAATAATACTGCAACAGTGTAAGGATTACAGGGAACAGTTTGAATGTTTGGGGTATTCTATAGACATCGTGACAGAACATATAAAGTAATGTGATTGCAATACACTGTACATGTAGGTCTATAAATTCTGCTGATGGTCCTTGTCCGTCTGATATGAATAAATCTATATTAAAATCCCCTTAAAGTATACATTTATTATTTTCGGTTATAATTTTGAATAAAGTTATCTGTATCTAGATCAGAATTAACATTTTGATGGTGGATAAAATAATCCAATTGTCAATTGCTATTTCTATAAATAAAGATGCATATTCAGCATCATCAGAAGTAAAGGAGAGGTCATTGTGATATAAAACATGAGGTTATATTGTCGTCGGAAAGTAAAACCCCACCTTTGTGAGCTCTGAGATTGTTATTGACTACATCTTTTTACGAGAGTTCGTCAATATTGCTTACATAGTTCCATCTTGAAAGAGGAGCATCAAGTGGATTGTACATATTTGGTAACAGCATACCCTGGTTTATTAAATTCTCTGAAATTAAAACAAATGACAAACCCTAGTATGTAATCTGTATCTGACACTAAAGGGTTACGGACAGTAGACGGAAACCTAAGTTTTAGAGACTCCTCCAGAAATCCATTGCACCAAATGTAACTACCACCCAGTTGGTGAAGCTTTCCGGGTTCAGTCAAATTGATGAAACTTATTGGACAAATAGATGCACAGGTGTTTTCATTATCTCGTTATCTCACCTATAGTAGTCTGTACCTGTCTGAACTGTAGTCACTGTACTTCATTGATATGAATAGGAACGTTCATGTTTTTCAATTGTAATTTCTATAGGATCGATTGGCGATAAAATATTGTTTTTTTCATTAAGAAGGTGTCACATGTATGTGTGTCGGTATGTTTTAGATAAGAGAATATTGATATTTATTTTTTACAACACTTCTGTATATTAATATATTAACTAATGATTACCATTGGTCTCTAAACACACCCATCTCTCCTTTGGGCTGAATTTCCATTTTGACATTTTTTTTTCGAAAACCAGCAGCTATCATCATCAGGGAAATTACGGAATTAGTAAATAACCTACATTCAGTCAATCATTGTCAGTTATTTAGTAATTTCCAGTTTATGCTGGAATTCCTGTCTTTCAAACTTTGTCCCTGGAAATATTTGAATTACCTTTCACATTTTGTTCTTAAAGTGGCATGAGCTGCCAAAATGTTGATATTTTGATGTTAAAACGGAATTTTAAAATTATTGGCTATTTTTCTAGAGACGTATAATTCAGAAGCTCTTAAGTGCTTCCAGTCTTGAAAATGTACGCTAAAGTAATGCTTTTGCTTAGAATGAATGAGTGGTCGTCTCGGTTATTTAAATTTTGTTTACTTTTCTGACACGTTTTCGATGCGTACAGGAGAAATACTGTGTGGATTTTCCTCATTCCAACGCCGATCATTTAGTTTTTCGATGGTCTTCAAAGCCTCTTACTGTCGTGACGATCAGAAATTATGAAAAAAGTATGAATTTTGGCAGCTCATGCCACTTTAACTTATCTCTTTGCGTGTTAATACATAATGGAGGTTATATTTAAGGACAGTTTATTTCAATGAAGCCTCCAGAATTTAAAGGCAAACTTGTCACTAAAATCCAGAATACTATTTACTGTAGACGCTTTTCTGTATTTTCCTATTTTCTATTTCTTACATTCAAAAGGTCTGCTGATAAATTGAGACTCAATTGACTACATGTACATGCTGGTTGAATTTACAACCTGAAATCTGTTTGACATACCATGCTAACCTACGGGTTCTGGATGACCTGGGCAAAGTACACTGACTTCTAACAGATAAAATACAACTTCAGTCATATATCCATCTGTGTAAATCAAATACTAGATTACAAAACACAGACATTCAGTTCTCCATGGCATACGTGTACAGTTACATGTGAAATTGTTCAACCACTCATCTTGCAGTGAAATAACCCATATGACAACCACTTGCATACTTTCTTAAAGTTAATTAGTTTCTGAGAAACCGATTACAACAATTGAATAGAGCAGCCCTAGTAATTAGAAAGATTTGCCATGGCAAAAACATGTTTACCTAGATTGGTTTTGCGACAGCAGTTAGCATGGCACTTTTACAGTTACATGTACTTTTATCCTGTTGAGGACGGCAATGAAACTGCTGACCTAAAACAGATTTAGGTCTGTAATGAAGACAACTTTTGCAGAATGTCGTCACTAAGTACAAGGGCTGCTTATAATATCTACAATTATTTCATAGTCCATCTGAAATATCACAATTATCCAAGCATGTTGCGAAATTATTTATCTTGCTGTAGCATGTCTTTAAGTTTCACACAGCACCCCTTTGCCTCAATGACCTTCCTCAGATGCCAAGTTTAGTCAGCCACAAGCTTATGAAATGGCTTCTCCAGCTCTGCAATGTTCTTGGGAATTGCAGTCCCGATGGACAATTACCTCCAGCTCTGCAATGTTCTTGGGAATTGTAGTCCTCATGGACAATTGCCTCCAGCTCTGCAATGTTCTTGGGAATTGTGGTCCTCATGGACAATTGCCTCCAGCTCTGCAATGTTCTTGGGAATTGTAGTCCTCATGGACAATTGCCTCCAGCTCTGCAATGTCCTTGGGAATTTTAGTCCTCATGGACAATTGCCTCCAGCTCTGCAATGTTCTTGGGAATTGCAGTCCTCATGGACAATTGCCTCCAGCTCTGCAATGTTCTTGGGAATTGTAGTCCTCATCGACAATTGCCTCCAGCTCTGCAGTGTTTTTGGGAATTTTAGTCCTCATGGACAATTGCCTCCAGCTCTGCAATGTTCTTGGGAATTGTAGTCCTCATGGACAATTGCCTTCAGCTCTGCAATGTTTTTGGGAATTTTAGTCCTCATGGACAATTGCCTCCAGCTCTGCAATGTTCTTGGGAATTGTAGTCCTCATGGACAATTGCCTCCAGCTCTGCAATGTTCTTGGGAATTGCAGTCCTCATGGACAATTGCCTCCAGCTCTGCAATGTTCTTGGGAATTGTAGTCCTCATGGACAATTGCCTCCAGCTCTGCAATGTTTTGGGGAATTTTAGTCCTCATGGACAATTGCCTCCAGCTCTGCAATGTTTTTGGGAATTTTAGTCCTCATGGACAATTGCCTCCAGCTCTGCAATGTTCTTGGGAATTGTAGTCCTCATGGACAATTGCCTCCAGCTCTGCAATGTTTTTGGGAATTTTAGTCCTCATGGACAATTGCCTCCAGCTCTGCAATGTTCTTGGGAATTGTAGTCCTCATGGACAATTGCCTCCAGCTCTGCAATGTTCTTGGGAATTTTAGTCCTCATGGACAATTGCCTCCAGCTCTGCAATGTTCTTGGGAATTGCAGTCCTCATGGACAATTGCCTCCAGCTCTGCAATGTTCTTGGGAATTGTAGTCCTCATGGACAATTGCTTCCAGCTCTGCAATGTTTTTGGGAATTTTAGTCCTCATGGACAATTGCCTCCAGCTCTGCAATGTTTTTGGGAATTTTAGTCCTCATGGACAATTGCCTCCAGCTCTGCAATGTTCTTGGGAATTGTAGTCCTCATGGACAATTGCCTCCAGCTCTGCAATGTTTTTGGGAATTGTAGTCCTCATGGACAATTGCCTCCAGCTCTGCAATGTCCTTGGGAATTGTAGTCCTCATGGACAATTGCCTCCAGCTCTGCAATGTCCTTGGGAATTGTAGTCCTCATGGACAATTGCCTCCAGCTCTGCAATGTCCTTGGGAATTGTCGTCCTCATGGACAATTGCCTCCAGCTCTGCAATGTCCTTGGGAATTGTCATCCTGATGGACAATTGCCTCCAGCTCTGCAATGTTTTTGGGAATTTTAGTCCTCATGGACAATTGCCTCCAGCTCTGCAATGTCCTTGGGAATTGCAGTCCTGATGGGCAATTACCTCCAGCTCTGCAATGTTCTTGGGAATTGCAGTCCTCATGGACAATTGCCTCCAGCTCTGCAATGTTCTTGGGAATTGCAGTCCTCATGGACAATTGCCAGCAGCTCTGCAATGTTCTTGGGAGTTTTAGTCCTCGTGGACAATTGCCTCCAGCTCTGCAATGTTCTTGGGAATTGTAGTCCACATGGACAATTGCCTCCAGCTCTGCAATGTTCTTGGGAATTGCAGTCCTCATGGACAATTGCCTCTAGCTCTGCAATGTTCTTGGGAATTGTGGTCTTCATGGACAATTGCCTCCAGCTCTGCAATGTCCTTGGGAATTGTAGTCCTCATGGACAATTGCCTCCAGCTCTGCAATGTCCTTGGGAATTGTAGTCCTCATGGACAATTGCCTCCAGCTCTGCAATGTCCTTGGGAATTGTAGTCCTCATGGACAATTGCCTCCAGCTGTGCAATGTTCTTGAGAATTGTCGTCCTGATGGACAATTGCCTCCAGCTCTGCAATGTTCTTGGGAATTGTAGTCCACATGGACAATTGCCTCCAGCTCTGCAATGTTCCTGAGAATTGTCGTCCTGATGGACAATTGCCTCCAGCTCTGCAATGTTCCTGGGAATCGAGTCCTCATGGACAATTGCCTCCAGCTCTGCAATGTTCTTGAGAATTGTAGTCCTGATGGACAATTGCCTCCAGCTCTGCAATGTTCTTGGGAATTGTAGTCCTCATGGACAATTGCCTCCAGCTCTGCAATGTTCTTGGGAATTGTAGTCCTGATGGACAATTGCTTCCAGCTCTGCAATGTTCTTGGGAATTGTCGTCCTCATGGACAATTGCCTCCAGCTCTGCAATGTCCTTGGGAATTGTCATCCTGATGGACAATTGCCTCCAGCTCTGCAATGTTTTTGGGAATTTTAGTCCTCATGGACAATTGCCTCCAGCTCTGCAATGTCCTTGGGAATTGTAGTCCTGATGGACAATTGCCTCCAGCTCTGCAATGTCCTTGGGAATTGTAGTCCTCATGGACAATTGCCTCCAGCTCTGCAATGTCCTTGGGAATTGTAGTCCTCATGGACAATTGCCTCCAGCTCTGCAATGTCCTTGGGAATTGTAGTCCTCATGGACAATTGCCTCCAGCTGTGCAATGTTCTTGAGAATTGTCGTCCTGATGGACAATTGCCTCCAGCTCTGCAATGTTCTTGGGAATTGTAGTCCACATGGACAATTGCCTCCAGCTCTGCAATGTTCTTGAGAATTGTCGTCCTGATGGACAATTGCCTCCAGCTCTGCAATGTTCCTGGGAATCGAGTCCTCATGGACAATTGCCTCCAGCTCTGCAATGTTCTTGAGAATTGTAGTCCTGATGGACAATTGCCTCCAGCTCTGCAATGTTCTTGGGAATTGTAGTCCTCATGGACAATTGCCTCCAGCTCTGCAATGTTCTTGGGAATTGTAGTCCTGATGGACAATTGCTTCCAGCTCTGCAATGTTCTTGGGAATTGTAGTCCTCATGAACAATTACCTCCAGCTCTGCAATGTTCTTGGGAATTGTGGTCCTCATGGACAATTGCCTCCAGCTCTGCAATGTTCTTGGGAATTGTAGTCCACATGGACAATTGCCTCCAGCTCTGCAATGTCCTTGGGAATTGTAGTCCACATGGACAATTGCCTCCAGCTCTGCAATGTTCTTGGGAATTGTAGTCCACATGGACAATTGCCTCCAGCTCTGCAATGTTCTTGAGAATTGTCGTCCTGATGGACAATTGCCTCCAGCTCTGCAATGTTCTTGGGAATTGTAGTCCTCATGAACAATTACCTCCAGCTCTGCAATGTTCTTGGGAATTGTGGTCCTCATGGACAATTGCCTCCAGCTCTGCAATGTTCTTGGGAATTGTAGTCCACATGGACAATTGCTTCCAGCTCTGCAATGTCCTTGGGAATTGTCGTCCTGATGGGGAGATCTATGGGAGCAAATTAAAGGATGTGCTATGGGCAAACATTTTAGTCCTAGTTTTGCCTCCATTTTCACGGCTGAGTGGGAGAGTGACATTCTTCGCAAATGTCCCAAAAAGCCTTTCGTTTATTTTTGCCTTAACTGAAGATATATTACAAAGTGTTCCAAGAAATTCTACTGACTAAAGCTAAGCCTAATTTATTTCAACAATTTATGATTGGTTATAAAGATCTAAATGATATTCTCCTTTTTAACATGATTAGAAACTTGTCTCCCTGTGCCTGTGTCTTTTAGTGATCATAGATAATAAAAAAAAAAATATATATATATATATATATATACATATATATATATGAGTGAGTGTGAAGAGCGTGAAAATTTTAGCATTATTTTGGTCTTAACTCAACGATATTTTGTGAAATAATCTTAAAAGGGGCATAAAACATAAATGAATGACTCGTATCTGTGAGAAACAGCACGGTTAGGCTTGTACATAGTGACTAACTGTACTGTACATACATAAAGTGTTTTCAATCAAGCTTTAAAAACTCAAGATATTTGGTTGTTCATAAATTTTATCTGTTTAAATGATTTAGTTTGTGTACTGAGTGACAGTTTCGTACCATAATGATATAGTGCCCAATGTAAACCATCACTTATATATCTACATTTTAGGCCGATCATAAACATATATATATGTTACTTGAATGTCAATCAAGGACGTCTCAGCTTAAAACCACTAAAACCCTTTTTTCCAAAATAAGGCAACTCCTGGGGACCTGATTTATTACCGTCACTCGATTGAAAATGTAGGTCAGTCAATTGTGCGGCGAAAGTCGGTAAACTTTTCTGAAATTTCATGCTTGGATAATTGAGATAGTTTTCTATTACCCAAAATAATGTCTCAGATGAGTGTCTGTTACCAAGTGGCTTTTGAGAGTATTGTAATATAAGGAACAAGTGACATCTATTTCATTGACAGTCAAGGTCACCGGGGGGAGGAGGGGGGGGATCTTTATGCTCAGAATTTTATTTGAAACTGAAGAATTGACCTTTTCAGGGGTCCCCTCAATGCAGGCTGTCTCAGTTGACTGTAGTATTCCTGGAATCAGACATTCTGTAGATGTTTATAGGAAGTTAGAGTTACAGACAGGTGTACATCATGACAAGTTAATCTTTACCTCTGTATTTGTATATTTACAGTATGTAACCAACATACAATCAAGTTTTAATGTGGGAGAAAGTGCAAAAAGTTTAAGTTTGTTTTACATAAATTTAGAGCGATTGATTGGTAAGCCAGGAAATACCCCCTCCTCACATGTGCCTGAGAAAGTGCTGTTTGTAAGAGGGCCCTTGGGATAGGGGGGGGGGGGGGGTTAGTCCCCCACACTTTGTGAGACCCTCCAAAAAATAGCACGCCAGGCCTTTTTTAATAGTTATATGAGAGTCTATCTGGCTTCACAGGGCGAACATATTGAAGTAAAAATGTCACTTTGAGCGTGTAGAACACATCCCTAGATCAGAAAGTCAATAGCCTCTATAGCCTCCAACCTGCGTTTCATCCCTCCGGTGAGACGTTGGATCTGAATAAATTGTATAGCTTATTGCCATTAATGATGATTTCTTATCGCCAGAATGTTGCCCTTTATGATCACAATCATTTCTGCAACATCAGTTTGTTATCAATCTCCCTACACCAATGATTTTATCGGTCGGTGCACCAGGGGGCTGCTAAACTTTTTTCTTTGTGTATATATATATATATTTATGAACACTAAAACACACGGGCACAGGGAAAATCTATATACATATTGAAAAGATAGAATGAAAGTACTATATTATTATTGGATTTTCCAACACTTCATTGCTGTTCATAGAGCTTAGGTATAATTTATTCATATTTAATGAAGTAAAACTGACACACCAGGGTTTCCTGGAATTCAAGTTTTCAGTCCATCATAAAGACTGTCTGAATTACTGTTCATGTAGGAAATATACAACTCAATGTGACATGAAATACACTTTTAGGCCTCAATTACATGTATTTTGTCTTCTAAGAAACTCTGCACTGAACAAAAATGATTTTTTTTACTAGAAAATTAGTTTAAACATGTATAAAGACAAGTTTAAGTCATCATTGACCTACATGTAAAGGCCAAGGCAAGCTTGTACCAAAAAAAATGGGACTAGTGAATTTCTATTTCTTCATTTTATTACAGTTTTAGCTATGTGACATTTATCTTGATTTATTGGCTATAAGAAGCCAAGTTTGGCCTCTGTTAGCAACATTTTTTTGCACGTGATAACATACAGGATATTAGAGAAGTCGCAATTAAGATTCTCTGCCATTCGATATTTGTAGCGAGATTGTTCTCCGAAAAAGGTTCCTCAATCTGGCACGTATACATCAAGTTAAAATATATCTATATGGCTGACTGATATTAGACCTTCAGGTACAATCATGTCATAAGGGAGATAACTTTTGCTGGTTCCCTCTAGCTTCCAAATTTGGACACTGTTTTTCATTAAAATTGTCTTTTTATTTATGAACACTAAAACACGCGGGCACAGGGAAAATCTTCTTGTCTAAAATAACCACGAGAATTCTATTGAAAATTCTTACATTTTCAGGTCAAATTTCCTTATCAAGGTTTTGGTAATTATAAATCTGGGTTGCTTACATATAGCTGTTTTTTTTTACAAAAAAAATGTACTTTTTGGTGATGCTTTTATGATTTTTCATAAGATTGATTGATTGTTTGGTATTTTACGCCGCGCTCAAGATTATTTCACTTATATGCCGGCGTTGCCAGTTTTATTGTGGGAGGAAACCGGCTTTATGCCTGTAGGAAACTCACGACCTTCCGTTGGTAACTGGCAACCATCCCACATACATGTAGGTCGTTCGAGTGAAAACCCAGTCAGAAAATTTTCTAATTTTTTTGGACTGAGTGGGATTTGAAAGCGCGACCCATTGGTGGAAGGGTGTTCGGATTGAGCATCCAACGCTCTACCTACTGAGACACGGAGGCCCCTTTCTCATAAGAAGAGAACCCATTTTCAAAGTAAGTGACATGCCATTATCCGCCATATACAGTACATGTAATAAAGGGTTGCTAAATTTGACTTTGTATCTTTCTTGTAGATTTAATGTACACCATGGCCTGTACAGTTATACATTCAATCCGTGTTCATCGTATAGCCAACCACTTAATGGAGAGGTATTCGGGGATAACTGCCAACAAGTATCTGTAAGTCAAACTATTACATCAACCTTATAATGAAAACCTTGTATTTGGGTCAACAACTGATCATATTTCACTCACACACTTATTTTGTTTAATAATTATATTCAGAAAATTATTTTCAACCTAAAATAAAAGTCACATATTTGCGAAGTCCAGCTGGGTACAGTTTGGGGCCCACATTGAAAGCCCTTTTAAAACCCAGTGTAGCCCAGATCAGCCAGTGGATACCCCACATGAAGCCTAAGGTGTGATGCTTGCTTGGCTTTGTGCCTGCCCCTGATAAACTGGTGGCTTTCAAGATTCAAAAATTCTATTGAAATAAGGGTCTTTTTGCTGATTGATTGTTGGTGAGTGTGAACATCTGATTAGACAAAGCAAATCAAAGAAAATATAGTCAACCATATGTTTTAACCTTGAGTAGATTCCATGTGGGATATCAAAGGTGCAATGGCTCTGCCAACCTTCCCCTTCCCATTACGTGTACCATGAAAACTGACTGTCTTTTGTGTGTCTTTGTATGGATGAATACACTATCTCTTAAACCACTTTTAAAATTGTGTCAGACTGATGTAGGTCATTTACCTTGGACAGGTGTTTTCTGTATATATCTCTACTCAATCCCATATCATATATAATATGTATATAATATACTGTATTACAGATGTGTAAAATTCGAGAAGAAAAGAAGAAGAAAAAGCGGTTGTTTTTGTATGGGATTGGTACACAAAGATCAGTTATCTTTACTGCACGTAGAATCAAAGGGAAGAATATTACAGAAATCTTCCTGACGTTTACTGGTATTCTGTAAGTATAAAGAACTCAGTTTATATTTTCTTATTAAGGTGGCATTCAATTCTAAAGCCAGGTGCAAATTACACTGTGCACATTAAACCTGTGTTTTCTACCCCGTGATTTGAAAGTGACAGCTTTCGAAGACTGGATATTTGCTGGTTTTTTGCTTGCAAAAATGGGAATGTTTTCATAAGTTGTGGCACCAAAATATCTACTTGAATGACACAGATTTTCCCACCAGCTAGTAAATTAAAGTGGGGGTGTACAGAAAGGTAACTGACTTCCGGGATAATTGCAGGGCAACATCTTTGTTCATCCGCACATAAAGACGCAGTCCAATTTGGACCGCAACCATTTGAAAACAGCGCCGGTAAATAATGCGCCGGTCACTGTTGGAGACCGCAAGTGTAGTGTGCGCCTGGCTGAAGGAATCCCTTCACATTATATGGATTTCTTATTTGACGTAATCCACATTTCTCCCAATCAAAATACTGTTCCTTCCTTTTCCCTCTGGTTTTACCATATATTGGCTTAAACAGGGTAACAAAAGGGACTGGAAGCGTCAATTTCTGAGGTTCCTCCACCAAGATTAAATACACTGGAAATACACATATGGGGCTTTTCAAAGGGTAAAAACATATTCAATTATAACCAAACCCAAACTGGCGCTGTTTCTGTTAGTTTTATTGGCTTTTTCCTCTAACCAAACGATGTCTGGTATTTGTACACCGCCCCTTACAATGATTAGAGCCTGATTTACAGGATACCATGATAGCTAACCAATTATAATTCCTGGAAGAAATTTCTTTCTGTGATGTCTTTGTTGATCTTAAGAATTAGTCTTTTTGATTATGCATTAAACAGATATAAACCTTATTTAAGCTTAAACTGAAGCTGTACCTAAATGCGATATTCCTAAGTACTCAAATATGAACTGTTCCATATAAAATATCATAAATATCACAGCATATTGGGGAAGTAATATGTAATTCTTAAGATGAAATGTATTTTAAACTGTACATGTATATTAGCTTGCCTCAGATGTATTTTACATATCTCTCTTTCACCCATAGTCATGTAATCCTACATGTACCTCCTGTCTCAACTGTCATCTGTTTCATATAGGTTTGTTTTTTAGGTTTATTTTATATTTTGTTCTGTTTATAGGTCTATGTCCAAGAAGAGAACACATGTAAAACTGATTTGTAACAAATCTCTTGTCAAACCAACCGATGCTCTCTTTCTAATAACTTCAGATGAACTGAAAGGGGATATTGTAAGTATAGTTCTCCTTCTTCACACATTCAAATCCCACTCAGTCCAAAAATTGGAAAATTTTCTGACTGGGTTTTCACTCGAATGACCAATGTGGGATGGTTGCCAGTTACCAACGGAAGGTCGTGGGTTTCCTCCGGGCACAGAGCCCGGTTTCCTCCCACAATAAAACTGGCAACGTTGCCATATAAGTGAAATAATCTTGAGCGCGGTGTAAAACACCAAACAATCAATCAATCAATCCTTCTTCACACAATTATTTTTTGCCACATGGTTATATGAAAGCTGAGCAATTTCCTCTTTGTGTGGTTACCCTATTTCAGAATGCTCAGTTACAACATACTGCAGGACTTTACATTATGTGTTTAGAAACATACCACAAGGCTTTATCTCATGTGTTTCTGCTATTTCAGAATGCTCAGTTACAACATACCACAGGGCTTTATCTCATGTGTTTACCCTATTTCAGAATGCTCAGTTACAATATACCACAAGGCTTTACGTCATGTGGTTACCGTACATGTATTTCAGAATGCTCAGTTACAACATACCACAAGGCTTTACGTCATGTGGTTACCGTACATGTATTTCAGAATGCTCAGTTACAACATACCACAAGGCTTTACGTCATGTGGTTACCGTACATGTATTTCAGAATGCTCAGTTACAACATACCACAAGGCTTTACGTCATGTGGTTACCGTACATGTATTTCAGAATGCTCAGTTACAACATACCACAAGGCTTTATCTCATGTGTTTATGTTATTTCAGAATGCCCAGTTACAACACCACAGGGCTTTATCTCATGTGGTTACCCTATTTCAGAATGCCCAGTTACAACACCACAGGGCTTTATCTCATGTGTTTATGTTATTTCAGAATGCTCAGTTACAACATACCACAGGGCTTTATCTCATGTGTTTGTTATTTCAGAATGCTCAGTTACAACATACCACAGGGCTTTATCTCATGTGTTTGTTATTTCAGAATGCTCAGTTACATTACAACACTTGGTCAATCTTTATCTCATGTGTTTATGTTATTTCAGAATGCTCAGTTACATTACAATACTTGGTCAATCTTTATCTCATGTGTTTTTGTTATTTCAGAATGCTCAGTTACATTACAACACTTGGTCAATCTTTATCTCATGTGTTTATGTTATTTCAGAATGCTCAGTTACAACATACCACAGGGCTTTATCTCATGTGTTTATGTTATTTCAGAATGCTCAGTTACAATACAGCACAAGGCTTTATCTCATGTGTTTATGTTATTTCAGAATGCTCAGTTACAACATACCACAGGGCTTTATCTCATGTGTTTATGTTATTTCAGAATGCTCAGTTACAATACACCACAAGGCTTTATCTCATGTGTTTATGTTATTTCAGAATACTCAGTTAGAATTCACCACATGGTCAATCTTTATCTCATGTGTTTATGTTATTTCAGAATGCTCAGTTACAACATGCCACATGGTCAATCTTTATCTCATGTGTTTATGTTATTTCAGAATGCTCAGTTACAACATTCCACATGGTCAATCTTTATCTCATGTGTTTATGTTATTTCAGAATGCTCAGTTACAACATACCTCAAGGCTTTATCTCATGTGTTTATGTTATTTCAGAATGCTCAGTTACAACATGCATGTGCGTGTCCAGGTGAATGTGTATCTCACTCAACTATAGACAGCTCTTCAGTATCAGACAATAGTAAGAACATTTTATATCATTTCTTTTCACTCTGTTTTCAGGTTGCAAGGAGACGTGGGGTGGGGGGGGGGGGGGTGTGTTTGGGGTGTGGGGGGTTGGCTTTGGGGTCACTGCTTTCTTGTGTTTACTGCCCTGTGTGGAGTATCACATCTCCATACAACCACATGTATTATCCCATCTCCATACAACCACATTTATTATCACATCTCCATACAACCACATTTATTATCCCATCTCCATACAACCACATTTATTATCACATCTCCATACAACCACATTTATTATCACATCTCTATACAAACACATTTATTATCACATCTTTACCTAAACACATTTATTATCACACCTCTATATTGTAACGATCTTGATCGCTGCGGGGTTGAGGAATTGCAGTTCACCTATAAGATCTATGTCTGGATTCAGATCATGAGCAATTTTATTCGCAATTAATAGATTACCTGCAGTGCATCATTGCTCATGCTCTGATCAGTACCAAAGATCAATTAACTATGTAGAAATTGTAACAAAGATTTGAAATCAATTTTAAAGCTTTATTGAATAACCCAAATGTTCACGGGTTGGGGGTTCTTAATTGAAAGGGCTATATATGTAGCTCTTCACTTTTATAGTCTCATTACGTTAGTTATACCGTAGTCCACTTCATGTCCGGTTTGTCCTCTTTTATTGTGTCGTTTCATCCTTAAATGAAAACCATTTGGTTGCATGTTTTCCCTTATTATGTATAGACTCAATCTGTCTGTATGCGTTGAAGTTGTCTTAATTTTCCCACCAGTGCTTTTAGTATATGCCATTTATCCCTATAAATCTATCGGGTGTATTGTAGTTCAATGAAGCGATTCAGATTAACCAGTGATTGACTTACAATATTTACCCTATGAATTCATGGGGGTAATAATCTACCGGTACTGGCTATCATTGGTATTCCTATTGAAATTATCCAGTTAGATATTCACCAGAGATTAATAAAGGAATTCATGGGATAATGTTTGTTCAGAAAAATCATCCGTAAAGAGTGAAATGGAATAGGTATGGTGGGTGAACAAGTCCAGGGGGCTGTTTCTCAACACAACTTACGCCCGTCGTAACTTTGCGCCTGGTCGTAGCGTAATGTTGAAGGTATATGTTGCCATGACGTTACGACTAGGCGCAAAGTTACGTCGGTGTTGAGAAACAGGCCCAAGCAGTCTCCCTAGGATTCATGGGGTAACCCCATGAATACAGAGGGTGAAAGTAGGTTGAGAGTATGTCGTCTTGATCTCACCAGGCCTCTTCCATCTATTCCCTATGGTATCCCATACCTTTTGAGGTGGTTGAATTTCCAATAAATCCTATGGTCAATCCTATCGAACTTAGGTAAATTTTACCCGGGTGGCTTGTTCCCTGAATCTCTCAAATTTCCCGCCTTTTATACTTGTCAAATGAATACTCTCCACACAAAATGGGTTCTTAAATATAGGCTTTTCACAAAGTTCTTTTCCTTACATTTTGGTATTTTAGCAACTGGACATAATAGTGTAATTGTTATTGTAAAAATAAACAGTAAAAAGTACTATCTTTGTTGGTTTTGAATATTTTGAAATAAAATGTCAAGTTTAGAGAGTATTTAAACATGGCTGACGACTTATGCTAGAGTCAAGGACATTAACCTGCAGAGATTTCAATTCACCCTTGTTGACATACTAAAGCTGAGAACAATTAACCATTAAGGTAAAATGTTTCTTTTACATCTCAGGATTTGATCTTAGGCTTTAACTGACATCTCTTGTTCAATTTAATTGAAAAAAAAAAAAAAATTTAACTAGTACAACGACAACACCAGTATGACAACAGCAACAAAACAAGGGATAATTCATTTTGAGGCAACAGTTTAATAAAAAAAAAGTAACAATGACAAGAAAAAGAAAAACAAACAATTACACAGATCTCAAATATTTGAAACCTTAAATTACATCTTAGAGGATAAAATGTCAATTGCTTCAATATCAACACCCTTATTGTCATACACTCCCTTAGTTGGAGATCTCCAAACTCTGTGGTCAAAGTTTATGATGATGGGTGACCAACAGAGTTGGAGGACCTGCCATATTGAAACATGTCGATTTACCGAAACAAAACTATTTCACTAAATTTCTCCTAATTTTAAACAATGCAACCGGCTCAAACTTTACACACATTCAATTCGATCTTTTAGTTCGCTTTTTCACCAAAAAAAAAAAGCGTTCAAACACTCACATTTGTGTGGTACCATCTTCGTTTTACCAAGGACAGCCTGAATCTCCCGCTCGCCTCCTCGTTTATTTCAAGTTAACTTGGGCAATGTACGACCTATGAGAGCCGCGCTTTCGTATTTTCTTGATAAACATACCATACTCCTTGAAACATACGAGTTCGAGTGAAGTGTTATTTCCAATGCGTACAACAACATACGAAAGCGCGGCTCTCATAGGTCGTACATTGCCCAAGTTAACTAGAAGTAAGGAGGCGAGCGGGAGATTCAGGCTGTCCTTGGTAAAACGACGATGATACAACACAAATGTGAGTGTTTGAACGCTTTTTTTTCGGTGAAAAAGCAAACTAAAAGATCGAATTGAATGTGTGTAAACTCTGTTGGTCACCCATCATCATAAACTTTGACCACAGAGTTCGGAGATCTCCAACTAACACTCCCTTATTGTCATACACGTCCTTATTATTGTCATACACTCAAGTTATTGTCACACCTAGGACAATAGCAAATTCATTGACTCGTTATTCAACATTTGATCATGTATATGTATGTGGAAGGGGTGTTAGGTGGGAATTTCCTGCCGGCAAACAGTCCGTTTCCTGCCCCACTTAACTTGATAATGAGTAAATGAGATAATCTTTAGTTTTCCAAAGTGCATTTTCTTCCTTTTTCTTCAATCTTGGCCACTCTATCATGATGCCTTTATATGTGTTAAATGACCTGATAACAAATACCCTGTCTTTTCAGATTCTACAAAACCCCATTTGGAGGTGACAAAGACAAATAGTACTCGAGGAAAATCCAGCTCTAAACAATCAAGTCCACGATCTCTAGTGATTGTACTGGGTATTAACATTGGTCTCCTTATCCTGGCTGTCTTCATTGGGGCATTGTGCTACAACAAACGGAGTGCCATCAGATCTTATAACAAACTACCAGGTATGCCTGATACTACTCTGATTATTATCCCTCAGAGTAGTTTCTCTGCAATCTGATTGGTCGATTGCCATCCAATAAATATTCGTATTAGGTGTCCTACACACCCGATACGGTAAAACCTCGTTTTCACACACACCCGATACGGCATCGCGCAAACGCTATTTTGAATGGTTGAACGTTGTTTTGTGACGTTGTTTCATGACGTCAATGGGCGTGCTCGCATCACTCACCTTTTTCAACTATATTGTGGGTGAACGTTATGTAGCGTTTGCTCGTATTAGGTGACCATTTGCAACTATTTTGTGTGTGTGCGATTAAATTAACGAGTGGTATTTTGGCTGATTCTACGCAAAAGTAAAGCTCTTCGAGATAATAAAATCGTTATCATGGTTGGTGGAGGGGGGATACGAAGTATTTACATGGTCAGCGTGGTAATTGATTGAATAAGAGTGAACACGTCTATGTTGGTTTCAATTTAATGAGGTTATATTCATCTTCCAGTTGTCAAAATACACCAATATTTATGCAATATGTGTTCCATCAATCGACTGGATCTTTGTGCCTGAACTATAACCAACTTGATTACAGAAAATCAATCAACCAGGTGTAACCAGATAACCAGATTGGCGTTTATGGTAGACCTCTATTCCTTCATAAAATGTCACGACAAATTTGTCTGACGTCACACAAAATTTGCCATTCACACCACTGCACTGCAACTCCACTGCACCTCTGTTTACCGCCAGAGCCGAAAGCTAAAAACAAAATGAAACAGACTACAAGGCTCGCACTAGGAAAGAAGTAAACAACACACCCAATTTGGCTGCTACACACACATATAGACCTTCCATCAATGTGGTGCAGGTTCAAATTCAATAATAATGCTGCAAATAATACCTGACAATCTTCTTCTAAACAAAACAGGTCCTCATTTTCACATGGGTGGGAAAGACAGTAAAGTGGAGAAATTCCCTACGGTTGGCGTAGGTAACACGTCTCGTAAAGCATTCCGAGATTATGAACTGGATGACAAGAAGGCAGTCTTTCTTCCTGTACTTGACAATTGTGAGATTCCCATAGGTCAACTCGATGTCAAACAAAGGTCTCGGTTACTTTTATATTTTCTAGCTGACATTTAAAACAGAGTTAAATTTATTTGATAGCATCTGTCAATGTTTCACCTTATATTTTTCATGGCAATTAATTTCACATTCCCAAGATTCTGGACTCATTGATGAACAATTAGCTAATTCTATAAGTTGATTTTTTCTAATGGATTAATATACAAAGATCAACTGCCCTTTAGAAATAACATCTTATCAAGGTATAAATATCGTTATCTTTTTCTATACTGTCACATTTTCCTGAAGATGACAAATATACCTTTGTCGAAATGTTAAGATTGTCATTATATGCGTTTGTTGAATTTATTCTGAGTTACTTTGCTATTCCATGGAGCTATTCAGCGGATCATCAAGTTTGCTAATACAGTTTGAACAGAATTGTCCCCATATTTGATATGTGACATGTTATTTTTAACAATCACTCCATATACACATACGAACCACTTTCTACTTGAATAATTCTCGTTATTTAGGTACTGCACATGTACATGTAGTAAAGTTTGTTACAGGTATTTTGTTATATTTTACTTCCGTCCAAAATCACCTGAATGATATATTTTGGTCCGTTTTCTTTCACATTACTTGTATAGTTTCCCCTCATTTTTATTGAACTCCCATGAATCAATGGTGAAATCAAATTATAATCCATACGGCCTGAGATTTGTGAATTTTATATTCAATTTATATTTTTTCAGACTTGGGGGTAATATATTTGGTGACACTTACAAAGGTCATTTTAGAGACACTCATGTAGCCATCAAATGTATAACCCATGGTATCCAATACAGTGAGAACCATTCAGAGGTGGTCAGAAGGATCAAAGAGGAAGTCTCTATTCTAAGGTAGGTTTTCTGACTGGGTTTTCACTCGAACGACCTATGTGGGATGGTTGCCAGTTACCAACGGAAGGTCGTGGGTTTCCTCTGGGCATAGAGCCCGGTTTCCTCCCACAATAAAACTGCCAACGCCGCCATATAAGTGAAATAATCTTGAGCGCGGCGTAAAACACCAAACAATCAATCAATTCTAAGGTAAGGTGCATGATAAACTATCTTACAATTCCCTGTCAATTCTAAGGTAAGACTTTTCAAATTGAATGCTTTGGTCGTCATTTCAGCCAATCATGACGATCCACTGACTGTATGATGTCACAACAATGATAGTGTACATGTCAGATGTCAACTATCATGTCACAGCGCTACAGTAATTATTTCCGTCTAGAGGTCGTAGAACAAAACGGATTGCCTTAAATTTTGTAGTTATTGCGCCAGAAATCTCAATTCATTTTCTTTTTGGCCAAGTTCGCACATTACATTACATGTTCCTTACAAATTCATTATGAAATAGAAGTCATAAACTTGTTATTTGTCCTTTAATTATGAAATACATGCCTTGTTGAATGAATTATTGTTAAATAAAATTCCTTGATATTTGTCTAATTACGTTATGTATGATTTGTTTTACAGCAAAGTTCGTCACAAGAACATTGCTGCCATGCTGGGGATGTGTTTAGAGGCCAAATTCCCTTATATTGTTAATCAGCTGATTAATGGACGTTCAGTAAAACAATACCTTAAAAATGAAAACTACATTTCATGGACACAGAAAGTCAGAATGGTAAGTGGAAAAATATTCTGTTATTTGGGTATTGGAAATGATGGGGGGGGGGGGGGAGGAGGGGGGTCTAGCTGGGGTGTATTTTGAACTATCACTGACTCTCTACCAATCAGTTGCAGGGTTAGATTTTGTTTAAAGTGAAGGTAGGGTGTATTCTTCTACCCCCAATCCCCCCCTTCCTACCCCCACACGTTTGCATGGTTTTCATCATTGATATATTTTGTACCTTGTTGTTGTAGTGCATTCAAGCTGCTGATGGAATGACTTTCTTACATTCAATGAAACCAAATCCTATTTTACATAGAGACTTACGCTGTGCAAACTTAATGATTACGCCAGAAGATGTTGTTGTTGTAAGTAAACATTTGTTTAATTACCCAAATCTTGACCTATACATGTACATGTATGTACAAGTTTTCTATCCGATATTGCTATTAACACAGCTATATCAGACAATGTATTGATAGACTGATTAGTGCCTTGGGCCAAACAAGATTGATTCACTTAATATGATTTAGGCAAAGCTTTCACATAAAAGGTGAGATTGCATTGAGGAGGAAAATAAAAAACAACCTTATGTGTTTAATTTCGAACTTACATGTAAGCTTTACTGGGTGTTAATGAAATGGTCACAATTTCTAAATTGGCAAATGGAGAACATGTCATTATTTTCATTCATTTTGCATGAACCCAGATATGTCCCACAAACAAGATTTCTGTACCAGAAAAAAATATTTGTCTTTGCAACAAAAGTAACCACTTTTTATAAATTCAAGGATGCTCTGCAAAACAATTATGTTTCCATTTGTATTTAAGGTTGTAGATTTTGGAATAACCACTATCATTCAACCTGTACGAGAGGAGTGTCGAAAGGAAAAATGCTTTTGTAAGTAAAATTAAGTATTAAATTGCCGTTTTAAAATCAAGTTTCTCTCGTTAAGTGGTTTAGCATTGTCTTCAGACGCGAACTGTTGTGCCTTGTGCCAATTTACTCCCAATCTATGAATTTGGTGTCCACTCCATAACTTGAGAATTCTTTGGCGTATCACTTTGAAAGGTTGATCAAGCCAAAAGCTGCCAATAGAAACATACAGGTTAATGAACAAGTATGGGAATTTGATTGATTGATTGTTTGGGGTTTTACGCCGCGCTCAAGATTGTTTCACTTATATGGCGGCGTTGCCAATTTTATTGTGGGAGGAAATTGGCCTCTATGCCCGGAGGAAACCCACAACCTTCCGTTAGTAACTGGCAACCATCCCACATAGGTCGCTCAAGTGAAAACCCAGTCAGAAAATTTTCCAATTATATTGGACTGAGTGAGATTCGAACCCGAGACCCATTGGTGGAAGGCTGTCCAGATTGAGCATCCAACGCTCTACCTACTGAGCCACGGAGGCCCCATAATTAGAAATAGACTGTTCAAGAAGAAAGAGTTGATTATATTTGTTTGTCTGCAGGTATGAAGGAACTGAGTGCGTGTCCTCCCTCCATCCGATGGACCGCTCCAGAAATACTGGTACAGGCAACAGCCAAAGATCATTATACTTTATTCACCCCTGCCTGTGATGTTTATTCATTTGGAATGTTACTATGGGAATTAATGAGTGGTCTGAATCCGTTCCCAGATATCCAAGATGAAGCAAAGGTGAGGCGGACAAAATATTAAACCTTACAGCAACATGAGCCGAAATGATAACATTGGTCAGTTCAAGTGGTATGAGCTACCAAAATGATTGCATTGGTCAGTTCAAGTGGCATGGGCTTATGTCACATACATCAGCATTCCTGACGTTCTATGGTCTGTGGAGCCTAATGTCAAAATTTAGATCTGGGTGGGGGGGGGGGGGGTGTGATCCTTTGGTCGGTTGGTACTATATTACCTCAGCTGTGCAGCGTTAAGCCCCAATCAATCAATCAAGTGGTATGAGCTGCCAAAATGATTACACTTGAGTGTCAGCAAAAGACTAAATGATTGACGCTGGGATGAAGAAGATCTGTATGGTGACAAAATGTTTTCAGTAAACATACAGGTTCAACTAATTTTAAGAATAAATTAATTGCTGACAAAATATATATTTGCATATAGTTGAAAGTTTTGGTTGATTTGTCTGTTGAATTCTGACCATGTTGTTTTCAGGTAATGGAAGTGGTTAAGGTTGGGTCCAGACCTACGATGTCATCAGATCAACTCATCCCTACCAAATATAAAGATCTGCTTATGGCATGCTGGGATAATGAGTCTGCCAAGCGACCTACTTTTAAACAGGTTGGTAGAACCTTGTGTTACACGTCTCCGACAATACTTACTTACTGTCCAATAATGTAATTGATGTTTTCTCTCCTTTATCTTGTTTTAAAACACAATGTAAACAGGTATTATATTCTTAAATAGTTTTCAGTTTAAAGATTGACGTTATCTTGTCTTTACATTTTATATTTATTCTATTTCATTATTTCTCTTGTTATCAACTCTGTAATTAGGCTCCCTGGGCCTGTTGAGATTGAATTTGAATAAAATAAAATAAAATAAATACATGCTTGCCTCGGTGATTGCAGCCATGGAACAATACATGATTGCCTGGGTGACATGATTGCAGCCATGCAACAATACATGATTGGCTGGGTGACATGTTTGCAGCCATGCTACAATACATAATTGCCTGGGTGACATGATTGCAGCCATGCAACAATACATGATTGCCTGGGTGACATGTTTGCAGCCATGCAACAATACATAATTGCCTGGGGGACATGATTGCAGCCATGCAACAATACATGATTGCCTGGGTGACATGATTGCAGCCATGCAACAATACATGATTGGCTGGGGGACACGATTGCAGCCTTGCAACAATACATGATTGGCTGGGTGACATGATTGCAGCCTTGCAACAGTACATGATTGCCTGGGTGACATGATTGCAGCCATGCAACAATACATGATTGGCTGGGTGACATGATTGCTGCCTTGCAACAATACATGATTGCCTGGGTGACATGATTGCAGCCATGCAGAAATACATGATTGGCTGGGTGACATGATTGCAGCCATGCAACAATACATGATTGGCTGGGTGACATGATTGCAGCAATGCAACAATACATGATTGCCTGGGTGACATGGTTGCATCCTTGCAACAATACATGATCGCCTGGGTGACATGATTGCAGCCATGCAACAATACATGATTGCCTGAGTGACATGATTGCAGCCATGCAACAATACATAATTGCCTGGGTGACATTATTGCAGCCATGCAACAATACATAATTGCCTGGGTGACATGATTGCATCCATGCAACAATACATGATTGCCTGAGTGACTTGATTGCAGCCATGCAACAATACATACTTGCCTGAGTGGCATGATTGCAGCCATGCAACAATACATGATTGCCTGAGTGACATGATTGCATCCATGCAACAATACATGATTGCCTGAGTGACATGATTGCAGCCATGCAACAATACATGATTGCATGAGTGACATGATTGCATCCATGCAACAATACATGATTGCCTGAGTGACATGATTGCAGCCATGCAACAGTACATGATTGCATCCATGCAACAATACATGATTGCCTGAGTGACATTATTGCAGCCATGCAACAATACATAATTGCCTGGGTGACATGATTGCATCCATGCAACAATACATGATTGCCTGAGTGACATGATTGCAGCCATGCAACAATACATAATTGCCTGAGTGACATGATTGCAGCCATGCAACAATAAATGATTGCATGAGTGACATGATTGCAGCCATGCAACAATACATGATTGGCTGGGTGACATGATTACAGCCTTGCAACAATACATGATTGGCTGGGTGACATGATTGCAGCCTTGCAACAATACATGATTGCCTGGGTGACATGATTGCAGCCATGCAACAATACATAATTGGCTGGGTGATATGATTGCAGCCATGCAACAATACATAATTGCCGGGGTGACATGGTTGCAGCCTTGCAACAATACATGATTGCCTGGGTGACATGATTGCAGCCATGCAACAATACATAATTGGCTGGGTGATATGATTGCAGCCATGCAACAATACATAATTGCCGGGGTGACATGATTGCAGCCTTGCAACAATACATGATTGCCTGAGTGACATGATTGCAGCCATGCAACAATACAAGATTGCCTCAGTGACATGATTGCAGCCATCCAACAACACATAATTGCCTGGGTGACATGATTGCAGCCATGCAACAATACATGATTGGCTGGGTGACATGATTGCAGCCATGCAACAATACACGATTGCCTGGGTGACATGATTGCAGCCATGCAACAATACATGATTGCGTTGGTGACATGATTGCAGCCTTGCAACAATACATGATTGCCTGGGTGACATGATTGCAGCAATGCGACAATACATGATTGCCTGGGTGACATGATTGCAGCCATGCAACAATACATGATTGGCTGGGTGACATGATTGCAGCCATGCAACAATACATGATTGGCTGGGGGACACGATTGCAGCCTTGCAACAATACATGATTGGCTGGGTGACATGATTGCAGCCTTGCAACAATACATGATTGGCTGGGTGACATGATTGCAGCCATGCGACAATACTCGATTGGCTGGGTGACATGATTGCAGCCTTGCAGCCATGTCCAACGTTCTTAACTGCCATGTTAATTGCGCCTCCATCATATTCAGTAAAACATCCATATACATGTATGTATTATGTAGGAGGTCTCAGTTAAAGTGATAGTCCGTCAGTCTGACACAGGCCATCCATCGATGCGATCAGATCACACTCAGACCAAATAACATTGAAAAATTCTGATTTTTTTCTCATTCACTGTATGTGGAGGAGTTCATCTATTTAACTGACTATTTCTTGATGTAAATTGTTCATTTGACTGACTATTTCTTGATGTAAATTGTTCATTTGACTGACTATTTCTAGATGTAAATTGTTCATTTGACTGACTATTTCTTGATGTAAATTGTTCATTTGACTGACTATTTCTAGATGTAAATTGTTCATTTAACTGACTATTTCTAGATGTAAATTGTTCATTTGACTGACTATTTCTTGATGTAAATTGTTCATTTGACTGACTATTTCTAGATGTAAATTGTTCATTTGACTGACTATTTCTAGATGTAAATTGTTCATTTGACTGACTATTTCTAGATGTAAATTGTTCATTTGACTGACTATTTCTAGATGTAAATTGTTCATTTGACTGACTATTTCTAGATGTAAATTGTTCATTTGACTGACTATTTCTAGATGTAAATTGTTCATTTGACTGACTATTTCTAGATGTAAATTGTTCATTTGACTGACTATTTCTAGATGTAAATTGTTCATTTGACTGACTATTTCTAGATGTAAATTGTTCATTTGACTGACTATTTCTAGATGTAAATTGTTCATTTGACTGACTATTTCTAGATGTAAATTGTTCATTTGACTGACTATTTCTAGATGTAAATTGTTCATTTGACTGACTATTTCTAGATGTAAAATGTTCATTTGACTGACTATTTCTAGATGTAAATTGTTCATTTGACTGACTATTTCTAGATGTAAATTGTTCATTTGACTGACTATTTCTAGATGTAAATTGTTCATTTGACTGACTATTTCTAGATGTAAATTGTTCATTTGACTGACTATTTCTAGATGTAAATTGTTCATTTGACTGACTATTTCTAGATGTAAATTGTTCATTTGACTGACTATTTCTTGATGTAAATTGTTCATTTGACTGACTATTTCTAGATGTAAATTGTTCATTTGACTGACTTTCTAGATGTAAATTGTTCATTTGACTGACTATTTCTTGATGTAAATTGTTCATTTGACTGACTATTTCTAGATGTAAATTGTTCATTGGACTGACTATTTCTAGATGTAAATTGTTCATTTGACTGACTATTTCTAGATGTAAATTGTTCATTGGACTGACTATTTCTAGATGTAAATTGTTCATTTGACTGACTATTTCTAGATGTAAATTGTTCATTTGACTGACTATTTCTAGATGTAAATTGTTCATTTGACTGACTATTTCTAGATGTAAATTGTTCATTTGACTGACTATTTCTAGATGTAAATTGTTCATTTGACTGACTATTTCTAGATGTAAATTGTTCATTTGACTGACTATTTCTAGATGTAAATTGTTCATTTGACTGACTATTTCTCGATGTAAATTGTTCATTTGACTGACTATTTCTAGATGTAAATTGTTCATTTGACTGACTATTTCTTGATGTAAATTGTTCATTTGACTGACTATTTCTAGATGTAAATTGTTCATTTGACTGACTATTTCTAGATGTAAATTGTTCATTGGACTGACTATTTCTAGATGTAAATTGTTCATTTGACTGACTATTTCTAGATGTAAATTGTTCATTGGACTGACTATTTCTAGATGTAAATTGTTCATTTGACTGACTATTTCTAGATGTAAATTGTTCATTTGACTGACTATTTCTAGATGTAAATTGTTCATTTGACTGACTATTTCTAGATGTAAATTGTTCATTTGACTGACTATTTCTAGATGTAAATTGTTCATTTGACTGACTATTTCTAGATGTAAATTGTTCATTTGACTGACTATTTCTAGATGTAAATTGTTCATTTGACTGACTATTTCTAGATGTAAATTGTTCATTTGACTGACTATTTCTAGATGTAAAATGTTCATTTGACTGACTATTTCTAGATGTAAAATGTTCATTTGACTGACTATTTCTAGATGTAAAATGTTCATTTGACTGACTATTTCTAGATGTAAATTGTTCATTTGACTGACTATTTCTAGATGTAAATTGTTCATTTGACTGACTATTTCTAGATGTAAATTGTTCATTTGACTGACTATTTCTAGATGTAAATTGTTCATTTGACTGACTATTTCTAGATGTAAATTGTTCATTTGACTGACTATTTCTAGATGTAAATTGTTCATTTGACTGACTATTTCTAGATGTAAATTGTTCATTGGACTGACTATTTCTAGATGTAAATTGTTCATTTGACTGACTATTTCTAGATGTAAATTGTTCATTTGACTGACTATTTCTAGATGTAAATTGTTCATTTGACTGACTATTTCTAGATGTAAATTGTTCATTTGACTGACTATTTCTAGATGTAAATTGTTCATTTGACTGACTATTTCTAGATGTAAATTGTTCATTTGACTGACTATTTCTAGATGTAAATTGTTCATTTGACTGACTATTTCTAGATGTAAATTGTTCATTTGACTGACTATTTCTAGATGTAAATTGTTCATTTGACTGACTATTTCTAGATGTAAATTGTTCATTTGACTGACTATTTCTAGATGTAAATTGTTCATTTGACTGACTGTTTCTAGATGTAAATTGTTCATTTGACTGACTGTTTCTAGATGTAAATTGTTCATTTGACTGACTATTTCTAGATGTAAATTGTTCATTTGACTGACTATTTCTAGATGTAAATTGTTCATTTGACTGACTATTTCTAGATGTAAATTGTTCATTTGACTGACTATAGTATGCGTTGCCACCTTAGGACGCTTAATACCATGATGTTTTCTAACTATACATTTAGCAATGTTTGTTGGGACCATTTCCTGGATATCCACGTGTACAATCACACTCAACTGACTAAAGCCATACTCCTACATGTATCTTCAACCTAATGTAATATCATGGGTTTTGGGTTTATTACAACTTAATATGATTTCCATAAGTCAAGAAGAGTTTTCCTGAGCCTGTGTGTATAAGTGTTCATAATTCTATGTATTTCAGATTGTGTCCTCTCTAAGAGACGCTATGGGAGAGGCGAGAACTTTAGAAAAGCGTCATCACCATCATCACAAACATGACAATACGGGGAGTCGCTCCTCAACGCCTGTTCCCTTTACAGTTTGAATCTATCCAATGAAAAAGCTTCTATGTGTCTGCTGAATAATTACGCTCATCTCATAGTTTATGAATTAGTAAATTAACCGACACTGATTGACCCGGAAAAAATTCCAGGCCAGGGTGAGAATCGAACTCACGACTTAGGGTTACCGTCCCACCGCTCTACCAACTGAGCTACCCGACCCTGCTGGGAACGGCTCGCTTGTTAGATTCTCTTATACACACAGAATCTAACAAGCGAGCCGTTCCCAGCAGGGCCGGGTAGCTCAGTTGGTAGAGCAGTGGGACGGTAACCCTAAGTCGTGAGTTCGATTCTCACACTGGCCCGGAATTTTTTTCGGGTCAATCAGTGTCGGTTAATTTACTAATTTCCCTGATGATGATTGCAGCTTCCTTCATAGTTTATGATTGGTTGAGAATATAATGAGAGGTCGTCTGAATATACAGTCATGGTAGTGTAATCATTGTGAGTGATCAGGATAAGACAAAACCTGGTCATTTGAGGACATCCATGGTGTAAGCTGAGAAATGCTGTGTGGAATTGGTATTTGCCCAAAAGTCTTGTGATAACCATACGAGAAATTATTATTGTTTTTGTCTCACTAACTAATTTGTGATATTCGTGGAGAATTTATTTTATGTGAACAACCGCCTAACACTTAAACATGGCCTTTCTATCAATTGTATATGTATAGCATGGATAATTCGAATTTTTATGTTCAACTATTTTTTTGACAAATATTTATATTTACAAGCTGCATAATTTTGTCATTTGATTGGGATGTGTTTGATATAATAGGATGAATTTACTCAAGTGTCAGGAAGGTACGGTTACCCATCACCCATGTATCTGATGTGACATGAGGTTTTCTCTAATGGTCACACATGTAATTGTTACCTATAGGTTTTACACCACAATCAACATGTCTGGCAGAGAGGTGATACACATGTTATGGGTTCAAATCACACTCAGACCAAATATTACATTTCTGAGTCGATTTTTCACTTGGTCACCGTATGTGGGGGAGTTGTCAGGTATTTGCCGCAGGTCAGGGGTTTCCTCTAGGCAATAAGCTCTGTTTAATCCCCACTAAACCTGGCAACGCTGCCACATAGTGAAATAATCTTGAGTGTGGCGTAAAACATCAATCAATTTAAAGTGAGTGAATACTTTCCATTTTGATTTCTTCTATATACCCCTGTTGAAGGTGCACTAACCACTCTGGTCACTTCCTTTATGTACCAAATCTATAGTCCCTTTGTTTACATGTACAGGTGCTTTAAACTACACTGTAAATGTATTAATAATTTACACTGGCTTGTGTGTGGACAATCAGCTCAACTCACATAGTTCATTTCTTGAAGCCAATATATGAATCAAAGTGCAATATGATCTGAATTGTATTATTTCAATTAGTAGCAACCTGGGGGCATTGAGTGAGACATTATGCTCAATCAATGAATATTTCCAGTCGCAACCTGGGGGCATTGAGTGTGACATTATGCTCAATCAATGAATATTTCAAGTCACAACCTGGGGGCATTGAGTGTGACATTATGCTCAATCAATGAATATTTCCAGTCGCAACCTGGGGGCATTGAGTGCGACATTATGCTCAATCAATGAATATTTCCAGTCGCAACCTGGGGGCATTGAGTGCAACATTATGCTCAATCGCATGGAGTGCGACATTATGCTCAATCAATGAATATTTCCAGTCGCAACCTGGGGGCATTGAGTGCGACATTATGCCCAATCAATGAATATTTCCAGTCGCAACCTGGGGGCATTGAGTGCAACATTATGCTCAATCGCATGGAGTGCGACATTATGCTCAATCAATGAATATTTCCAGTCGCAACCTGGGGGCATTGAGTGCGACATTATGCCCAATCAATGAATATTTCCAGTCGCAACCTGGGGGCATTGAGTGCAACATTATGCTCAATCGCATGGAGTGCGACATTATGCTCAATCAATGAATATTTCCAGTCGCAACCTGGGGGCATTGAGTGCAACATTATGCTCAATCAATGAATATTTCCAGTCGCAACCTGGGGGCATTGAGTGCAACATTATGCTCAATCGCATGGAGTGCGACATTATGCTCAATCAATGAATATTTCCAGTCGCAACCTGGGGGCATTGAGTGCGACATTATGCCCAATCAATGAATATTTCCAGTTGCAACCTGGGGGCATTGAGTGCAACATTATGCTCAATCAATGAATATTTCCAGTCGCAACCTGGGGGCATTGAGTGCAACATTATGCTCAATCGCATGGAGTGCGACATTATGCTCAATCAATGAATATTTCAAGTCACAACCTGGGGGCATTGAGTGCAACATTATGCTCAATCGCATGGAGTGAGACATTATGCTCAATCAATGAATATTTCAAGTCGCAACCTGGGGGCATGGAGTGCGACGTTATGCTCAATCAATGAATATTTCCAGTCGCAACCTGGGGGCATTGAGTGCAACATTATGCTCAATCGCATGGAGTGCGACATTATGCTCAATCAATGAATATTTCAAGTCACAACCTGGGGGCATTGAGTGCAACATTATGCTCAATCAATGAATATTTCAAGTCGCAACCTAGGGGCATTGAGTGCAACATTATGCTCAATCAATGAATATTTCAAGTAGCAACCTGGGGGCATTGAGTGCGACATTATGCCCAATCAATGAATATTTCAAGTCGCAACCTGGGGGCATTGAGTGAGACATTATGCTCAATCAATGAATATTTCAAGTCGCAACCTGGGGGCATTGAGTGCGACATTATGCCCAATCAATGAATATTTCAAGTCGCAACCTGGGGACATTATGCTCAATCAATGAATATTTCAAGTAGCAACCTGGGGGCATTGAGTGCGACATTATGCCCAATCAATGAATATTTCAAGTAGCAACCTGGGGACATTATGCTCAATCAATGAATATTTCAAGTAGCAACCTGGGGGCATTGAGTACGACATTATGCTCAATCAATGAATATTTCAAGTAGCAACCTGGGGGCATTGAGTGCGACATTATGCCCAATCAATGAATATTTCAAGTCGCAACCTGGGGGCATTGAGTGAGACATTATGCTCAATCAATGAATATTTCAAGTCGCAACCTGGGGGCATGGAGTGCGACGTTATGCTCAATCAATGAATATTTCCAGTCGCAACCTGGGGGCATTGAGTGCAACATTATGCTCAATCGCATGGAGTGCGACATTATGCTCAATCAATGAATATTTCAAGTCACAACCTGGGGGCATTGAGTGCAACATTATGCTCAATCAATGAATATTTCAAGTCGCAACCTAGGGGCATTGAGTGCAACATTATGCTCAATCAATGAATATTTAAAGTCGCAACCTGGGGACATTATGCTCAATCAATGAATATTTCAAGTAGCAACCTGGGGGCATTGAGTGCGACATTATGCCCAATCAATGAATATTTCAAGTAGCAACCTGGGGACATTATGCTCAATCAATGAATATTTCAAGTAGCAACCTGGGGGCATTGAGTGCGACATTATGCCCAATCAATGAATATTTCAAGTCACAACCTGGGGGCATTGAGTACGACATTATGCTCAATCAATGAATATTTCAAGTAGCAACCTGGGGGCATTGAGTGAGACATTATGCTCAATCAATGAATATTTCAAGTAGCAACCTGGGGGCATTGAGTGAGACATTATGCTCAGATGACAACCATGTTCTTTGTGTGTAGCATCCTTTGCTGGAAGGGTTAACCAGCATGTTCAATACATGTTGATTCATGAAGTCAGATGACAACCATGTTCTGTGTGTGTGGCATCCTTTGCTGGAAGGGTTAACCAGCATGTTCAATACATGTTGATTCATGAAGTCAGATGACAACCATGTTCTGTGTGTGTGGCATCCTTTGCTGGAAGGGTTAACCAGCATGTTCAATACATGTTGATTCATAAAGTCAGTTGACAACCATGTTCTGTGTGTGTGGCATCCTTTGCTGGAAGGGTTAACCAGCATGTTCAATACATGTTGATTCATGAAGTCAGATGACAACCATGTTCTGTGTGTGTAACCTGCTTCAAATATTAAATAAGCTCAGAAAACGCACATTTTACACTTCCAAGATAGTGATAATATAGAAAAAATGATTTGAGAGACGCACAATGTTGTATTATAATGACAATTGATAAGACATAGTATTGTACCTGTAAATCAAGAAGATCTATGTTAATTGTCAGGCAGAGACAATGATCAATAGAATGATTGATTGATTGGTGTTTTACGCCGCGCTCAAGATTATTTCACTTATATGGCGGCGTTGCCAGTTTTATTGTGGGAGGAAACCGGGCTCTATGCCCAGAGGAAACCCACAACCTTCCGTTGGTAACTGGCAACCATCCCACATAGGTCGTTCGAGTGAAAACCCAGTCAGAAAATTTTCCAATATTTTGGACTGAGTGGGAATCGAACCCGCGACCCATTGGTGGAAGGCTGTTCGGATTGAGCGTCCAACGCTCTACCTACTGAGCCACGGAGGCCCCATCAATAGAACGGTATGGTTTACTGGGGGAGACACTGTATGTAACCCTCACATGGACTGGTAGATAGTTGTTTAAATCTAAAAACCGGATAAACTTAACATAAAAAGCTGATGAACTAAACATAGATTGAGATTTTGTAAAACATGCATATATATGGCTGAATGTACATGTATGTTTATATTATATCCTGTTTCTTATTGTCAAACTAATGCTTTCAAAACTGGACCCTGTTTCACAAAGCGGCGTAGATGTATTTTTTGCATAACTTTCTTACTAACGTATCTCTACAGTATGGTTTGCTATGGCAGTTATGTGAAAACTTACGCTGTGCCGCTTTGTGAAACAGGGTCCTGGTGTTGAATCTGTTCCACATGTCATAGGAACTCCATTTTACTCACCAGTACAATATGCTTAATCTGCTCAACAGTAGAATGAAGTGTCTTTAGATGCAGTCATTTATACCATCTGTAAATTGTGGAAATAGTATTTGTATTTTAATCAGATTCACTTTAAACCAAATATTCTGTGTTTGTAAAATGTTAATGAAATTTGTTATTTTTTTTGGAAAAAAAAAATAAAACCAAGCAAGGCTGAATGCTTTCATCTAAACATATAGATGTTTTATCTTGTTTCTTCAAAGTAACAAACTGTAAATGGCATTAGGACACTCTCTCCTCTGCCAGTGACATAATAACAGGCGGAGTAAACTGCAGAACAGGATGATTGACTGGGAGAAACCAGGATAAAAAACCCCAGATAAAACTCCTGCCTGGCTATTCAAAACATTATGTTTGTTTGTTTGGTGTTTTACGCCGCGCTCAAGATTATTTCACTCATATGGCGGCGTTGCCAGTTTTGTTGTGGGAGGAAACCGGGCTCTATGCCCGGAGGAAACCCACAACCTTCTATTGGTAACCACCCCACATAGGTCGTTCGAGTGAAAACCCAGTCAGAAAATTTTCTAATTTTGTTTTTTGGACTGAGTGGGATTCAAACCCGCGACCCATTGGTGGAAGGTTGTTCGGATTGAGCGTCCAACGCTCTACCTGCTGAGCAAAACATCATGAGTGTAGTCTGTTCATTATGTTCACTACTGACATTCCTATTTTTGTTACAAAAGCAACTTCCAAATTGCATTTTGATCAGAGAAAGGAAAGCAAATCACTGTCATTGAATTTAGGTTAGAAAGTGTGGGTGAGACTGACAATCTATAAATTGAAGACCATCACTAATTCAAAACTCTATAAACACTGTCTAACCTAAAAGTCTGTTTTTGTTCTCTTTCTTTTACATAGAGTAAGACAGATCGTACAAACTGATGGCTGGACAGCAACTCTTTATTGATTTGTCACATACAAGTGAAATAATCTTGGATGCGGTGTAAAACATACGCCTGGTGGTTTTGTCAAATGCAATGTCTCTATAAAAGCACAATAGTAGTTTATTCAAAAGGGAAAGTGGGCTCCATGTCCATCAAAAGGAGGATATAAGATTTTAGCGAGTGCTTTATTTCTCCCTGACAACTGACAACCTTCTTCTTCTTATCCATCAACATGTCGTATTTCTCCCTGACAACTGACAACCTTCTTCTTCTTATCCATCAACATGTCGTATTTCTCCCTGACAACTGACAACCTTCTTCTTCTTATCCATCAACATGTCGTATTTCTCCCTGACAACTGACAACCTTCTTCTTCTTATCCATCAACATGTCCTGTGTGTACACAGGGAATGCCCTGTAAGGTGGAACGCCTTGTAAGGTAGAACTTTTCTAGATGATGTTTAGGGTATATGCATCAATCAATAACATTTTACAGATTACAAGCCAAAAAAAAAGTTTTAATAAACTCTTTGTTTGCTTTCAAAATGTTAATGTGATGAGTTTTCCTTGATCAAACTACTGAACAGTAAGGTCTGTCTGAGAAGATTTACCAAAAGTAAGTACGGAGAATAAGAAAATCACACAAAATCAGTTTCACATAACAAATACATACTGTACTAGTTAAGGTTACAAAAACAACATGTTCAGCAATGCTCTCATGACAACGTATACTTTCAGCATTAGGTTATGACTGCAGATGCAAAGTTACGTCTTTAAAATGTCTTTAACAGCCCATAGCTTTATAAGCGGGTGTACAAACAGGTCACTGTTTCTCACAAGATTTACACTCACTGTTAGTGTTAGCCATGGGAATGAATACCTTTAAAATTACATGTATCTAAAAAAATGTGTAACATGTCAATGTTTTGAGAAACAGCTCACATACAGTCAAGAAAGTTAATTCTAATCTTTCCACAACTGAACAATTTTCATCGAGGGATTAGATTGTCTGACATCTGGTCAATAAACATTACAGGTTCTCTTCTAACCCTCCTTCTCAAAGTTAACTGGCTCAAAATCCAACAAGTATGAAAGAAAAATCTGATAGGTCAGATGGTACTTCAACTTGAAAGCTAGTCTTTGATTGGCCAGGAGATATGAGCTTTAGCCAGTCTCTGATTGGAAAATTATCAAATCTGTTAGCTGGCTTCTGAGTGGTCAGCAGTACAGTCCTATGTAAGCTGATCTCCAATTGGTTAGGAGTCACTTGGTCCTCCTTGTTTTTCCATCTTTGTGATATCCCCTTTAAGTTGGTTGATGTTTTCTTTACACTGTTTTAAACGCTCATTCAGTTCTGAGATTTCATAACGTATTTTGTTTTTGGCTGACATAATTGAATTCAATGTCTTCTCTCGTTTCTCCTCAACTGAAATAAATAAATAACATAATTAAGAAAGACACTGGAGGAAGATAGATTGGTTAGTGCTTCACCATGTACTAAGGTTTCCTAAGTTACATGGTGATGTAGACCGAATATTCAAATTCTCACTGATAAGTCTGGCGTAATAGAGCTACGTAAGCACTCTGAGGAATGACATGAAGTCATTGTCATTCCTTGAAGTGCTCACATTGCTCTATTAATGCAGACCGACTTGTCACAAAACTTATAAAATGACTAAGGCTAATTCTGTAGAGCAGGGGCCATTTTAGTGTTTTACTAATTTACATTGAAATAGCAGTGTTTCCGGAGTCTAAAACAACAATCCAATATGTTTTTACACAGTTGAAAGTTCAGTGATAACAGAGTTTGAAGCACCAGGAGTCTATTCAAGATCATGGCCATTTCTTGTTCTATATCAGATTTGAATAAAGTAGGAGTGTCTGCATGATTTAGTAAACCAATGATTTGGCTGGTTTATAGGCCTCGCCATTTTGCCCCAAAAAATAAACTTCCACTCCGAGAGTGTATAGTTCAACCTCTGATCTAAATATAGTGGCCCTTATATGATGCAATAGACAAACGGCGACATTGACAAGCCTCTGTGGGCGCAATATGATTGTCATTTTACTGTGTCGGTAAAAGGAGTCGTTCTGTGTTTTAAGGGCCTTGGTGGGTATTGTTTACCTGGAGTTTTCTATGTCTCTACTAGGACCTTCGAGCCAATAATTCGACACGCGACAATACACTTAAAGTTTTATTCCCATTCTGTCCCCCCCCCCCTGCCTGTTGGGTTTGACAAGAATAAACATTTGATCGCAGAGAGAGAGGTAAAACACTTAACAGGAATTCATTGAAATCAGGTGCGATTTCTCTTCGCTCAGAAATAGTTCATAATAAATCAGCCTAAACTATAGTTCTGACACGCAGAATGATAAAAGTAATTTGAACACTAAGTTGAACTTACAGTCTGTATCGTGCTTATGAGCTCCGAGTGAAAGGGGGCGAGGATTGGAGAGTAACTGATGAATCATAGCCGTCGGGTCTTGGAATATCTGGAAATAAAGGGAATATCCCATGACAAACTTCACAATGATAAATAATTCATTATACTGATTCTCCAGGAAAAAAACACCAAACAACTGAAACAGCTGAATCACACAAACAGCTGAAAAACCTCTAAATTGTTTAATATTCAGGCCTCAAAACCTACTGTTTGTAGATTGCAGAAATGTTTTCTAATGTGTATGACACCAGCATATTATCAACTGATAAGTGTCACAAGCCATGTATGGTAGTTGCCCTGTATTTAACCGTATGAAAACCTAACGATATTAGTTACAGGGTTTGTTTCAGGGAGATACAGAAATATATGCGGTCAGTAAACAAAATATACTGACTATACATTCAGTATTCATTCGATTTCCAATCCTCTAATCTGAGATATCCGCACAGGGGGATAGCCAGAAATTTGAGTTAGGGTGTTCAAATTGCCCTTTTTGAAACAATTTTCCCTGAATAGCCTGGGCAAATGTAAAATTTTCCTATGTCACCCATGTTAGAAACGCTGAATTTCTGAGTGGATTTTTCATTTGGTCGCCGTATGTGGAAGAGTTGCCAGGTACTAGGTTGGGGGTTTCCTTCAGGGTTAGGAAATCCTCCCCACTAAACCAGGCAACACCACCATATAAGTGAAATAATCTTGAGAGAGGCGTAATACAATCAATAAAACGCTGAAAATAGCCGGTCAGAATTGGTCCAATTTTCTGTCCACTTGGACGGGTGATACACTGGCAAACATCCCACATAGGTCGATTGGATGTAAACCCAGTCAGAAAATGTTCCAATTGTTTGGAGTGAAGGAGTCAATAGGGATAAAGATTATCCACGTACATGCAGGATTAGAATCCACAACAGGAAATTGCGAGAACCTAGAGAGTTTAGAGAGAGCAAAAACAGCTTGAAACTCTCAAAATTCAGTTTACTATTGCACTATGAAAGATTAAGAATTGAAATTACAGCCCAGAAACAAACTGCTACCTGACAACAGGCTGTCAGGGTCTTGTGGTAGAACATTGAGCGCTCAATCCCACTCAGTTAAAAACAATTGGAAAATTTTCTGACTGGGTTTTCATCGGATTGGTGGCCAGTTACCACCTGAGGGCCACCAGAAGGTAGTGGGTTTCCTTGGGGCATAGAGCCTGGTTTCCGGCCGTATGTGGCACATCCTCTTGCTATATTTTAAAGCTACAGTACAGGGGAGAGATAACTGGAAGCCTAATGCCAGTCAGAGCACACTTCGGCTGTCTTCCCTTGCCACCGATCAGGTTTGACACACCTCGGACAGTCTGCACTTTTTATACTGTTTACTGACCCCATATATTTCCACATATATATACATGTAATGTAAGTTTCTCACCAATTCTTCATAGAACTCCGAGACGAGAGATTTCTTCCCCAACATGACATCTGTCTCACTTTGAAACAGTTTTAATAAATGGTACAAAGTAACCTGGTAAAGGAAATATGGAGGATTATTGTATTTTACTAATGCTGTTTCTCCAATCTATAAGTTGGCAGCCGTTTGTCCTGGACCAAAACTCATTATGATGCGGAAGATGCACAAGGAATCATTTTAGTTACGGCTTTTAAAAAAATTATTTGGAAGGTCTTCGGGTTTCAGATTGCATCCACTCCAAAGGTTGGGTGTTTTCTCCGGGCAAACAGCCTCCCCTCAGTAAACCTGGCAACATGCCATGTAAGTGAAAAATACCGTAAAGGGTTTAGTCATAACCTATGTTTCCCCTTTGTGACATTTATTTTACTAAAGCCCCCAACTTAAGTTTGATTGACTGATATAGGCCTCAACTAACATTTATAGGAGGAAACTGATGACTGACCATTCCACAATTTGAGAAAAAAACAGGCAGAACGTTTCAAAAGTGTTTTGTAGACTTTCAGAGAAAAGTTAAGGTCCTCCATCAAACTGAGGAAATACACTATGTAGACTTAGGGGTAAACCCAGAGGGAATCTTGTACTTTGTGTTAGGATTTAAAAACAGGAAGTATTGTTGCAATGAATGTCCCATGCAATTGAACATGATGGAATTTGAAAGAAATGTAAAACATTGTACTTACTGGTCTTTCATTTGGATCATTAAAGTATATCTTGATGATGATTTCAAATTCCCCCCAGCCAGTTTCTGTCACTTCATAGGGTGGCCTCACCACAACTGAAATGTTACATTCCACCATTAACAAGGTCTACAATTTACAGGGCAGGGATTGATTAAGGGTTTAATACCGCCGTAGCGGTGTTTGTTGCGTAACCCTATACCGCTGAACGTTGGTTCGTACCGAGTCAAACCACGAGAATGCGCAGCATTCGAGGGGTTTGACGAGGTGCGAACCAACGTTCAGCGGTATCGGGCTACGCAATAAACACCAAGACGAAGGTATTAAAGTCGATTCTACCCCGATAATTGAGATAAATGAGGAAAAAGTGACCTGTTGTTGATTGCCGTTCCTTATCCCTCCCTCGGTACAGAGTGGGAACTTTTAACCAATCAACGATAAGCTTTGGTCACGTGCAACGGTTGACCCAGATATTTTGAAGCAGAATGACATAATGTCACCATGGCTACCGCTTTGACAGGCTGGGTTGCTGACGACGCTATTGGGGGAAATGTTGTGAAATCAACCCTTTGATGACTGTATACGTTCATGACAGCCCAGTTTTCAATATAAAAGGACAGAATATAACCACACTCACAACATTATCAGGTTAAATCCCTCATTTTGTATGATAACAAGCAAAATATCACTTCTTCCGGGGGAGGCAAACCTACCAGCCGATATTGCACTACAGACTCGATGTTGTTTGAAAAGTCATCTCTACTTAACATGTATATTTGCACACGGTACGCACATGCAGGAGGGGTAGAATGTACAGTCATATAGCCCCTACAATACATTACAACCGTGCTTGTTCTCTCCCCTATAAATGAAACTTCAAGTTTATACCCCAAAAGATCCCGTCTAACCCCTCCCCTTTATATGTAATAAGCTCTGCTTTGAACATTTGAGAAGGGATCTTAATTTGGAGACGGACATACCTCTGTTAGGGTTGGCATAACTCTCATGTAGTTTAAAGTTCACTTTCTTTACATAGCCAGACATATCCTGCCAAACAAATACAAAATGTCAAATAAATAGAATATTCACCTTTCCATCTTTTAGAAAGTGAATTTAACATAATTCCTGTTACCTTTGAAATGTGGCAGAAATTCTTCTACTGATTTTGGTTGAAAGCTGGTCGGTTGGTTGATTGATTAATGTTTTACGACACACTCAATATTATTTCACTTATTCAGTGGTATTGCCAAGTTTAGCGGGAAAGGAAATCAAGCTCTTTGCCCAGAGAAAGCCACTGACCTTCGTTGATTCTTCACCATACAGCGATCAAGTGAAAAATACACACAGAAATTTCCCAAACTTCATTTGGTCTAAGTGGGATTCAAACCTGCACTGCATCAATAGAAGGTCCGAGTCGGACTGAGAGACTACCACTCTAATCGACTGAGCCACAGAGGTCTCCATACCTGGCCAGAGTAAGGTACATATCTAAATGCCAAGTGTCTTCATAGAGGCAGGTATTATAATAAAACCAAAGGTGTATATCTTGAAATTTCTTTGTGACTGAGTGAGATTTTAAGTCACACATTTTAACAGCATTGCTTTATTATAGTAAAAGGATTCATACATTCTTAAATTACCTCATTCCTACATGGTTTTATACCTTATCTCATTCCTAAATGGCTTAACATATATTACCTCATTCCTATATGGTATTATACATTTCCTAATTCCTATATGGTTTAACATCTTACATATGTACCTCATTCCTATATGGTTTAACATCTTACCTCATTCCTATATGGTTTAACATAAACAGTCCATTGATGTGTGTGGCCATCTTCCTCGCGTTTCTTACCAAAATAACGAGCAACATTTCCAAATACGATGGGTTTGATGATTGTCAAGCCCTGAAACAAAGATTGATTCACAAAATATCACATAGTTTTGAATTTAGAAAGATGATCTATAATTGATGATTTGTGCTAGGTAGCTGAGCCTTCTTTGGTGCTAGATGATAATAATGATGAGTGCTAGGTAACTGAGCCGTATTCGGTGCTAGATGATAATAATGATGAGTGCTAGGTAACTGAGCCGTATTCGGTGCTAGATGATAATAATGATGAGTGCTAGGTAACTGAGCCGTATTCGGTGCTAGATGATAATAATGATGAGTGCTAGGTAACTGAGCCGTATTCGGTGCTAGATGATAATAATGATGAGTGCTAGATAACTGAGCCTTCTTTGGTGCTAGATGATAATAATGATGAGTGCTAGGTAACTGAGCCGTATTCGGTGCTAGATGATAATAATGATGAGTGCTAGATAACTGAGCCTTATTTGGTGCTAGATGATAATAATGATGAGTGCTAGATAACTGAGCCTTATTTGGTGCTAGATGATAATAATGATGAGTGCTAGATAACTGAGCCTTATTTGGTGCTAGATGATAATAATGATGAGTGCTAGATAACTGAGCCTTATTTGGTGCTAGATGATAATAATGATGAGTGCTAGATAACTGAGCCTCATTTGGTGCTAGATGATAATAATGATGAGTGCTAGAGGTAATGATACTTTCTTTAACGATCATCAGCAGAGGTATGCGCACAGGATGTGAACATAGTCCGGGTTTCTGACTCCAAAATGACTTTTTTTGTACTGACGGTTGTATTTTCGGACCCAGGGCTCATTGCAATCAAAAAGTTGGAGTAGACTGCACGCTTCTGATTGGGCAGTTTGCGGTCAGATTTAGACAGTAAATAACAACATAGCTCACTCAAATAGTGTCAGTACGACATTCATAAATAATTTAGCCTTTTGTAAAGTGAATTTAACGTTTAAAAACGAAAAAAAATGCTAAACAGTGTTACGTCATCAATGGCGGAGAGTTTGAGACTGGAGGGGCAAAAGTGAATTCAGGGGAAGAATAATGTTTACTGGCCGATCCTGCTCGTCCCATATCAGGCACTGGTAGGTAGCAAAATTATCCATGAACGTGATTATGACCGTCCGAAATATATGCGATGATGATGTAAGATATTTTCTGACAGATAGGCCATCATCATCGTCAGAACGCATTTGATCAATTTACTGGGAATTCCTTGCCACCCATCGAGGTGGCAAGACCACCTCTCATTTCTCATCAAAAATATCAAGATTCTCTTCATAACTTTTAAAAAATAAAATTGCTAACCCGTACTTTAATGATTTCCCTTTCTCCTCGCACCAATCTTAAGTCTGTACGTCAGATATTTCGGACTAGTTATATTGCTATTTCTTAGTCTAAATCGGACCACATACTGCCCGCTTCTGAGCGGGCAACCAACTCCGGCTTTTTGATTGCAGTGAACCGTGGCTCCAAAATTCGGCCATCAGTAAAAAAAATAGTAATTTTGGAGTCAGAAACTCGGACTAGATGTAACAATACTAACATGGCATCGAGTAAAAGTCAACGACCAGAAATCATCAAATAACCTTTAGTTTAGTGAAGACCTTTAGTTTAGTGAAGTATATAATAACTTATAAGAAGTGACTTGTTTTGTATTTGATTTTGATTGAAAGAAAATGTACGGGTATCCGATCAGTTATCGTACAGAACCAATTATCGTACACCCAACACTTATGCGTCTTTAACCCAAGCGATCGGGTTTTCCCGTCGATGACAGCCAGCTTACTCATCAAGGCATCTTCTTGCAAAATTTCAACCTCCAAATATTAATAGAACTTTTTATGAAGTTACATTTGTCAGGTGATGTAAGAATAGTCGCCTTTGGCCGTGTCGGGGAATTTTCGAACACGAAAAATGACGTCACAACAGCTTTCACGTTGGGTGTACGATAACTGGTCCCCGCCATTCAACAAAAACACGCAGACGAGCGGGTGAATGTCCGGTCCCTAAAAAATTATTTCAGAGTCTTGGGAGAAATTAAACTATTATAACAAAAGTCGGCTGAGCCCAGCTTCACTTCTGTGAAATTTCTTGTCAATGCAAACACTGATGTAAATTTAAGCATTGAAAAACCGGCAAAAGTGTACGATAACTGATCGGATACCCGTAGATGGAAATATCGATTCTCTGTCAGTGTGGCCAAATTATGTATTGATGGCCGGCACAACATCCAGAAACTCATATTATATTTTTGAACACTAAAACACACGGACACAGGACAGGGATATTCATTCAAAATCGAATGATATTATTTACTTTTATTCTCCCGCCCGAGTCTGGGCCAAAATCAGCCATTTTTGTGGAGGGTTCCATCATGACAACTCTCTGCATTCTACGGAGATCGATCCCTGAATAACAGAAATAAACAATTCAATTTCCAGATACGGTAAATAAGATTCAATGCGAGAGTGGTAGCATCCGATCGTGGCGAAATCCTCGATATTAATGAAATCTTACATGATTGAAATCCGCCGACTGCACATGTGTTTACAAACAACAGGAAGTATGAATCACGTGACACTTTTTACTCTCCACCCTCCGGAGATATTACACGGTGGAGATCGATGAACGTGAGCCGACTGTTAAGAAATCTTCATTTGATGGGAAAGAAAAATCAACTGCATGTGGATTTTATGCTCGTGTTTGCTGTACATTAAACTCATAACAAGCTTACAAAAACCATTAGGTAAGTTACTATTTATACTTTGATAGATTCTGTAGTTTCGTTTCGGCTAGAAAGATGTTTCTCGGTTGACAGCTGCTTTAGTTACTTACCGTACGGCGTACGGTACACAGTGAGTCTTACATCAACTCAGAGAGATTTAGCATCTTACAGTAGTTCGTCTTTTCGAATCAGTACAAAAACAAATATAAACTAAAAAATAAAACGTTGTTCTAAAAATATGCCACATCTCATTTATATTAAAACATACTTTTATTTCAGTTTTAAATAAGAATTCAGGGACAAAAACGTATCTCAAAATGTCACTCAGTATGAATTTATCACTTGTAACTGAATGTTAGTTGTATAAGTTTTATTAATTATAATATATTTATGATCACTAAAACACACGGGCACAGGGAAAATCTTCTTGTCTAAAATTAATTATATCGTGTACTGATTTGGTTTATCCACTTTTGTTTATTGAGACAGGAGATGAGAAACACAGTGATGACTGAATAAAAATAATAATAGTTAATAGTATCAGTAGTAAAAGTGGTGGTACCAGTTACAGTTAAAAGGATACACCGCTGAGCTCACGTTTGTTGTCATTCTCCGTTGTATCTTCCTGACCGACAAGTAAGTAACACGGGAAAGAGACACATGAGTGCGGCTATCTCCGGTGAACTTCAGGTTATTAGAAAAACTAAGAAGTGGTCAATCTCGGATGAAATGCAAAAATGTACATGTAAAGACCAGTTATTTGAAGAATTCCCTGCTGCTGTTGTTTTCTGTCTGATAGTCAGTGAACAAGCAGCCTAAAATGTGCCACATGCGCAGCCAGAATGGGTCCATACCTCACACCTAACCACATCAAAGCGGACTAATGAATTCCCAAATAAAACTGCCTATCCATTGGTCAGTGGGGTCATGTAAAATAATTAAAATATATATATGTTAAAGCCAGTAAGGCAGTAACCCATGCGAACTGAAGATGTGTGCAAATGCTCAACAAAATTCAAATAGCCGAGATGTACAAGTGCATTTTAGGTGTTTTATAAAACTGCCTACATTTCCAAGACTGGTACCAGCGTAAAACTCTTTTATGTTTTTTGATAAAAATGACAAACAGCTAATTATTTTTCATCAACACTTTCCCAATATTTGGCAGCTCATGCCACTTTAAATTAAAATAGATAGTGTACCTTTATCCTGAGACTGTCTGTGATGGACCAATTGAATTCTGCACTCCAGCAATACTCATGAATGCAAGAACTGACTATTGTACTTACAGTAGCTTTAACAATTCCTGTCAAAAATAGTTTGTGGTCCTCTCTTATAATATCCCTTTAATACATCCTTTAGGATTACACTGTAACAATCGTTTCAGGTAGCCAACTCTTTCTGTTACCAAACTGTTACCAATGATAAAAGGTCTGGGACATTATCTGTGCTGCTGTCAGACCAATTAATTAATACAATAAATGATAAATAGGATAAAAAATATTCAATGAGCTTGTGGTCTGCAAAGCTTATGTGCATAAATATGATAAAAAGCTTCTGCAAAGCTTATGTGTTTGTCAAATGTAAACAAAATTTAATGGACGCACTTTCATTCATTCTTACATCTTCATACTTCCTGTTGATTAAATAACCCAGCCTGCTATCTCTGTGAATTTGACACTACATTGTACTTCAGTAAAAATTGCCATTAATTTACTGAATTTATTTTTGATATCAAAATTTTGTAGAACAATGCTTTCAAAATTTAAGCAGAAGTAGGAAGCTATATTTTGTTCAGATAATTTGTTAAGAAATGTTACAATATGTTCGAGTTATTATTGTGTGACTCATATGTCTGCTACTGTGTGATCTGCCGTACATACCGACTGAGTCTGTCCAAACTGTTTCATTGTTATTGTTGATTAAGAGGGGAGGAAAGGGTTGATTTGTTGCCTGCTGAAGCAGCCTGCCGCTTGCTGAGGAGCCAATCCAATATACTCTACACTAATGCCCTCAAATTGGATGCCAGACTTTTTTAGTTGTGGTAATCTGATCTGATTAAATTGATCTATTTGTTAGGCCTTGAGTGCCAGAGATACCCAAAATACCCTAAAATACACCATATTACCAAGTCCTGGCTCCTGGCCAATACATATATCATGATATAGGAGACTTTACACTAGTACATGTATCATATCTGTCAGACCTTGATAACCATTTCTTTACATTTTAAATTTTAAGGAGGGGAAAACAAAAAAACAACATAAAATGGTAACGAACAATCACCCTTAGAGTATCAATTTTTAAGCTGTAAATCTTACCTGCGTTTTATGGTGATGAAGAAAATTGCACATGTTTAAATTGGGTCACAAAAACAATGGGGGTCGCCATTTGTAAAGCAAGAAATTGACTGGAAACAGATGTGCCTAGAAATTAACCTAGACTTAAATGGCAGACTAAGAAGGTTGACCAATTTCACTCGTGCGTGCGCTTTGGGTTGCTGGGTATGCGTCTACTGATTGGCCGAAGGAGGAACACCCCTAAGCACTCTTGTGATAATGGCGGCCAAGTAAGCAAGTCGGTCTCAGTCGAAATCCGATGGTTTTATATAACTTCACTTTAGGACTGTGCGGTGGGGAAAAATTGTAAAAATAGGTCTATGGTACCATAGGAGAGGGAAATTCGCCGTCCGTTTAGTGTATATGCCAGTTTTATTTGTTTCCTCCTCCTTTAATACCATTGATTGGTTTTCCCAAATTTAAAACATTCATTCTCAACCCATGACTCCCAATCCAGACCTCCCCAAAAGTTACTTAAGTGGCATGAAATGCCAAAATTATTGGCATTTTTCCGTTTAAACAAAATTAGGAACCAATTCAATTCGTGCAAGCAAGTGCATGGATTTTCCTTATTTCAATGTCAATCATTTAGTTTTTCGATAAAGTGCCTTAAAAATCAGAATTTATAAAAAAGAGATATTCTGACAAATCATAGGACTTAATATTTACACAAATAGAAAATATTACATGTAGTCTTGGGACATGTCTGATAGCTTTATCAATGATGTGAATTTAAACCAAATAATTCATGGCTCTATTTCCCTGGGGGTACACAAGATCACTACATGTAACAAGAAATTTGATCAGCCACATTACATATTTGTTCTTCAATATAGTATATCCATGTTTTGAAATATTAAATTCAATTACACTTGAAAGAGACACCGGCATAGAATTTGAAAGCTGGTGTTGTTCATAAACAACTTACTTGGTGGTGAAGCCGTAATCGTTTTTCATTAACAAATATGAAGTTTCGTTAGATTAGACAGTCAATTAGACCTACTGGCTATTGGGAAGGTTAATGTTTGTTTTTCCTTGATCCAGTTGTCTACCATATACCCAGGATCCAGTTGTCTACCATATACCCAGGATCCAGTTGTCTACAATATACCCAGGATCCAGTTGTCTACCATATACATGTACCCACCAGGGTCCAGTTGTCTACCATATACCCAGGGTCCAGTTGTCTACCATATACCCAGGGTCCAGTTAGTAAATAATGGAAGTAAGGGAGCATAAATAAAAATTGCCAACAATCCAATTCTGGATTTACATGTAGGTCTATATATAGGTCCGGTATAGCCTGAGATGGGATACTCTCCCTAACAGTTGCATTAACAATATGTGGCCTTGGCTAATTAACTCATTGGCTAACAAACCTATTTTAGATTTAATTTGTATTTTGGCAGTAGTTGTCTTGTTATTGATACCAATTCAAGATACATCAAAATTTTGAAATAGAATCCGAAAGGAATTGAAATTGGCACCAGGAAAACATTCTACCTGCATAGCCGGGTGGGTATTAAGGTTTATTCCAGATAGGTTAGAATCCTGTATCATACTATATAATGTATTACGGAAAGTTCTACCGTCTAAGGCCAAGCTCCTGTCGGTCGTCAACTTTTAATGAAATATTATAGGTTTAGTTTATTACAGCAATTTATGATGGGGGATAAATGTCTAAATGGTATACCTGTTTTTAGCACAATTAGAAACTTGTCTTCATGGTTATTTTAGACAAGAAGATTTTACCTGTGCCCGTGTGTTTAAGGGTTCTTAAATATATATATAATTTATTGCTACATGTATGTGTAGCTATTCCTTGTTGTAGATACTACAGATAAGTCTTTACTAGGCTCCATATACTATAGATTGGTTACTTGACATTGCTTTGAGGGCAATAAGTAGTGTTATTGGCCTGTGGACAACCTGTTAACCATTGGTTATAATTGTCTGAGAGGAACTCTGTGAGTGTCATCCCCACTTAGCAGTCAATGCAATCCAATAGATAATAGGGTTAAAACCCCCTGAGGAATGGTTTTATGTTTGTAATTCTGCACAGATGACCCCATTAAACAAGTTCTAATGATTCTACAGGGAATCAGGGGATCCCCATCTCTCTCTCTCCTAGCACTGGAACATGTAGGACAACCAGGCCATGTCATTTTAAATGTTATCCAGAGACTGTGTTTGGTAAAAGTCAATTGTTTGTTGAACTGGACTGAGAGTTTGATCATTTCTCATGTTTTTATTTTCTTGTTTTTATTATCTTGTTCATACATGTATCCTTGTACCAACTCTCTCTGACTATTTTGTTTTTATCTACATTGACTTTCACGTTCAAATCGCACTGACCAATTAAAAATTGAAACAGAGTGGATTTTTCACTTGGTCGTCGTATATGGAAGAGTTGCCAGGTACTCGCCGAAGGTCGGGGGCTTCCTCTGGGTAATGAGCCTAGCTTCCTCCACCACTAAACCTGGCAATGCCGCCATATAAGTGAATTAATCTTGAGTCCGGCGTAATCAATCAATCAATCCAGAGAATGTCAGAAAAATATTAGATACTTTTTGTTATAAAATTTGACAAACAGTTTTCCCAATTTACGGATCTGGGCAATATACATGTGTGACTTTTTAACAGGCACAAAGAACATTGTTTCAAAGTCTCTGCTAAGGTGAAATTACTGACTAATCCATAACATAACAGCAATGGCTCAAAGTCTATACAAGAGAGAAATAACTGATGGGCCCATAACATAACATTTGCTCAAAGTCTATACTAAAGTGAAATAACTGATGAACTGATGTGTACTGCCCAAAACAAAACGAGATTTCTGCCGCAAAACCTTTAAAATCCGATGCTGTTTTTTTTTTTGGCTGTACGACTTCTACGGAAATTAATTAATTCAGCAACATGACTTCATAGTTGACACCTGATCTGTGCCTTTTCAGTGTTGGGACTGTCTTCATACACGACGTATGTTCAGTCAGTGCATCTTCAGGATTGGTAGGAATGACGATGAAAACGTTGAAAAGTCAAGTATGATGTCAAATACGAAGACATTTCCGACTAGAAACATAAGATATGCATATTTTCAAGTATTTTTCTTTGATGCCCAGAGACCTTACAGGAAGCTTGTTCTCTTTCAACTGATTATTTAAATGCATATATACATACATATTTATGAACACTAAAACACTTCTCTTCTAAAATAACCATGGAGACAAGTTTCTAATTTTGTTAAAAAGAGGTGTATCATTTAGACCTTTATACCCTGTAAGTATTTGTGATAAACAGTACTAAACCCATGATATTTCATTAGGTTGATGAATGACGACTGATAGGAGCTTGGCCTTAGTCATTAAAATTTTTGGGAACACTTTGTAATACATTGACAATCGATAGTTACATGTATGTGCGCGTGTGTTCTAGTGATCTTAAATATAAAGCATCATTAAGAACCTTTAAAGGCACACTTGCCGCGAAAATCCAGAATGCTGTTTACATTAAAAACAGTGGACGGGTTTCTGTATTTTTCCCAGACAGAAAAAGTTAGGAACTTTCTATTATTACCAGAAATTGAAAGTTTTGACATCATTTAGTATTTTTAATTTGAAATTGAAAAACAGATTTTTCAGGTACCCGCAATGTAAACAAACTTCAAACCTGGGTGTGTGCACATGTGTCGTAATGGTTTGAGTTGTGTGGGCGATCTAACGACACAGTATAGTTTTACGAACTTTATCAAAGAAATACATACTAACGATTGAGTAAGAGGGACTATAAAAGTCTGCTGAGTGCAAACCACAGACAAAAATGCTTGGATGAGGGTAATCCAACACTTAAGCAACACTGATCGGTGTTGTTGTTGTAACCGAGCTTCGATTCTTTGTTTGTTTTTCACGCTCATTTATACATTCTAAACCTAATTGGACATGCTTTATGTGTGTTATGTTTAATTTTAGTGCTTTTAGCTGTAGTAAGCTCGTGTAAATTGGTTTTCTTAACAAATGTCAAACAGGCTACGACGGCAAGTGTGCCTTTAAGTTTACATGGTTGATATTAGGCTGTAGGATGAGTAAAACCCATGTTGTGTGGAGAAAAGGAGGAATTGGTTATAGAGCCTGTACCAGGCACAGGTCAGCAACAATTAACCCCTCTGATATTCCCCCAGGCTGGATCAGACATGAAGTCAATTGCTTGTGATGCTCAAGGAATCGATGGATAATGTTTCCTTAACACCATTTAAAACATCATCAATAACTTGTATGCTCTAACAATTCCAAACAAGTTAAGGCAACACATTTAACAAAACTCTGACTTTCCTGGAATGCTATCAGAATGTCAATGGTACATTTAGTTAAACAGAGACCAGCTGGCACATAACTAACTAGCAGGTCAAGCAATGTGGGTATGGAGAGTGATTGGAAGTCATCAGAAGTCCCACTAACCAATCAATACAAGCCATAACCTCATATTGGCCCAGTTTACAGGGGAATATCACCTCACATCGGCCCAGTTTACAGGGGAATATCACCTCACATCAGCCCAGTTTACAGGGAAATATCACCTCACATCAGCCCAGTTTACAGGGAAATATCACCTCACATCAGCCCAGTTTTACAGGGGGATATCACCTCACATCAGCCCAGTTTTACAGGGGAATATCACCTCATATCTGCCTACAATGTAGTTTACAGGGCAATATCACCTCATATCATCCCAGTTTACAGGGGAATATCACCTCATATCAGCCCAGTTTACAGGGGAATATCACCTCATATCAACCCAATTTACAGGGAAATATCACCTCATATCAGCCCAGTTTAAAGGGAAATATCACCTCATCTCAGCCCAGTTTACAGGGAATATCACCTCATATCAGCCCAGTTTACAGGGGAATATCACCTCATATCATCCCAGTTTACAGGGGAATATCACCTCATATCATCCCAGTTTACAGGACAATATCACCTCATATCAGCCCAGTTTACAGGGGAATATCACCTCATATCATCCCAGTTTACAGGGGAATATCACCTCATATCAACCCAGTTTACAGGGGAATATCACCTCATATCAGCCCAGTTTACAGGGAAACATCACCCCATATCAGCCCATTTTACAGGGTAATATCACCTCATATTGGCCCAGTTTACAGGGGGATATCACCTCATATCAGCCCAGTTTACAGGGGGATATCACCCCATAACAGTCCAGTTTACAGGGGAATATCACCCCATATCAGCCCAGTTTATAGGGGAATATCACCTCATATCAGCCCAGTTTACAGGGGGATATCACCCCATATCATCCCAGTTTACAGGGAAATATCACCCCATATCAGCCCAGTTTACACAGGAATATTATATGTTATTAATCGAGTGTTTTCGTATTGCCTTGATATTGGCCTGAGGGTGGCCGTATTGGCCCGAGGCCGCAGGCCGAGGGTCAATGCAACCACCCGAAGGCCAATGACAAGGCAATACGAAAACACTCGATTCATAATATTTTTATTTATAGACTGTGGAAGTTATTTCCATGCAAGCCGTCAAGTTGAACAGGAGGTCGCCCACTGAACATTTAATCCATGCCCTAAACAAAATGACGTCCGACCTTTTTGCGCTCTTTTTTTGTTCCTGGATCAGTAGAGAAGTTTCGTCCCCTTCCGCTGTCCTAAAACGGCAATCGGATTCACTTACAGTAGTTTTTTCTTGTAACTCTAATATCCCGTCAATAAGACCTTGTACAACGCGCTCTGGTGTAGACATTTTGAAATCAACATCTGTCGTCTGCGTCTGTAAAACTCTGTGACATCACACATTACAATTGCGTCTTTCAGCCTAGCATTGCAAGCATTACCATATACCGCAGGCGTAGAGCGACTTAGTATATATATACTACGTCGCTCTACGCCTGCGGTATATGGTAATGCTTGCAGTGCTACTTTCAGCCGCACTCGGTGAACTCGGCCAATATGACTTGAGCTCGGCCAATATGACTTGAACTCGGCCAATATGACTTGAACTCGTCCAATATGACTTGAACTAGGCAATACAACCCTACGGCTAATACGAACTTGATTCGTCTGCTGATATTACCCGGCGGAAAAGGTCGTATTCGAGTAATAACTTGCACAGTCAATTAATAACACCTCATATCAGCCCAGTTTACAGGGCAATATCACCTCATAACAGCCCAGTTTACAGGGGAATATCACCTCATATCAGCCCAGTTTACAGGGGAATATCACCTCATATCATCCCAGTTTACAGGGGAATATCAACTCATATCATCCCAGTTTACAGGGGAATATCACCTCATATCATCCCAGTTTACAGGGGAATATCACCTCATATCATCCCAGTTTACAGGACAATATCACCTCATATCAGCCCAGTTTACAGGGCAATATCACCCCATATCATCCCAGTTTACCGACCAATATCAACTCATATCAGCCCAGTTTACAGGGCAATATCACCCCATATCATCCCAGTTTACAGGGGAATATCACCCCATATCATCCCAGTTTACAGGGGAATATCACCCCATATCATCCCAATTTACAGGGGAATATCACCTCATATCAGCCCAGTTTACAGGGGGATATCACCCCATATCATCCCAATTTACAGGGGAATATCACCCCATATCATCCCAGTTTACAGGGGAATGTCATCTCATATCAGCCCAGTTTACAGGGAAATATCACCACATATCAGCCCAGTTTTACAGGAGAATATCACCTCATATCAGCCCAGTTTACAGGGCAATATCACCTCATATCAGCACAGTTTACAGGGAAATATCATCTCATATCAGACCAGTTTACAGGGAAATATCACCTCATAATAGCCCAGTTAACAGGGCAATATCACCTCATATCAGCCCAGTTTTACATGGGAATATCACCTCATATCTGCCCAGTTTACAGGGAAATATCACCGCATAATAGCCCAGTTTACAGGGAAATATCACCTCATAATAGCCCAGTTTACAGGGGAATATCACCTCATATCAGCCCAGTTTACAGGGAAATATCACCGCATAATAGCCCAGTTTACAGGGCAATATCACCTCATATCAGCCCAGTTTTACAGGGGAATATCACCTCATATCTGCCCAGTTTACATGGCAATATCACCTCATATCAGCCCAGTTTACAGGGAAATATCATCTCATATCAGCCCAGTTTACAGGGAAATATCACCTCATATCAGCCCAGTTTACAGGGGAATATCACCTCATATTGGCCCAGTTTATAGGGCAATATCACCTCAAATCAGTCCAGTTTACAGGGGGATATCACCTCACATCAGCCCAGTTTACAGGGGAATATCACCTAATATCAGCCCAGTTTACAGGGGCATGCCACCTCACATCAGCCCAGTTTACAGGACAAAATCACCTCACAACAGCCCAGTTTACAGGGGAGTATCACCTCAAATCAGCCCAGTTTACAGGGGGATATCACCTCATATTGGCCCAGTTTACAGGGGAACATCACCTCATATCAGCCCAGTTTACAGGACAATATCACCTCATATCAGTCCAGTTTACAGGGGAATATCACCTCAAATCAGCCCAGTTTACAGGGGGATATCACCTCATATTGGCCCAGTTTACAGGGGAATATCACCTCACATCAGCCCAGTTTACAGGGCAATATCACCTCACATCAGCCCAGTTTACAGGGGAATATCACCTCATATCAGCCCAGTTTACAGGACAATATCACCTCATATCAGCCCATTTTACACAAGAATATCAATATATACAGTTTCCTCATCGGATCCTTTATACTAAAGTGATCCACAGTTTGTGTTATTATGTCAGTAGGGTACCACCAATCAATTTGTTCATCCTATCCCCCCACTGATTAATTGTTCTCTCACAGTTGTCAAATGACCCAACATGTCAGACAAATGATTGATTACTTTTTGGTGCCATGTTGACCCAGAACATGTCCCTTGTTGATTGATTGTTTTCTCTTCCCTGATTAATATCTCCTTAATCGCCATATTGACCTCTACGATTCTTCTCATTTTGAACAATTTTCTTTTGTATCCAACATTTATTACATTCCACACTATCTCCGTGGCAACAGAAAAACGTACAGAATAATCAATATTCAATGATTTCACTGTGAAGCAGAAGTTTTTAAGCTCAGCTTCTGTCATCCCTCATTTGTCAGTGTCTGGGAAAGTGTCTCTGTATAAAAAAAACACTGTCAAATTTTATCCGTTTGTTTGGATGAGTTGTTTTTTCGGTCAGTTAAGCAAACAACTAGACAAGATAATTCCAGTACATTTCATTCTCAGATCAAGCAGCAAATTATGGTCTAATCAAAGATTTCAAATAATGAAAGCATGCTGCTTGTAGTCAGTTGTATCTGGTGCATTGAAACCATTATAACAGATGTGTTGACAGACATAATGAGGCATTCTTTTTGTTTTTCTTGGGAGTTAAACCATGTTTCATATGTATATTTTAAAATGTTGATTCTACTTTCTTCAAATATGTACCTTTACCATCTTTCAGGAATATGCCCTACACTCTAATCTACCATTTTTCATATAAGACATATTTACAGAGTTTTAGCTGCTGATTGTTCTACTCTCCCCCTCTGTATCCCACAAAGGACCCCCCCCCCTCCCCCCATCAATCTGATATAATGAATCGAATGCTCTCTTGACTACAACCTCTACTTGCCTTGTTTAACTGCTGACTGAGAAGCTCTCTAATGGTATTGATCTGATTATTCAAATGCTAGTCCGCTTCACTGGCAGATGAATATTTTGGGATTACGGCTGGGAATGAACCCTAGAGGAGATACATATAATACAAACATACTCTCAGCATTCCACCATATTACTATAGCTCCATATCTGCTGTCTCATTGACCAAACTAGGAAAGGGTAAACATCTTCATGATTCTATAAACTAGGAGAGGGTAAACATCTTCATGATTCCATAAACCAGGAGAGGGTAAACATCTTCATGATTCCATGAACTAGTAGAGGGTAAACATCTTCATGATTCCATAAACTATTCCATAAACTAGGAGAGGGTAAATATCTTCATGATTCCATGAACTAGGAGAGGGTAAACATCTTCATGATTCCATAAACTAGGAGAGGATAAACATCTTCATGATTCCATAAACTAGGAGAGGGTAAACATCTTTTTGAATCCATAAACTAGGAGAGGGTAAACATCTTTTTGATTCCATAAACTAGGAGAGGGTAAACATCTTCATGATTCCATAAACTAGGAGAAGGTAAACATCTTCATGATTCCATAAACCAGGAGAGGGTAAACATCTTCATGATTCCATAAACCAAGAGAAGGTAAACATCTTCATGATTCCATAAACTAGGAGAGGGTAAACATCTTCATGATTCTATAAACTAGGAGAGGGTAAACATCTTCATAATTCCATAAACTAGGAGAGGGTAAACATCTTCATGATTCCATAAACTAGGAGAGGGTAAACATCTTCATGATTCTATAAACTAGGAGAGGGTAAACATCTTCATGATACCATAAACTAGGAGAGGGTAAACATCTTCATGATTCTATAAACTAGGAGAGGGTAAACATCTTCATGATTCCATAAACTAAGAGAGGGTAAATATCTTCATGATTCCATAAACTAAGAGAGGGTAAATATCTTCATGATTCCATGAACTAGGAGAGGGTAAACATCTTAATGATTCCATAAACTACGAGAGGGTAAACATCTTCATGATTCTATAAACTCTTCATGATTCTATAAACTAGGAGAGGGTAAACATCTTCATGATTCTATAAACTAGGAGAGGATAAACATCTTCATGATTCCATAAACTAGGAGAGGGTAAACATCTTTTTGATTCCATAAACTAGGAGAGGGTAAACATCTTCATGATTCTATAAACTAGGAGAGGGTAAACATCTTCATGATTCCATAAACTAGGAGAGGATAAACATCTTCATGATTCCATAAACTAGGAGAGGGTAAACATCTTTTTGATTCCATAAACTAGGAGAGGGTAAACATCTTTTTGATTCCATAAACTAGGAGAGGGTAAACATCTTTTTGATTACATAAACTAGGAGAGGGTAAACATCTTTTTGATTCCATAAACTAGGAGAGGGTAAACATCTTTTTGATTCCATAAACTAGGAGAGGGTAAACATCTTTTTGATTCCATAAACTAGGAGAGGGTAAACATCTTTTTGATTCCTTAAACTAGGAGAGGGTAAACATCTTCATGATTCCATAAACTAGGGGAGGGTAAACATCTTCATGATTCCATAAACTAGGAGAGGGTAAACATCTTCATGATTCCATAAACTAGGGGAGGGTAAACATCTTCATGATTCCATAAACTAGGAGAGGGTAAACATCTTTATGATTCCATAAACTAGGAGAGGGTAAACATCTTTATGATTCCATAAACTAGGAGAGGGTAAAGATCTTCATGATTCCATAAACTAGGAGAGGGTAAACATCTTCATGATTCCATAAACTAGGAGAGGGTAAAGATCTTCATGATTCCATAAACAAGGGGAGGGTAAACATCTTCATGATTCTATAAACTAGGAGAGGGTAAACATCTTCTTGATTCCATAAACCAGGAGAGGGTAAAATCTTCATGATTCCACATTTTGATTATTGTCTAACTGTTTGGGGAAATGGAAATGTGAGAGACATGTCACGCTTAGAATCTCTGTTAAAAAGATCCATGCGTCTGATCTTGGGTTACCAATCGGACACACCCTCGGCTGTTATGTTCAAGGAATTGAAATGGTATCCTCTTTGTTATCGTTTTAAATTCAATACAGTCGTATTAGTACACAAAATCAGATACGGTCTAGCCCCTCCCCATATGTCACAACTCCTTAGCCCATATCAATCTGAAAAGAGCCTTCGGTCAACTACTCAGAAGACTTATAAAATACCATTTGCTCGAACTGATCTTTTACGGAAATCATTCAGAGTTACAGGACCTAGTTTATATAACGATCTTCCTGAGTCAACACGAAAAATCATCACAATTCCAGGTTTTAAAAGGGCATGTCATAAATTCTATTTTCAAAAGTATTTAGACGGTATCAGTTCACCGTAACAAAAAAAATTTCTTCTTTATTTTATTGTTCTTTCTTTTTCTTTTATTTTTAATACTTTGTTGTTTTTCTGTACATATTGTTAATATTATTATAGCCCTCGACCCTTACGAAAAGAGGCATATAACCTATAAGGCCATCGAGTTGAAATAAAGATTATTATTATTATTATTATTATTATAAACCAAGAGAGGGTAAAAATCTTCATGATTCCATAAACTAGGAGAGAGTAAACATCTTCATAATTCCATAAACCAAGAGAAGGTAAACATCTTCACGATTCTATAAACTAGGGGAGGGTAAACATCTTCATGATTCTATAAACTAGGAGAGGATAAACATCTTCATAATTCCATAAACTAGGAGAAGGTAAACATCTTCATGATTCCATAAACTAGGAGAGGGTAAACATCTTCATGATTCCATAAACTAGGAGAGGGTAAACATCTTCATTATTCCATAAACTAGGAGAGGGTAAACATCTTCATAATTCCATAAACTAGGAGAGGGTAAACATCTTTATGATTCCATGAACTAGGAGAGGGTAAACATCTTCATGATTCCATAAACCAAGAGAAGGTAAACATCTTCATGATTCCATAAACTAGGAGAGGGTAAACATCTTCATGATTCTATAAACTAGGAGAGGGTAAACATCTTCATGATTCCATAAACTAGGGGAGGGTAAACATCTTCATGATTCTATAAACTAGGAGAGGGTAAACATCTTCATGATTCCATAAACTAGGGGAGGGTAAACATCTTCATGATTCCATGAACTAGGAGAGGGTAAACATCTTCATGATTCCATAAACTAGGAGAGGGTAAAGATCTTCATGATTCCATTAACTAGGAGAGGGTAAACATCTTCATGATTCCATAAACTAGGAGAGGGTAAACATCTTCATGATTCTATAAACTAGGAGAGGGTAAACATCTTCATGGTTCCATTAACTAGGAGAGGGTAAACATCTTCACGATTCCATAAACCAAGAGAAGGTAAACATCTTCATGATTCTATAAACTAGGGGAGGGTAAACATCTTCATGATTCCATAAACTAGGAGAGGGTAAACATCTTCACGATTCCATAAACCAAGAGAAGGTAAACATCTTCATGATTCCATAAACTAGGAGAGGGTAAACATCTTCACGATTCCATAAACCAAGAGAAGGTAAACATCTTCATGATTCTATAAACTAGGAGAGGGTAAACATCTTCATAATTCTATAAACTAGGAGAGGGTAAACATCTTTTTGATTCCATAAACTAGGAGAGGGTAAACATCTTCATGATTCCATAAACTAGGAGAGGGTAAACATCTTATTTTTATATAATTATTTATTCACCTCTAAAAAATAACAGAAATTTGACAAAACAATACATAAATGAGGCGGGAATAAAGCTCCAGGAAGCTTGTTATATAAGCTTCCATCTTCATGATTCCATAAACTAGGAGAGGGTAAACATCTTCATGATTCCATAAACCAAGAGAAGGTAAACATCTTCATGATTCTATAAACTAGGAGAGGGTAAACATCTTCATGATTCTATAAACTAGGGGAGGGTAAACATCTTCATGATTCCATAAACTAGGAGAGGGTAAACATCTTCATGATTCCATGAACCAAGAGAAGGTAAACATCTTCATGATTCCATAAACTAGGAGAGGGTAAACATCTTCACGATTCCATAAACCAAGAGAAAGTAAACATCTTCATGATTCTATAAACAAGGAGAGGGTAAACATCTTCACGATTCCATGAACCAAGAGAAAGTAAACATCTTCATTATTCCATAAACTAGGAGAGGGTAAACATCTTCACGATTCCATAAACTAAGAGAGGGTAAACATCTTCATGATTCTATAAACTAGGAGAAGGTAAACATCTTCATGATTCTATAAACTAGGAGAGGGTAAACATCTTCATGATTCCATAAACTAGGAGAAGGTAAACATCTTCATGATTCTATAAACTAGGAGAGGGTAAACATCTTCATAATTCTATAAACTAGGAGAGGGTAAACATCTTTTTGATTCCATAAACTAGGAGAGGGTAAACATCTTCATGATTCCATAAACTAGGAGAGGGTAAACATCTTCATGATTCCATAAACTAGGAGAGGGTAAACATCTTCATGATTCCATTAACTAGGAGAGGATAAACATCTTCATGATTCCATAAACTAGGAGAGGATAAACATCTTCATGATTCCATAAACTAGGAGAGGGTAAACATCTTCATGATTCCATAAACCAAGAGAAGGTAAACATCTTCATGATTCTATAAACTAGGAGAGGGTAAACATCTTCATAATTCTATAAACTAGGAGAGGGTAAACATCTTCATAATTCTATAAACTAGGGGAGGGTAAACATCTTCATGATTCCATAAACTAGAAGAGGGTAAACATCTTCACGATTCCATAAACCAAGAGAAGGTAAACATCTTCATGATTCTATAAACTAGGAGAAGGTAAACATCTTCATGATTCTATAAACTAGGAGAGGGTAAACATCTTCATGATTCCATTAACTAGGAGAGGGTAAACATCTTCATGGTTCCATAAACTAGCAGAGGGTAAGCATCTTCATGATTCCATAAACTAGGAGAGGGTAAACATCTTCACGATTCCATAAACTAAGAGAGGGTAAACATCTTCATGGTTCCATTAACTAGGAGAGGGTAAACATCTTCATGGTTCCATTAACTAGGGGAGGGTAAACATCCTTATGATTCCATAAACTAGGAGAGGGTAAACATCTTCATGATTCCATAAACTAGGAGAGGGTAAACATCTTCACGATTCCATAAACTAAGAGAGGGTAAACATCTTCATGATTCCATAAACCAAGAGAAAGTAAACATCTTCATAATTCTATAAACTAGGAGAGGGTAAACATCCTTATGATTCTATAAACTAGGAGAGGGTAAACATCTTCATGATTCCATAAACTAGGAGAGGGTAAACATCTTCACGATTCCATAAACCAAGAGAAAGTAAACATCTTCATGATTCTATAAACTAAGAGAGGGTAAACATCTTCATGATTCCATAAACTAGGAGAGGGTAAACATCTTCATGATTCCATAAACTAGGAGAGGGTAAACATTTTCATGATACCATAAACTAGGAGAGGGTAAACATCTTCATGGTTCTATAAATTAGGAGAGAGTAAACATCTTTACGATTCCATAAACTAGATAAGGGTAAACATCTTTTTGATCCCATGAACTAGGAGAGGGTAAACATCTTTTTGATTCCATGAACTAGGAGAGGGTAAACATCTTTTTGATTCCATGAACTAGGAGAGGGTAAACATCTTCATGATTCTATAAATTAGGAGAGGGTAAACATCTTCATGATACCATAAACTAGGAGAGGGTAAACATCTTCATGGTTCTATAAACTAGGAGAGGGTAAACATCTTTTTGATTCTATGAACTAGGAGAGGGTAAACATCTTTTTGATTCCATGAACTAGGAGAGGGTAAACATCTTTTTGATTCCATGAACTAGGAGAGGGTAAACATCTTTTTGATTCCATGAACTAGGAGAGGGTAAACATCTTCATGATTCCATAAACTAGGAGAGGGTAAACATCTTCATGATTCCATAAACTAGGAGAGGGTAAACATCTTCATGGTTCTATAAACTAGGAGAGGGTAAACATCTTCATGATTCCATAAACCAAGAGAGGGTAAACATCTTCATAATTCCATAAACTAGGAGAGGGTAAACATCTTCATGGTTCCATTAACTAGGAGAGGGTAAACATCTTCACGATTCCATAAACCAAGAGAAGGTAAACATCTTCATGATTCTATAAACTAGGGGAGGGTAAACATCTTCATGATTCCATAAACTAGGAGAGGGTAAACATCTTCACGATTCCATAAACCAAGAGAAGGTAAACATCTTCATGATTCCATAAACTAGGAGAGGGTAAACATCTTCACGATTCCATAAACCAAGAGAAGGTAAACATCTTCATGATTCTATAAACTAGGAGAGGGTAAACATCTTCATAATTCTATAAACTAGGAGAGGGTAAACATCTTTTTGATTCCATAAACTAGGAGAGGGTAAACATCTTCATGATTCCATAAACTAGGAGAGGGTAAACATCTTATTTTTATATAATTATTTATTCACCTCTAAAAAATAACAGAAATTTGACAAAACAATACATAAATGAGGCGGGAATAAAGCTCCAGGAAGCTTGTTATATAAGCTTCCATCTTCATGATTCCATAAACTAGGAGAGGGTAAACATCTTCATGATTCCATAAACCAAGAGAAGGTAAACATCTTCATGATTCTATAAACCAGGAGAGGGTAAACATCTTCATAATTCCATTAACTAGGAGAGGGTAAACATCTTCACGATTCCATAAACCAAGAGAAGGTAAACATCTTCATGATTCTATAAACTAGGGGAGGGTAAACATCTTCATGATTCCATAAACTAGGAGAGGGTAAACATCTTCATGATTCCATGAACCAAGAGAAGGTAAACATCTTCATGATTCCATAAACTAGGAGAGGGTAAACATCTTCACGATTCCATAAACTAAGAGAGGGTAAACATCTTCATGATTCTATAAACTAGGAGAAGGTAAACATCTTCATGATTCTATAAACTAGGAGAGGGTAAACATCTTCATGATTCCATAAACTAGGAGAAGGTAAACATCTTCATGATTCTATAAACTAGGAGAGGGTAAACATCTTCATAATTCTATAAACTAGGAGAGGGTAAACATCTTTTTGATTCCATAAACTAGGAGAGGGTAAACATCTTCATGATTCCATAAACTAGGAGAGGGTAAACATCTTCATGATTCCATAAACTAGGAGAGGGTAAACATCTTCATGATTCCATAAACTAGGAGAGGGTAAACATCTTCATGATTCCATTAACTAGGAGAGGATAAACATCTTCATGATTCCATAAACTAGGAGAGGATAAACGTCTTCATGATTCCATAAACTAGGAGAGGGTAAACATCTTCATGATTCCATAAACTAGGAGAGGGTAAACATCTTCATGATTCCATTAACTAGGAGAGGATAAACATCTTCATGATTCCATAAACTAGGAGAGGATAAACATCTTCATGATTCTATAAACTAGGAGAGGGTAAACATCTTCATGATTCTATAAACTAGGAGAGGGTAAACATCTTCATAATTCTATAAACTAGGAGAGGGTAAACATCTTCATAATTCTATAAACTAGGGGAGGGTAAACATCTTCATGATTCCATAAACTAGAAGAGGGTAAACATCTTCACGATTCCATAAACCAAGAGAAGGTAAACATCTTCATGATTCTATAAACTAGGAGAAGGTAAACATCTTCATGATTCTATAAACTAGGAGAGGGTAAACATCTTCATGATTCCATTAACTAGGAGAGGGTAAACATCTTCATGGTTCCATAAACTAGCAGAGGGTAAGCATCTTCATGATTCCATAAACTAGGAGAGGGTAAACATCTTCACGATTCCATAAACTAAGAGAGGGTAAACATCTTCATGGTTCCATTAACTAGGAGAGGGTAAACATCTTCATGGTTCCATTAACTAGGGGAGGGTAAACATCCTTATGATTCCATAAACTAGGAGAGGGTAAACATCTTCATGATTCCATAAACTAGGAGAGGGTAAACATCTTCACGATTCCATAAACTAAGAGAGGGTAAACATCTTCATGATTCCATAAACCAAGAGAAAGTAAACATCTTCATAATTCTATAAACTAGGAGAGGGTAAACATCCTTATGATTCTATAAACTAGGAGAGGGTAAACATCTTCATGATTCCATAAACTAGGAGAGGGTAAACATCTTCACGATTCCATAAACCAAGAGAAAGTAAACATCTTCATGATTCTATAAACTAAGAGAGGGTAAACATCTTCATGATTCCATAAACTAGGAGAGGGTAAACATCTTCATGATTCCATAAACTAGGAGAGGGTAAACATTTTCATGATACCATAAACTAGGAGAGGGTAAACATCTTCATGGTTCTATAAATTAGGAGAGAGTAAACATCTTTACGATTCCATAAACTAGATAAGGGTAAACATCTTTTTGATCCCATGAACTAGGAGAGGGTAAACATCTTTTTGATTCCATGAACTAGGAGAGGGTAAACATCTTTTTGATTCCATGAACTAGGAGAGGGTAAACATCTTCATGATTCTATAAATTAGGAGAGGGTAAACATCTTCATGATACCATAAACTAGGAGAGGGTAAACATCTTCATGGTTCTATAAACTAGGAGAGGGTAAACATCTTTTTGATTCTATGAACTAGGAGAGGGTAAACATCTTTTTGATTCCATGAACTAGGAGAGGGTAAACATCTTTTTGATTCCATGAACTAGGAGAGGGTAAACATCTTTTTGATTCCATGAACTAGGAGAGGGTAAACATCTTCATGATTCCATAAACTAGGAGAGGGTAAACATCTTCATGATTCCATAAACTAGGAGAGGGTAAACATCTTCATGGTTCTATAAACTAGGAGAGGGTAAACATCTTCATGATTCCATAAACCAAGAGAAGGTAAACATCTTCATGATTCTATAAACTAGGAGAGGGTAAACATCTTCATAATTCTATAAACTAGGAGAGGGTAAACATCTTCATAATTCTATAAACTAGGGGAGGGTAAACATCTTCATGGTTCCATAAACTAGAAGAGGGTAAACATCTTCACGATTCCATAAACCAAGAGAAGGTAAACATCTTCATGATTCTATAAACTAGGAGAGGGTAAACATCTTCATGATTCCATTAACTAGGAGAGGGTAAACATCTTCATGATTCCATAAACTAGCAGAGGGTAAGCATCTTTATGATTCTATAAACTAGGAGAGGGTAAACATCTTCATGATTCCATAAACTAGGAGAAGGTAAACATCTTCATGATTCTATAAACTAGGAGAGGGTAAACATCTTCATAATTCTATAAACTAGGAGAGGGTAAACATCTTTTTGATTCCATAAACTAGGAGAGGGTAAACATCTTCATGATTCCATAAACTAGGAGAGGGTAAACATCTTCATGATTCCATAAACTAGGAGAGGGTAAACATCTTCATGATTCCATTAACTAGGAGAGGATAAACATCTTCATGATTCCATAAACTAGGAGAGGATAAACATCTTCATGATTCCATAAACTAGGAGAGGGTAAACATCTTCATGATTCAATAAACCAAGAGAAGGTAAACATCTTCATGATTCTATAAACTAGGAGAGGGTAAACATCTTCATAATTCTATAAACTAGGAGAGGGTAAACATCTTCATAATTCTATAAACTAGGGGAGGGTAAACATCTTCATGATTCCATAAACTAGAAGAGGGTAAACATCTTCACGATTCCATAAACCAAGAGAAGGTAAACATCTTCATGATTCTATAAACTAGGAGAAGGTAAACATCTTCATGATTCTATAAACTAGGAGAGGGTAAACATCTTCATGATTCCATTAACTAGGAGAGGGTAAACATCTTCATGGTTCCATAAACTAGCAGAGGGTAAGCATCTTCATGATTCCATAAACTAGGAGAGGGTAAACATCTTCACGATTCCATAAACTAAGAGAGGGTAAACATCTTCATGGTTCCATTAACTAGGAGAGGGTAAACATCTTCATGGTTCCATTAACTAGGGGAGGGTAAACATCCTTATGATTCCATAAACTAGGAGAGGGTAAACATCTTCATGATTCCATAAACTAGGAGAGGGTAAACATCTTCACGATTCCATAAACTAAGAGAGGGTAAACATCTTCATGATTCCATAAACCAAGAGAAAGTAAACATCTTCATAATTCTATAAACTAGGAGAGGGTAAACATCCTTATGATTCTATAAACTAGGAGAGGGTAAACATCTTCATGATTCCATAAACTAGGAGAGGGTAAACATCTTCACGATTCCATAAACCAAGAGAAAGTAAACATCTTCATGATTCTATAAACTAAGAGAGGGTAAACATCTTCATGATTCCATAAACTAGGAGAGGGTAAACATCTTCATGATTCCATAAACTAGGAGAGGGTAAACATTTTCATGATACCATAAACTAGGAGAGGGTAAACATCTTCATGGTTCTATAAATTAGGAGAGAGTAAACATCTTTACGATTCCATAAACTAGATAAGGGTAAACATCTTTTTGATCCCATGAACTAGGAGAGGGTAAACATCTTTTTGATTCCATGAACTAGGAGAGGGTAAACATCTTTTTGATTCCATGAACTAGGAGAGGGTAAACATCTTCATGATTCTATAAATTAGGAGAGGGTAAACATCTTCATGATACCATAAACTAGGAGAGGGTAAACATCTTCATGGTTCTATAAACTAGGAGAGGGTAAACATCTTTTTGATTCTATGAACTAGGAGAGGGTAAACATCTTTTTGATTCCATGAACTAGGAGAGGGTAAACATCTTTTTGATTCCATGAACTAGGAGAGGGTAAACATCTTTTTGATTCCATGAACTAGGAGAGGGTAAACATCTTCATGATTCCATAAACTAGGAGAGGGTAAACATCTTCATGATTCCATAAACTAGGAGAGGGTAAACATCTTCATGGTTCTATAAACTAGGAGAGGGTAAACATCTTCATGATTCCATAAACCAAGAGAGGGTAAACATCTTCATAATTCCATAAACTAGGAGAGGGTAAACATCTTCATGGTTCCATTAACTAGGAGAGGGTAAACATCTTCACGATTCCATAAACCAAGAGAAGGTAAACATCTTCATGATTCTATAAACTAGGGGAGGGTAAACATCTTCATGATTCCATAAACTAGGAGAGGGTAAACATCTTCACGATTCCATAAACCAAGAGAAGGTAAACATCTTCATGATTCCATAAACTAGGAGAGGGTAAACATCTTCACGATTCCATAAACCAAGAGAAGGTAAACATCTTCATGATTCTATAAACTAGGAGAGGGTAAACATCTTCATAATTCTATAAACTAGGAGAGGGTAAACATCTTTTTGATTCCATAAACTAGGAGAGGGTAAACATCTTCATGATTCCATAAACTAGGAGAGGGTAAACATCTTATTTTTATATAATTATTTATTCACCTCTAAAAAATAACAGAAATTTGACAAAACAATACATAAATGAGGCGGGAATAAAGCTCCAGGAAGCTTGTTATATAAGCTTCCATCTTCATGATTCCATAAACTAGGAGAGGGTAAACATCTTCATGATTCCATAAACCAAGAGAAGGTAAACATCTTCATGATTCTATAAACCAGGAGAGGGTAAACATCTTCATAATTCCATTAACTAGGAGAGGGTAAACATCTTCACGATTCCATAAACCAAGAGAAGGTAAACATCTTCATGATTCTATAAACTAGGGGAGGGTAAACATCTTCATGATTCCATAAACTAGGAGAGGGTAAACATCTTCATGATTCCATGAACCAAGAGAAGGTAAACATCTTCATGATTCCATAAACTAGGAGAGGGTAAACATCTTCACGATTCCATAAACTAAGAGAGGGTAAACATCTTCATGATTCTATAAACTAGGAGAAGGTAAACATCTTCATGATTCTATAAACTAGGAGAGGGTAAACATCTTCATGATTCCATAAACTAGGAGAAGGTAAACATCTTCATGATTCTATAAACTAGGAGAGGGTAAACATCTTCATAATTCTATAAACTAGGAGAGGGTAAACATCTTTTTGATTCCATAAACTAGGAGAGGGTAAACATCTTCATGATTCCATAAACTAGGAGAGGGTAAACATCTTCATGATTCCATAAACTAGGAGAGGGTAAACATCTTCATGATTCCATTAACTAGGAGAGGATAAACATCTTCATGATTCCATAAACTAGGAGAGGATAAACATCTTCATGATTCTATAAACTAGGAGAGGGTAAACATCTTCATGATTCTATAAACTAGGAGAGGGTAAACATCTTCATAATTCTATAAACTAGGAGAGGGTAAACATCTTCATAATTCTATAAACTAGGGGAGGGTAAACATCTTCATGATTCCATAAACTAGAAGAGGGTAAACATCTTCACGATTCCATAAACCAAGAGAAGGTAAACATCTTCATGATTCTATAAACTAGGAGAAGGTAAACATCTTCATGATTCTATAAACTAGGAGAGGGTAAACATCTTCATGATTCCATTAACTAGGAGAGGGTAAACATCTTCATGGTTCCATAAACTAGCAGAGGGTAAGCATCTTCATGATTCCATAAACTAGGAGAGGGTAAACATCTTCACGATTCCATAAACTAAGAGAGGGTAAACATCTTCATGGTTCCATTAACTAGGAGAGGGTAAACATCTTCATGGTTCCATTAACTAGGGGAGGGTAAACATCCTTATGATTCCATAAACTAGGAGAGGGTAAACATCTTCATGATTCCATAAACTAGGAGAGGGTAAACATCTTCACGATTCCATAAACTAAGAGAGGGTAAACATCTTCATGATTCCATAAACCAAGAGAAAGTAAACATCTTCATAATTCTATAAACTAGGAGAGGGTAAACATCCTTATGATTCTATAAACTAGGAGAGGGTAAACATCTTCATGATTCCATAAACTAGGAGAGGGTAAACATCTTCACGATTCCATAAACCAAGAGAAAGTAAACATCTTCATGATTCTATAAACTAAGAGAGGGTAAACATCTTCATGATTCCATAAACTAGGAGAGGGTAAACATCTTCATGATTCCATAAACTAGGAGAGGGTAAACATTTTCATGATACCATAAACTAGGAGAGGGTAAACATCTTCATGGTTCTATAAATTAGGAGAGAGTAAACATCTTTACGATTCCATAAACTAGATAAGGGTAAACATCTTTTTGATCCCATGAACTAGGAGAGGGTAAACATCTTTTTGATTCCATGAACTAGGAGAGGGTAAACATCTTTTTGATTCCATGAACTAGGAGAGGGTAAACATCTTCATGATTCTATAAATTAGGAGAGGGTAAACATCTTCATGATACCATAAACTAGGAGAGGGTAAACATCTTCATGGTTCTATAAACTAGGAGAGGGTAAACATCTTTTTGATTCTATGAACTAGGAGAGGGTAAACATCTTTTTGATTCCATGAACTAGGAGAGGGTAAACATCTTTTTGATTCCATGAACTAGGAGAGGGTAAACATCTTTTTGATTCCATGAACTAGGAGAGGGTAAACATCTTCATGATTCCATAAACTAGGAGAGGGTAAACATCTTCATGATTCCATAAACTAGGAGAGGGTAAACATCTTCATGGTTCTATAAACTAGGAGAGGGTAAACATCTTCATGATTCCATAAACCAAGAGAAGGTAAACATCTTCATGATTCTATAAACTAGGAGAGGGTAAACATCTTCATAATTCTATAAACTAGGAGAGGGTAAACATCTTCATAATTCTATAAACTAGGGGAGGGTAAACATCTTCATGGTTCCATAAACTAGAAGAGGGTAAACATCTTCACGATTCCATAAACCAAGAGAAGGTAAACATCTTCATGATTCTATAAACTAGGAGAGGGTAAACATCTTCATGATTCCATTAACTAGGAGAGGGTAAACATCTTCATGATTCCATAAACTAGCAGAGGGTAAGCATCTTCATGATTCCATAAACTAGGAGAGGGTAAACATCTTCACGATTCCATAAACTAAGAGAGGGTAAACATCTTCATGGTTCCATTAACTAGGGGAGGGTAAACATCCTTATGATTCCATAAACTAGGAGAGGGTAAACATCTTCATGATTCCATAAACTAGGAGAGGGTAAACATCTTCACGATTCCATAAACTAAGAGAGGGTAAACATCTTCATGATTCCATAAACCAAGAGAAAGTAAACATCTTCATAATTCTATAAACTAGGAGAGGGTAAACATCCTTATGATTCTATAAACTAGGAGAGGGTAAACATCTTCATGATTCCATAAACTAGGAGAGGGTAAACATCTTCACGATTCCATAAACCAAGAGAAAGTAAACATCTTCATGATTCTATAAACTAAGAGAGGGTAAACATCTTCATGATTCCATAAACTAGGAGAGGGTAAACATCTTCATGATTCCATAAACTAGGAGAGGGTAAACATTTTCATGATACCATAAACTAGGAGAGGGTAAACATCTTCATGGTTCTATAAATTAGGAGAGAGTAAACATCTTCACGATTCCATAAACTAGGAGAGGGTAAACATCTTTTTGATTCCATGAACTATGAGAGGGTAAACATCTTTTTGATTCCATGAACTAGGAGAGGGTAAATATCTTCATGATTCTATAAATTAGGAGAGGGTAAACATCTTCATGATACCATAAACTAGGAGAGGGTAAACATCTTCATGGTTCTATAAACTAGGAGAGGGTAAACATCTTTTTGATTCCATGAACTAGGAGACGGTAAACATCTTTTTGATTCCATGAACTAGGAGAGGGTAAACATCTTCATGATTCCATAAACTAGGAGAGGGTAAACATCTTCATGATTCCATAAACTAGGAGAGGGTAAACATCTTTTTGATTCCATAAACTAGGAGAAGGTAAACATCTTTATGATTCCATAAACTAGGAGAGGGTAAACATCTTCATGATTCCATAAACTAGGAGAGGGTAAACATCTTCATGATTCCATAAACTAGGAGAGGGTAAACATCTTTTTGATTCCATAAACTAGGAGAAGGTAAACATCTTTATGATTCCATAAACTAGGAGAGGGTAAACATCTTCATGATTCCATAAACTAGGAGAGGGTAAATATCTTCATGATTCCATAAACTAGGAGAGGGTAAACATCTTCATGATTCCATTAACTAGGAGAGGGTAAACATCTTCTTGATTCCATAAACTAGGAGAGGGTAAACATCTTCATTATTCCATAAACTAGGAGAGGTTAAACATCTTCATGATTCCATAAACTAGGAGAGGGTAAACATCTTCATGATACCATAAACTAGGAGAGGGTAAACAACTTCATGATTCCATAAACTAGGAGAGGGTAAACATCTTTTTGATTCCATGAACTAGGAGAGGGTAAACATCTTTTTGATTCCATAAACAAGGAGAGGGTAAACATCTTTTTGATTCCATGAACTAGGAGAGGGTAAACATCTTCATGATTCTATAAATTAGGAGAGGGTAAACATCTTCATGATACCATAAACTAGGAGAGGGTAAACATCTTCATGGTTCTATAAACTAGGAGAGGGTAAACATCTTTTTGATTCCATGAACTAGGAGAGGGTAAACATCTTTTTGATTCCATGAACTAGGAGAGAGTAAACATCTTCACGATTCCATAAACTAGGAGAGGGTAAACATCTTTTTGATTCCATGAACTAGGAGAGGGTAAACATCTTTTTGATTCCATGAACTAGGAGAGGGTAAACATCTTCATGATTCTATAAATTAGGAGAGGGTAAACATCTTCATGATACCATAAACTAGGAGAGGGTAAACATCTTCATGGTTCTATAAACTAGGAGAGGGTAAACATCTTTTTGATTCCATGAACTAGGAGAGGGTAAACATCTTTTTGATTCCATGAACTAGGAGAGGGTAAACATCTTCATGATTCCATAAACTAGGAGAGGGTAAACATCTTCATGATTCCATAAACTAGGAGAGGGTAAACATCTTTTTGATTCCATAAACTAGGAGAAGGTAAACATCTTTATGATTCCATAAACTAGGAGAGGGTAAACATCTTCATTATTCCATAAACTAGGAGAGGTTAAACATCTTCATGATTCCATAAACTAGGAGAGGGTAAACATCTTCATGATACCATAAACTAGGAGAGGGTAAACAACTTCATGATTCCATAAACTAGGAGAGGGTAAACATCTTTTTGATTCCATGAACTAGGAGAGGGTAAACATCTTTTTGATTCCATAAACAAGGAGAGGGTAAACATCTTTTTGATTCCATGAACTAGGAGAGGGTAAACATCTTCATGATTCTATAAATTAGGAGAGGGTAAACATCTTCATGATACCATAAACTAGGAGAGGGTAAACATCTTCATGGTTCTATAAACTAGGAGAGGGTAAACATCTTTTTGATTCCATGAACTAGGAGAGGGTAAACATCTTTTTGATTCCATGAACTAGGAGAGAGTAAACATCTTCACGATTCCATAAACTAGGAGAGGGTAAACATCTTTTTGATTCCATGAACTAGGAGAGGGTAAACATCTTTTTGATTCCATGAACTAGGAGAGGGTAAACATCTTCATGATTCTATAAATTAGGAGAGGGTAAACATCTTCATGATACCATAAACTAGGAGAGGGTAAACATCTTCATGGTTCTATAAACTAGGAGAGGGTAAACATCTTTTTGATTCCATGAACTAGGAGAGGGTAAACATCTTTTTGATTCCATGAACTAGGAGAGGGTAAACATCTTCATGATTCCATAAACTAGGAGAGGGTAAACATCTTCATGATTCCATAAACTAGGAGAGGGTAAACATCTTTTTGATTCCATAAACTAGGAGAAGGTAAACATCTTTATGATTCCATAAACTAGGAGAGGGTAAACATCTTCATGATTCCATAAACTAGGAGAGGGTAAACATCTTCATGATTCCATAAACTAGGAGAGGGTAAACATCTTTTTGATTCCATAAACTAGGAGAAGGTAAACATCTTTATGATTCCATAAACTAGGAGAGGGTAAACATCTTCATGATTCCATAAACTAGGAGAGGGTAAATATCTTCATGATTCCATAAACTAGGAGAGGGTAAACATCTTCATGATTCCATAAACTAGGAGAGGGTAAATATCTTCATGATTCCATAAACTAGGAGAGGGTAAACATCTTCATGATTCCATGAACTGGGAGAGGGTAAACATCTTCATGATTCCATAAACTAGGAGAGGGTAAACATCTTTTTGATTCCATGAACTAGGAGAGGGTAAACATCTTCATGATTCCTTAAACTAGGAGAGGGTAAACATCTTCATGATTCCCTTAAACATTAATGCACTGAGAGCTGTGAAATGTAGACTGTTATCAATCAGGGCCTATTAAATCTAGGCTTATTTTGAACCCTATATATATAGGGTTAGGGCATTTTCGGCGTATCAGAAACAAATTGTGATCGCTGCTTTAAATATAGAATACAAATAAAAACTGCTCGGTGAAGTAAATATTAGGGCCATTTAAGACAGAAATGATTGTTTAAAGTAGGAGTTCTCTCCGTGCAGCCTTCATGGGTTCTGGGATGGTATTGCCAAGTCGTACTACATGTATGAGTGCCCAAACTTTTGCCCTAGATTATGCCCTGTCAATTAATACATTTGTTTGTTTCAGAATGCCTATAAATGGATACATTGCTGGTCGGCCAATAACACGATGGGAGGCAGATACAGATAACATTGATATTGATTATCGTAACTTGGATGGCAGAGGTTTAGGCCCATGTACCTGTGTTCATGACTGTCAGACGGGGAAAAAAGGATGTGTGTTAAAAATACTTGTTTGTCTGGTTCTATTCTCCATTGGGATCATACTTGGCTATGTGATCCGACGGAATGTCCATGAGAAATTGTTAGCCAAATCTCCAGCTGTTTGTTTACCTTCAACTCCAGCCTTAACATTGAGACAGGTAGGTCTATAACATTGAGACAGGTAAGTCTATAACATTGAGACAGGTAGGTCTATAACATTGAGACAGGTAAGTCTATAACATTGAGACAGGTAGGTCTATTACATTGAGACAGGTAAGTCTATAACATTGAGACAGGTAGGTCTATAACCATACAGGTAAAAGCACTCATTTTATACGTGGGCGTTTCAAGATATGTCTACCTCTACAACATCATAGACCAGTTGCTATGAGGGTTTTAAAGTGGCATGAGCTGCCAAAATGTTGATATTTTGACGTTAAAACAGAATGTTAAAATTATTGGCTGTTTTTCTCAAGCTTTATAGTGCCTCTAGTCTGTTTTGTTTAACTTTGGCTTAGAATGAATGAACGGTCGTTATTTAAAGTTTGTTTACTTTTCGAATACGTTCGTACTGTAGGCCACATACTGTATGGATTTTCCTCATTCCAACGCAAATCATTTAGTCTTTCGATGGCTTTCAAAGCCTGTTACTGTCGTGACGATCAGAAATTATTAAAAATGTGTGAATTTTGGCAGCTCATGCCACTTTAGAGATATGCCTACCCCTACAACATCATAGACCAGTTGCCATGAGGGTTTTAAGCTCCTTAAAAAGGAAAGAAAATACACAGAGGGATGGAAGCTGGCCATAAATATCTGGTAAAGCCCTTCAGTTTCATGCCCGTTAAAAAGTGGCATTTGTACCCATAAAGATTTTAACATCATCAGAAGGTGCAAATCAAAGAGGTGATGCCATTGCGTCGTCCACAAAATGCACCGCTGAAATATAAGGGTTGACAATCGTGTGCTTTAATATGGCGATCTGTATATCTGATTTTTTAAATGCTTACGCTGTATAACATTCAGTATTTCACGACTTAGCATATGAAACTAAGTTTGTTGAAATGTAATGTAGTGTAAATTGGTTGTTATAAGTAGAATTAAGTATAAAAACTTAAGCTTCAACAATGGAATATGGCCAATTTAGATTAAGCACTAATGTCTTTCAATTGGAGGGCAGAAATCAGTACAGACCTTTCCATGTGGGGGATTCAAAACCACTTTGGGCTGAAGAGTGACATGTGACTGAAACCTTTATCAGCCGGCTCCGTCACCAAAATCAGCATGGATAATCTACGTCCTTTATCAGTTGTAATGCTGAATACCTCTTTTAGAAGCCATTAACAATTTACAATGTAAGTTTCTCTATTTTGTTAGTGTACACGTTTGGCATTTTTTCCCCCCTTTTAAACACATATTTACTTATGTGACTTACACCAGCATTATGAAACAGGGTCCAGGCAGGGTCTGGTTGTTCAAAGGTGTAGTAGGTTTAATATCGGTTTAACTTTGTGACGTCACAATTAAATTTCTTTGTTAAGCGACGTCATTTAGGCCTGTATTAAGCCACTTTTGAACAACTCAGTCGAGACCATTAAATAAACATAGGGATCAATCTCAGACTTGACAAGCACTGTCTCCCCTTACGCTTTCACAGAATATTTTTTCTCATTGCTTGATTTATTCATACAACTGTTAACTATTACAATACTAGTTTTCTGCTCAAATTTTTGTTAATAACAGACTGATGGTTTGTCTGGTCTACCACTTAGCCACTTACTGTAGTACCTGTGATGTCACTTAATCATCATTTGCAAGTAATTAACAAATCCCTCTCATAATTCTCAGTATAGCTGCTTCAGTCTCCAGAAACCCACTCATAATGTTCAACCCGACACATTGTTCCATCTCTGAGTGTCCTCATTTGGTTGGCTGCAAGATGTATCATATCCACCCATCCAAAATAACCACCAGTTAGGTCCACTACATACAACATTGTACAAGAGATAGTTGAGCCTTCTTGCTACCCTCTTGCTCTGTATCATTTTGATAAAGCTGTTATGTCTAAATAGTATGGCTTAAAATGCCAACACAAACATTTAATCTGATTATATATTTTTTTAGGATTATAATGAAGTTATATCTGAAGCAATAAAGAAAACTCTGGAGTATGTACCAAATTACAACACAACTCTCAGGTAAGGCCCCTTCAAATTACAACACAACTCTCAGGTAAGGCCCCACCAAACTACAACACCACTCTCAGGTAAGGCCCCACCAAACTACAACACCACTCTCAGGTAAGGCCCCACCAAACTACAACACAACTCTCAGGTAAGGCCCCACCAAACTACAACACAACTCTCAGGTAAGGCCCCACCAAACTACAACACAACTCTCAGGTAAGACCCCTTCTAATTACAACACAACTCTCAGGTAAGACCCCTTCTAATTACAACACAACTCTCAGGTAAGGCCCCTCCTAGATACAACTCTCAGGTAAGGCCCCTCCAAATTACAACACAACTCTCAGGTAAGGCCCCTTGTAATTACAACACAACTCTTAGGTAAGGCCCCTCAAAATTACATCACAACTCTCAGGTAACGCCTCTCCAAATTACAACACGACTCTCAGGTAAAGCTCCTCGAAATTACAACACAACTCTCAGGTAACGCCCCTCCAAATTACAACACAACTCTCAGGTAAGACCCCTCCAAATTACAACACAACTCTCAGGTAAGACCCCTTCAAATTACAACACAACTCTCAGGTAAGACCCCTCCAAATTACATCACAACTCTCAGGTAACGCCTCTCCAAATTACAACACGACTCTCAGGTAAGGCCCCTCGAAATTACAACACAACTCTCAGGTAACGCCCCTCCAAATTACAACACAACTCTCAGGTAAGACCCCTCCAAATTACAACACAACTCTCAGGTAAGACCCCTCCAAATTACAACACAACTCTCAGGTAAGACCCCTTCAAATTACAACACAACTCTCAGGTAAGACCCCTCCAAATTACAACACAACTCTCAGGTAAGGCCCCTTTAAATTACAACACAACTTTTAGGCTAGGCCCCTCCAAGTTACAACACACCTCTCAGGTAAGGCCCCTCCACATTACAACACAACTCTCAGGTAAGACCCCTTCAAATTACAACACAACTCTGAGGTAAGGCCCCTCCAAATTACAACACAACTCTCAGGTAAGGCCCCTCCAAATTACAACACAACTTTTAGGCTAGGCCCCTCCAAATTACAACACACCTCTCAGGTAAGGCCCCTCCAAATTACAACACAACTTTTAGGCTAGGCCCCTCCAAATTACAACACAACTCTCAGGTAAGGCCCCTCCACATTACAACACAACTCTCAGGTAAGGCCCCTTCAAATTACAACACAACTCTCAGGTAAGACCCCTTCTAATTACAACACAACTCTCAGGTAAGACCCCTTCTAATTACAACACAACTCTCAGGTAAGGCCCCTCCTAGATACAACTCTCAGGTAAGGCCCCTCCAAATTACAACACAACTCTCAGGTAAGGCCCCTTGTAATTACAACACAACTCTCAGGTAAGGCCCCTCAAAATTACATCACAACTCTCAGGTAACGCCTCTCCAAATTACAACACGACTCTCAGGTAAGGCCCCTCGAAATTACAACACAACTCTCAGGTAATGCCCCTCCAAATTACAACACAACTCTCAGGTAAGACCCCTCCAAATTACAACACAACTCTCAGGTAAGACCCCTTCAAATTACAACACAACTCTCAGGTAAGACCCCTCCAAATTACAACACAACTCTCAGGTAAGGCCCCTCCAAATTACAACACAACTTTTAGGCTAGGCCCCTCCAAGTTACAACACACCTCTCAGGTAAGGCCCCTCCACATTACAACACAACTCTCAGGTAAGACCCCTTCAAATTACAACACAACTCTGAGGTAAGGCCCCTCCAAATTACAACACAACTCTCAGGTAAGGCCCCTCCAAATTACAACACAACTTTTAGGCTAGGCCCCTCCAAATTACAACACACCTCTCAGGTAAGGCCCCTCCAAATTACAACACAACTTTTAGGCTAGGCCCCTCCAAATTACAACACACATCTCAGGTAAGGCCCCTCCAAATTACAACACAACTCTCAGGTAAGGCCCCTCCAAATTACAACACAACTCTCAGGTAAGGCCCCTCCACATTACAACACAACTCTCAGGTAAGACCCCTCCAAATTACAACACAACTTTTAGGCTAGGCCCCTCCAAATTACCACACCTCTCAGGTAAGGCCCCTCCAAATTACAACACAACTTTTAGGCTAGGCCCCTCCAAATTACAACACATATCGCAGGTAAGGCCCCTCCAAATTACAACACAACTCTCAGGTAAGGCCCCTCCAAATTACAACACAACTCTCAGGTAAGGCCCCTCCACATTACAACACAACTCTCAGGTAAGACCCCTCCAAATTATAACGCAACTTTTAGGCAAGGCCCCTCCAAATTACAACACACTTCTCAGGTAAGGCCCCTCCAAATTACAACACAACTTTTAGGCTAGGCCCCTCCAAATTACAACACACATCTCAGGTAAGGCCCCTCCAAATTAGAACACAACTTAAAGGCTAGGCCCCTCCAAATTACAACACACATCTCAGGTAAGGCCCCTCCAAATAACAACACAACTCTCAGGTAAGGCTCCTTCCAATTACAACACAACTGTCAGGTAAGACCCCTCCAAATTACAACACAACTCTCAGGTAACGCCCCTCCAAGTTACAACACAACTCTCAGGTAAGACCCCTCCACATTACAACACAACTCTCAGGTAAGACCCCTTCAAATTACAACACAACTCTCAGGTAAGACCCCTCCAAATTACAACACAACTCTCAGGTAAGGCCCCTCCAAATTACAACACAACTCTCAGGTAAGGCCCCTCCACATTACAACACAACTCTCAGGTAAGACCCCTCCACATTACAACACAACTCTCAGGTAAGGCCCCTCCAAATTACAACACAACTCTCAGGTAAGGCCCCTCCACATTACAACACAACTCTCAGGTAAGGCCCCTCCACATTACAACACAACTCTCAGGTAAGGCCCCTCCAAATTACAACACAACTCTCAGGTAAGGCCCCTCCAAATTACAACACACCTCTTGGACAGGTGCCCTCCTAATTACAACACACCTCTTGGACAGGTGCCCTCCTAATTACAACACACCTCTTGGACAGGTGCCCTCCTAATTACAACACACCTCTTGGACAGGTGCCCTCCTAATTACAACACACCTCTTGGACAGGTGCCCTCCTAATTACAACACACCTCTTGGACAGGTGCCCTCCTAATTACAACACACCTCTTGGACAGGTGCCCTCCTAACTCTCCGGGGAGACAAAAAACAATAGAACTGTCTTCTTGTTCTTTCAGAGATTTTATGGGACAGATTAATTTGGCTGGTCTTCCATTAACTAATGAAGGTCAGGAGTTTACCAGTAAATGGCTGAGGAACTTTGACTTTGACTCTGTTAAAGTGAAGACCTACACTGTCAGCTTGAGCTATCCTAACCTGTAAGTAGAGTCCAAGGAAAAGATAGTTAAACATATTATTTCTCAAATTCTTACATGTGTAAACATATAACAGTGTTATATCCTTATTTTCTGAACTTAAATTAATTGAATTTAATTGATATTATTATGGATTATGTGTTATAGTTGGTAACATTTTAAGTTGGGAGTTATGTCAAAGGATGAAAAATAACCTTATCGTACATTTATGAGACTAGAAGCACTAAAAATCTTCTGAATTATACGCCAATAATTTCAACATTCTGTTTTAACGTCAAAATATCAACATTTTGGCAGCTCATGCCACTATAACCAGGCTCACAGTGGCAATATTATGCTCTTGGCAATACAGTAATAATGTTTCAGAACTGTACCAGTATTTAATCATGTTGCCATCCTTGACAAGGACAACTTTTTTACCTGTATTTCAGAACTGTGCCAGTATTTAAGAAATAAAGGGTATCCTGGTGACCTGTGTGTTGTTGAATAAAGAGTCAGTTGCAGAATTTACTACTAGTAAATCGTCCTCAAATAGTGGTAAATTCCGCAACTGACTCTTTATTCAACAACATAGGTCACCAGGACGTCATTTATTTCTCTTCTAATACTGTACAGAAAAAAGGAAAATTCAATCAATCTAAAGGAGAAAAATATAAAGTTCTATATACATAACAACTTGTTCCAACCCGCAATTTTGTGCAAAGTCATTTTGTTTGGCACGCGCGCGAATAGTGTATGTGATTAAACCGTGAAGGGGGGGGGGGGGGACATTTTGTCTTTAGAAGTCAACCCAGTAAGGTGAACTTTAACAGAGGAAATTAATATTAAATGTACCGCCAGATATGTTTGCATTTTGAAGCAAGCCTTGTGGAAATTTCTGGAGGTTAAGTTGACTGAGAGAGTTGTTGGTTTGACAGACATTTGTTGACATCGTTGTGTCTGTGATCATCGGCCGAGGGACAGGAGCACCGAGAGCGTTTGAGGAAGAAGCTGCCTGGGACGTCACTGCTGAATGTAGGGTCATGCTGAGGGCATGATCCGTCGAAGGCCTCTGCACATAGCTGCGTACACTGGCCGCGTTCCTTATGATACCATGAACATATGCTCAATTTACCATTAACTTCCATGTTGACATTTATTTTGAGTGAAGCAACAAACAAAGACCTGTCCCCCCTTTTTTTTACCTATATTTCAGAACTGTACCAGTATTAAGTCAATATTTTACCTGTATTTCAGAACTGTACCAGTATTAAGTCAATATTTTACCTGTATTTCAGAACTGTACCAGTATTAAGTCAATATTTTACCTGTATTTCAGAACTGTACCAGTATTAAGTCAATATTTTACCTGTATTTCAGAACTGTACCAGTATTAAGTCAATATTTTACCTGTATTTCAGAACTGTACCAGTATTAAGTCAATGTGTTACCTATATTTCAGAACGGTGCCAGTATTAAGTCAATATTTTACCTGTATTTCAGAACTGTTCCAGTATTAAGTCAATGTTTTACCTATATTCCAGAACTGTACCAGTATTAAGTCAATATTTTACCTATATTTCAGAACTGTACCAGTATTAAGTCAATGTTTTACCTATATTTCAGAACGGTGCCAGTATTAAGTCAATGTTTTACCTATATTTCAGAACTGTACCAGTATTAAGTCAATATTTTACCTGTATTTCAGAACTGTACCAGTATTAAGTCAATGTTTTACCTATATTCCAGAACTGTACCAGTATTAAGTCAATGTTTTACCTATATTTCAGAACGGTGCCAGTATTAAATCAATGTTTTACCTATATTTCAGAACTGTACCTGTATTAAGTCAATGTTTTACCTATATTCCAGAACTGTACCAGTATTTAGTCATGTTGCCATCCTTGACAATGACAATATTTTTACCTGTATTTCAGAACTGTACCAGTATTAAGTCAAGGTTTACCTGTATTTTAGAACTGTACCAGTATTAAGTCAATGTTTTACCTGTATTTCAGAACTGTACCAGTATTAAGTCATGTTGCCATCCTTGACAATGACAATGTTTTACCTGTATTTCAGAACTGTACCAGTATTAAGTCATGTTGCCATCCTTGACAATGGTAATGTTTTACCTGTATTTCAGAACGTACCAGAATTAAGTCATGTTGCCATTCTAGACAATGACAATGTTTTTACCTGTATTTCAGAACTGTACCTATTAAGTCATGTTGCCATCCTTGTCAATGGTAATGCTTTACCTGTATTTCAGAACGTACCAGAATTAAGTCATGTCGCCATCCTTGACAATGGTAATGTTTTTACCTGTATTTCAGAATTGTACCAGTATTAAGTAATGTTGCCAACCCTGACAATGACAATGTTTTTACCTGTATTTCAGAACTGTACCAGTATTAAGTCATGTTGCCATCCTTGACAATGGTAATGTTTTACCTGTATTTCAGAACGTACCAGAATTAAGTCATGTTGCCATTCTAGACAATGACAATGTTTTACCTGTATTTCAGAACTGTACCTATTAAGTCATGTTGCCATCCTTGACAATGACAATGTTTTACCTGTATTTCAGAACTGTACCAATATTAAGTCATGTTGCCATCCTTGACAATGGTAATGTTTTACCTGTATTTCAGAACTGTACCAATATTAAGTCATGTTGCCATCCTTGACAATGACAATATTTTACCTGTATTTCAGAACTGTACCAGTATTAAGTCATGTTGCCATCCCTGACAATGACAATGTTTTACCTGTATTTCAGAACTGTACCAGTATTAAGTCATGTTGCCATCCCTGACAATGACAATGTTTTACCTGTATTTCAGAACTGTACCAATATTAAGTCATGTTGCCATCCTTGACAATGACAATGTTTTACCTGTATTTCAGAACTGTACCAGTATTAAGTCATGTTGCCATCATTGACAATGACAATGTTTTACCTGTATTTCAGAACTGTACCAGTATTAAGTCATGTTGCCATCTTTGACAATGACAATGTTTTACCTGTATTTCAGAACTGTACCAATATTAAGTCATGTTGCCATCATTGACAATGACAATGTTTTACCTGTATTTCAGAACTGTACCAGTATTAAGCGATGTTGCCATCATTGACAATGTTTTACCTGTATTTCAGAACTGTACCAATATTAAGTCATGTTGCCATCATTGACAATGACAATATTTTACCTGTATTTCAGAACTGTACCAATATTAAGTCATGTTGCCATCCTTGACAATGACAATGTTTTACCTGTATTTCAGAACGTACCAGAATTAAGTCATGTTGCCATCCTTGACAATGGTAATGTTTTACCTGTATTTCAGTACTGTACCAGTATTAAGTCATGTTTGCCATCATTGACAATGACAATGTTTTACCTGTATTTCAGTACTGTACCAGTATTAAGTCATGTTTGCCATCATTGACAATGACAATGTTTTACCTGTATTTCAGAACTGTACCAGTATTAAGTCATGTTTGCCATCATTGACAATGACAATGTTTTACCTGTATTTCAGAACTGTACCAGTATTAAGTCATGTTGCCATCATTGACAATGACAATGTTTTACCTGTATTTCAGAACTGTACCAGTATTAAGTCAATGTTTTACCTGTATTTCAGTACTGTACCAGTATTAAGTCAATGTTTTACCTGTATTTCAGAACTGTACCAATATTAAGTCATGTTGCCATCATTGACAATGACAATGTTTTTACCTGTATTTCAGAACTGTACCAGTATTAAGTCATGTTTGCCATCATTGACAATGACAATGTTTTACCTGTATTTCAGAACTGTACCAGTATTAAGTCATGTTTGCCATCATTGACAATGGCAATGTTTTACCTGTATTTCAGAACTGTACCAGTATTAAGTCATGTTGCCATCATTGACAATGACAATGTTTTACCTGTATTTCAGAACTGTACCAGTATTAAGTCAATGTTTTACCTGTATTTCAGAACTGTACCAGTATTAAGTCAATGTTTTACCTGTATTTCAGTACTGTACCAATATTAAGTCAAGTTGCCATCCTTGACAATGACAATGTTTTTACCTGTATTTCAGAACTGTACCAGTATTAAGTCATGTTTGCCATCATTGACAATGACAATGTTTTACCTGTATTTCAGAACTGTACCAGTATTAAGTCATATTGCCATCCCTGACAATGACAATGTTTTACCTGTATTTCAGAACTGTACCAGTATTAAGTCATGTTGCCATCATTGACAATGTTTTTACCTGTATTTCAGAACTGTACCAGTATTAAGTGATGTTGCCATCATTGACAATGTTTTACCTGTATTTCAGAACTGTACCAGTATTAAGTCAAGTTGCCATCCTTGACAATGACAATGTTTTACCTGTATTTCAGAACTGTACCAGTATTAAGTCAAGTTGCCATCATTGACAATGACAATGTTTTACCTGTATTTCAGAACTGTACCAGTATTAAGTCATGTTGCCATCCTTGACAACGATACAAAGGTATTTCATTCCCATAGTAACGTCACAGTAGATCATCCAGAGTACCAGCCATTCAATGCTTACTCTCCAACCAAAACTGTTCAGGTAAGTCTAACCTCCACCATTATGTGAATTTTGTCGTAACCGACTCTTTCCCCACTAAACCTGGCAACATACATTAGCTTTGCGGTTCGAGTCAGTAGACCGACTTGAGGCAGAACATGTAATATATATGCTTTGTTACGTTTGTCCCCAACAGATGATTGTGTTGTTCGTTGTCCATCAACTAGGGTTTGTCTTCATTATATCTTCAGGACCGCTTGCCAGAATTTTCGGAAATGTTTTATTATTAGGTTATTGGTGAAGCCTTTGTAATTGATGAAGTTTTGGTGTATGTATGTCTGTCCGTATGTATGTCTGTCCGTTAGCCTCCAATTCAAATATTTCCATTGGTTGTTGCTTGTCTGCAACATATCTTGTGAAACTCTCCAGGCAGAATTTTATAAAAATGTTTTTATAGTTTATTCTGCTAATTGTGCAAATGTCTTTATGGATGTGATGAGAGAGCTATGTGTTGGTCCATACACCCTTCCTCAAACAATATACACTATAATATGAGAATTTGACATCCTCAATAGGACTGAATGTGTGGTCACCAGAAAGTTTCAACTTAATTCACAATCAAAAAATCTATTACTTTGTTATGGGAATTTCACCGAAAAATCTTTGTTTGACTTTGTTATTCAAATTAAACTGCAATTAAACTGTGTATTTATTTTTCCCAGGGTAAACTTGTCTATGCTAACTATGGCTGTGTAGAAGATTTTCTCCTATTGAAATCCAAAGGTGTCATTGTGAAGGGAAATATAGCCATCATACGATATGGGAAAATACACCCAGGCAATAAGGTAATAAATAACACCATATATTTGAAATAATCTAGAATGTGGCGTAAAATATCAATCACTCAGTCAATTTTCATCTTGGTATATAAGAAGATTATCTTTGGTATATTTGAATGTTTGTGTTTGGTATCAGGTGAAACATGCTGAAGATGAAGGTGCCCTCGGGGTAATACTCTACTCCGACCCATACGACTTCGCAGACCAACGACCTTCACCTCATAATGACTCTTGGTGGCTAACAAGTTGGGCGGTGCAGTCGTCAAATGTCAGGTCTGGTTTGACAGGAAACTTCGCCTCCAGATACTCAGGTATATATCATTATCTGTGCATTATGGCCCACTCTATTCCACTCCCAGTTCACTTTGGGGAAAGTGTCTCAAAACATTTACACCCAACGTACATGTAAGTTTAATGCAAGGCCTCATTGTCATGGCAACATGTACCTTCAACATTACGTTGACGACGAGGCGCAAAAATAGGAGAGACTAAATCTTTTGGGAAACCGTCGCCTGACCTACATAGATGTGAAATCATTCATACAACACCAATATAGATATGAAATAATTCATACAATGAATATCCCCATGGGAGGGGAGTAAATGAGAAACATCCCCATGGGATGGGAGTTGATAAAGAACATCACCATGGGATGGGAGTTAATAAAGAAGATCTCCATGGGATGGGAGTTAATAAAGAGCATCCCCATGGGCGGGGAGTAAATAAGAATCATCCCCATGGAAGGGGAGTAAATGAGGAGCATTCCCATGGGAGGGGACTAAATAAGGAACATACCCATGGGAGGGGAGTAAATAAGGAACATACCCATGGGAGGGGAGTAAATAAGAATCATCCCCATGGAAGGGGAGTAAATGAGGAGCATCCCCATGGGAGGGAGTAAATAAGGAGCATCCCCATGGGAGGGGAGTAAATGAGGAGCATCCCCATGGGAGGGGAATAAATGAGGAGCATCCCCATGGGAGGGGAGTAAATAGAATCATCCCCATGGAAAGGGAGTAAATGAGGAACATACCCATGGGATGGGAGTTGATAAAGAACATCACCATGGGATGGGAGTTAATAAAGAAGATCTCCATGGGATGGGAGTTAATAAAGAGCATCCCCATGGGCGGGGAGTAAATGAGGAGCATTCCCATGGGAGGGGAGTAAATGAGGAGCATTCCCATGGGAGGGGACTAAATAAGGAACATACCCATGGAAGGGGAGTAAATGTAAATGAGGAGCATCCCCATGGGAGGGAGTAATTAAGGAGCATCCCCATGGGAGGGGAGTAAATGAGGAACATCCCCATGGGAGGGGAGTAAATGAGGAGCATCCCCATGGGAGGGAGTAAATGAGGAACATCCACATGGGAGGGGAGTAAATGAGGAGCATCCCCATGGGAGGGGAGTAAATAGAATCATCCCCATGGAAGGGGAGTAAATGAGGAGCATTCCCATGGGAGGGGACTAAATAAGGAACATACCCATGGAAGGGGAGTAAATGTAAATGAGGAGCATCCCCATGGGAGGGAGTAAATGAGGAACATCCACATGGGAGGGGACTCAATAAGGAACATCCCCATGGGAGGGGAGTAAATGAGGAGCATCCCCATGGGAGGGAGTAAATAAGAATCATCCCCATGGAAGGGGAGTAAATGAGGAGCATTCCCATGGGAGGGGACTAAATAAGGAACATACCCATGGAAGGGGAGTAAATGTAAATGAGGAGCATCCCCATGGGAGGGAGTAATTAAGGAGCATCCCCATTGGAGGGGAGTAAATGAGGAGCATCCCCATGGGAGGGGAGTAAATGAGGAGCATCCCCATGGGAGGGAGTAAATGAGGAACATCCACATGGGAGGGGAGTAAATGAGGAGCATCCCCATGGGAGGGGAGTAAATAGAATCATCCCCATGGAAGGGGAGTAAATGAGGAACATCCCCATGGGATGGGAGTTGATAAAGAACATCACCATGGGATGGGAGTTAATAAAGAAGATCTCCATGGGATGGGAGTTAATAAAGAGCATCCCCATGGGCGGGGAGTAAACGAGGAGCATTCCCATGGGAGGGGAGTAAATGAGGAGCATTCCCATGGAAGGGGAGTAAATGTAAATGAGGAGCATCCCCATGGGAGGGAGTAAATGAGGAATATCCACATGGGAGGGGAGTAAATAGAATCATCCCCATGGGAGGGGAGTAAATAAGGAACATACCCATGGAAGGGGAGTAAATAAGGGGCATCCCCATGGGAGGGGAGTAAATGAGGAGCATCCCCATGGGAGGGAGTAAATAAGAATCATCCCCATGGAAGGGGAGTAAATGAGGAGCATTCCCATGGGAGGGGACTAAATAAGGAACATACCCATGGGAGGGGAGTAAATGTAAATGAGGAGCATCCCCATGGGAGGGAGTAAATAAGGAGCATCCCCATGGGAGGGGAGTAAATGAGGAGCATCCTCATGGGAGGGGAGTAAATAGAATCATCCCCATGGAAGGGGAGTAAATAAGGGGCATCCCCATGGGAGGGAGTAAATAAGAATCATCCCCATGAAAGGGGAGTAAATGAGGAGCATTCCCATGGGAGGGGACTAAATAAGGAACATACCCATGGGAGGGGAGTAAATGTAAATGAGGAGCATCCCCATGGGAGGGAGTAAATAAGGAGCATCCCCATGGGAGGGGAGTAAATGAGGAGTATCCCCATGGGAAGGGAGTAAATAAGGAGCATCCCCATGGGAGGGGAGTAAATGAGGAGCATATCCATGTGAGGGGAGTAAATGAGGAGCATCCCCATGGGAAGAAAGTAAATGAGGAGCATATCCATGGGAAGAAAGTAAATGAGGAGCATATCCATGTGAGGAGAGTAAGAGAAATATCCCCATGTTAGGAGAGTAAATGAGGAGCACATCCCTATGGGAGGGGAGTAAATGAAAGTATCCTCAAACCAAAGTTTTTTAATTCTTATATAAATTAACTGGTCTATAACTGACCGACAGTGAGTATATTAAGGAATGATATTTAACTCAATATTTCTGTAAATAACATGTTATTCCTTAGATTGCTAACTGTATTCATTGTGTCATTCTGTGGTAACTGATATGTTGTCTTACATGTACACTGTGAATTATAATGTTGATTTTCAGAGGAAGATGTTGTTGGCCCTTCCATTCCTGTACATCCTGTCTCATTTACTGATGCACAACAACTACTACAGTCAGTATCAACTCTCCTATAATCTTATTATAAGTTTTCATTAACTTTTATCCCAATTTTTGAAAAAAGTGGAGGCTTGTAGCTAAATCTAACTAACCTTCCATAAATATGTCACCAAACAGGATAGCAATTGGTCATTACTGTTTGCATTTCTGATGTTTTGAAGCTTGAGATATTCTATGCATCTGATTTTAATGAACAATGGTCACACTACAAGCTGTCCATAATTAATTCAAAAAATTATTATGAGTTGTTACACTGAACACAACTGGCTGCAAACCACTTGTTTCTGAGTGAATGTTTCACTTAGTCAACGTATGTGGAAGATTTGGCAGGTCGCTAAAGGTCTGGAGTTTTCTCCTGCCAAAGAGCCTGTGGGCTGTTTCTCAACACATTTACGCAGGTCGTAACTTTGCGCCTGGTCGTAACGTAATGTTGAAGGTATATGTTGCCATGATGTTACAACTAGGCGCAAAGTTACGTCAGTGTCGAGAAACAGCACCCTGGTTTCCTCTCCAACTAAACCTTTCTAAACCTGTTTCTTACTTGTTCTATCAGCCTATGGCTATACTGTTGTCAACCCATAAACTGCTGTAACTTGTTGATCCACTGAATAGCTTCGCATAATGCAGTAGCAAGGTAACTCCGAATAAATTAACAAACACATATTGACAATTTCAATATTTCGACAAAGATATATTTGTCATCTTCCTGATTATGGTGTCCCATATCTGAAAGTAGAAGATGACAAATATATCTTTGTCGAAATATTGAAATTGTCAATATGCGTTTGTTAAATTGATTCGGATTTACCTTGCTACTGCATAAACTGTTGTCTTCCCCAGGGATTTAGGAGGTGAGCTTATTGCCAGAGACTGGAGGGGAAGTCTATCACTGCCATATCTGTCAGGTCCTGGTTTCCATGGCGATGCCGTTAACAGGTTTGTTACAACACATTTTGTGAACACCTTGCCTGTGTTGGGTTGATTTTGTTGATATTCAATGGCATTCTACTAGTTTCATTGTTGTCTGTTCATTAAGAACCTTATAACATTCCCACCTGTTTTCTGTAGAACAGTGAGACTGTCCGTGAAGAACACAGTAGAACAACGGAGTATTTCAAACGTCATCGCTACAATCCATGGTCAATATGAAAAAGGTAAATTTCTGCTCCATTATATTTATATATGTTACCAATATGCTTGGTTGATTGAATGATTAATGTTAGATTATTTCACTTACATGGCGATGTCACCAGGTTTACTGGGAGAGGAAACCCCAGACCTTTGGCGAGTAACTGGCAACTCTTCTTCTCATGCGAGTGAAAAATCCACTGAGAAATGTTTTCTTTGGACTTGGTGGGATTTAGATGCCTGAAGCCTGTTTTCACAAAACGCCGTAGATGTATTTTTTGCTGTAACTTTCAAAGCAGCGTATCTCTACAGTATGGGTTGTCATGACAGTTACGTAAAAACTTACGCTATGCCACTTTGTGAAACAGGCCCCCGTACTGTATTCTCCACTCTTGAGATTATGTTGTTGTTGTTTCAGACCAGTATGTTATAGTGGGAGCTCACCATGATTTGTGGACACATGGTGTTATAGATGCTGGTACTGTATTCTCCACTCTTATTGTGATTATGTTGTTGTTGTTTCAGACCAGTATGTTATAGTGGGAGCACACCATGATTCGTGGACACATGGTGTTATAGATGCTGGTACTGGATACTCCACTCTTATTGTGATTATGTTGTTGTTGTTTTAGACCAGTATGTTATAGTGGGAGCACACCATGATTCGTGGACACATGGTGTTATAGATGCTGGTACTGGATACTCCACTCTTATTGTGATTATGTTGTTGTTGTTTCAGACCAGTATGTCATAGTGGGAGCTCATCATGATTCGTGGACACATGGTGTTATAGATGCTGGTACTGGGTACTCCACACTTATTGTGATTATGTTGTTGTTGTTTCAGACCAGTATGTTATAGTGGGAGCTCACCATGATTCGTGGACACATGGTGTTATAGATGCTGGTACTGGATACTCCACACTTATTGTGATTATGTTGTTGTTGTTTCAGACCAGTATGTTATAGTGGGAGCTCACCATGATTCGTGGACACATGGTGTTATAGATGCTGGTACTGGATACTCCACACTTATTGAGATTATGTTGTTGTTGTTTCAGACCAGTATGTTATAGTGGGAGCTCATCATGATTCGTGGACACATGGTGTTATAGATGCTGGTACTGGATACTCCACACTTATTGTGATTATGTTGTTGTTGTTTCAGACCAGTATGTTATAGTGGGAGCTCACCATGATTCGTGGACACATGGTGTTATAGATGCTGGTACTGGATACTCCACACTTATTGAGATTGCCAAATCATTTGCCAGATATAAAAATCAAACAGGTAACACATGGCTTCATCATCTCTAGGCCCTGGCCCAGTGTGCCCCAATTCTTAGCATATGTCTGGTTATTTACATGTCCTATGCTGTAACACATGGCTTCATGTGGGCCCTCGGCCTGCGTGCTTCAAGCATATGTCTGGATATTTACATGTTCTATGATGTATAGACACGTTAAGATTTCTGTTTATTGGAGTTTTTTTGTTCCAGTGGGACCAGTTTTTCACCCTAGAGGTACCCAATGACCCTGAATGTACTCTGTGACCCTGCATGTTCTTGGTGGCCCTTAATGTACTCTGTGGCCATTAGTGTACTAAGGGGCCTTGAATGTACACAGTAATCCTAAATGTACTCTGTGGCCATTAGTGTACTAAGGGGCCTTGAATGTACACAGTAATCCTAAATGTACTCTGTGGCCATTAGTGTACTAAGGGGCCTTGAATGTACACAGTAATCCTAAATGTACTCTGTGGCCATTAGTGTACTAAGGGGCCTTGAATGTACTCAGTAATCCTAAATGTACTCTGTGGCCATTAGTGTACTAAGGGGCCTTGAATGTACTCAGTAATCCTAAATGTACTCTGTGGCCATTAGTGTACTAAGGGGCCTTGAATGTACTCAGTAATCCTAAATGTACTCTGTGGCCATTAGTGTACTAAGGGGCCTTGAATGTACTCAGTAATCCTAAATGTACTCTGTGGCCATTAGTGTACTAAGGGGCCTTGAATGTACTCAGTAATCCTTAATGTACTCTGTGGCCATTAGTGTACTAAGGGGCCTTGAATGTACACAGTAATCCTAAATGTACTCTGTGGCCATTAGTGTACTAAGGGGCCTTGAATGTACACAGTAATCCTAAATGTACTCTGTGGCCATTAGTGTACTAAGGGGCCTTGAATGTACACAGTAATCCTAAATGTACTCTGTGGCCATTAGTGTACTAAGGGGCCTTGAATGTACTCAGTAATCCTAAATGTACTCTGTGACCCTATTACATGTATATATTTATGAACAAAAAACTATATTTATGAACACTTATACATATAAGTAATAGTTTCATGTATTCATTCACAGGGTGGCGACCCCGGAGAACTATAATCTTTGCCTTTTGGGACGCCTCCAAATATGGACAGTTAGGGGCGTATAAATGGATGCAGGTACTTTTAGTGTTATAACCTATACCAGTATTTAGTCGTTTTCAGGGTTTGACCCCCTACACTATTTCTCCTCCATTAAAATGGCAAGAGCTGACCATTTTTTTTAATGAAATTAACTATATTGCACCATTTGGGATACCGTTTAAGTATGGAATGGCCTTGTCTAAAAACTAATTTTTTCCTTTCTTTCTGTAAATTGTTTGTTATGAAATTATCATATGAACATTGAGTATCAATTGATGAAATTTAAACAAATACTTTCTATAATGTAGAAATCAGTCGAAATAACGTTATAATGGTCTGTTTTCTATTCTTACTTCAGGATAACTTCAGACAGCTGGAGTCCGGTGCTGTGGCTTATATAAACTTAGACTCTCTTATCAGAGGTGAGTTGTCTACATTAACACTTCAAAAATGTCTCTCTGTTTTTTTTTTTTTTACCTCATGAAGGGTTTACTATTTTGATGATTTCTACTTTGTAGCGCCTATCTGGTTGTTATAAGATATCTATGCTGGTGAACGCTACTATTTCTTTTTATATTGTGGAGAGTTACTCCCCTTGTTACCCTTATGTTTTAAGTCATGAATCAGATTCTCAATTGAATCAAGAAAAGACAGGAAATTATATATATATAGACAATATATAGAGGATCTCACACGAGTGATCCTTTGATCTGAAATTTCTGAAACGAGTTGAGTAAGTTTTGAATATGTTGCGAGCTTCAACGAGCAACATATTTAAAACTTAATCAACGCGTTTCAAAGATTTTCATATCTAATGACCACGAGTATGAGATTCTGTTTATCGCATTAGTAAACTTCAGTTCTGTGAAGTTCTCCACGAAAACAATAAATTAGATCCATGTCAATTCCACTTGAATTTCTAGGGTAAAACGCAGACTAGTTTCAAAAAATATAAATTAGACACATCTAGAACATAATTTGATTTGTGTTACCCTTTGTGTACTTTCTCCTGGAGGCCAACTCTCAAGTCTCTACATGGCAAAAATATCCTGATGAGAGTTTCTCCTATTGGTATCTGAAAGAAAGACTAGGTATTGCATTGTAACATCAGAAGAGACGTCACCAACGACAGCAGCCTAGACCTTTCATTATTATTAGGATTGCTGCTGGACGCTTTATCTTCATGTCATATTGATTGAGGACGAAATTCCGAGGGGGTCACATGCTGAGTATGATAATATTAACACACTGACTTGGAGTGGACATATTGGGAGTGTAGTGTGAGAAATAAATAACACACACTCAGAGTGAAGAATGGGCGAATTATCAGAAAGGAGGCTGCTTAAAATTGTATTTTGTCCATAAATGTAAAGTTGTTGAGTGAACTAACTCAATACATTAATGCATAACCTACATATGTCCATAAAGGTAAAGTTGTTGAGTGAACTAACTCAATACATTAATGCATAACCTACATATGTATATTATCCTCATTTCTATAGGTAATTATAGTTTTTATGCTGAATCGAGTCCCATGATGAAGGAGGTCATTCTGTCAGCTGCTCAGAAAGTGGAGTACACAGAACCAAATTACAGTTCTCGAACCTCAGTTTATGACATGTGGTCTCGTCGGTTACCAGCTCCGGGAAACGATCCAGCCTACCCCAAACCAAAGTAAGCCTTACAAACCTACCAAATATTTTTGCTTGGCTTGTATTGAAATATTAGATATCTTATTGATTGATTGATTGGTGTTTAACGCCACACTCAAGATTATTTCACTTATATGGCGGTGTTGCCAGTTTTATTGTGGGAGGAAATCAGGCTCTATGCCCGGAGGAAACCCACGACCTTCCGTTGGTAACTGGCAACCATCCCACAATAGGTCGTTTGAGTGAAAACCCAGTCAGAAAATTATCCAACTTTTTGGGGGGACTGAGTGGGATTCGAACCCGCGACCCATTGGTAGAAGGCAATTGAGCGTCCAACGCTCTACCTACTGAGCCATGGAGGCCCCTGATATCTTATTGAAGTGATGACTACAACTGGACCAAATATGTTTGCTTGGCTTGTATTGAAATATTAGATATCTTATTGAAGTGATGGCAAAAAGTGGACCAAATATTTTAGCTTGGCTTGTATTGAAATATTAGATATCTTATTGAAGTGATGGCAAAAACTGGACCAAATATTTTAGCTTGGCTGGTATTGAAATATTAGATATCTTGTTAAAGTGATGACTTAAACTGGACCAAATATTTTAGCTTGGCTTGTATTGAAATATTAGATATTGAAGTGATGACTTAAACTGGACCAAATATTTTAGCTTGGCTTGTATTGAAATATTAGATATCTTATTGAAGTGATGACTAAAACTGGACCAAATATTTTAGCTTGGCTTGTATTGAAATATTAGATATCTTATTGAAGTGATGACTAAAACTGGACCAAATATTTTAGCTTGGCTTGTTTTGAAATATTAGATATCTTATTGAAGTGATGACTAAAACTGGACCAAATATTTTAGCTTGGCTTGTTTTGAAATATTAGATATCGTATTGAAGTGGTGACTAAAACTGGACCAAATATTTTAGCTTGGCTTGTATTGAAATATTAGATATGTTATTGAAGTGATGACTAAAACTGGACCAAATATTTTAGCTTGGCTTGTTTTGAAATATTAGATATCGTATTGAAGTGATGACTAAAACTGGACCACATATTTAGCTTGGCTTTTATTGAAATATTAGATATCTTATTGAAGTGATGACTTAAACCGGACCACATATTTAGCTTGGCTTGTATTGAAATATTAGATATCTTATTGAAGTGATGACTAAAACTGGACCAAATATTTTTGCTTGGCTTGTATTGAAATATTAGATATCTCATTGTGGACCAAATACTTTAGCTTGGCTTGTATTGAAATATTAGATATCTCATTGTGGACCAAATATTTTTGCTTGGCTTGTATTGAAATATTAGATTATCTTATTGAAGCGATGACTTAAACTGGACCAAATATTTTGCTTGGCTTGTATTGAAATATTAGATTATCTTATTGAAGTGATGACATATTTTAGTTCAGGTGAGGAGGATTCTCCCTGATCCAGAGTTGTTTACATCTGGTTGTTTCATTTCCAGAGTATTCTCCCTTGGTGGTGATGGGGATTACTCCCCCTTCCTTTATTATCTAGTTGTTCACATCTGGTTGTTTCCTTTCCGGAGTTTTCTCCCTTGGTGGTGATGGGGATTACTCCCCCTTCCTTTATTATCTAGTTGTTCACATCTGGTTGTTTCCTTTCCAGAGTATTCTCCCTTGGTGGTGATGGGGATTACTCCCCCTTCCTTTATTATCTAGTTGTTTACATCTGGTTGTTTCCTTTCCAGAGTATTCTCCCTTGGTGGTGATGGGGATTACTCCCCCTTCCTTTATTATCTAGTTGTTTACATCTGGTTGTTTCCTTTCCAGAGTATTGTCCCTTGGTGGTGATGGGGATTACTCCCCCTTCCTTTATTATCTAGTTGTTTACATCTGGTTGTTTCCTTTCCAGAGTTTTCTCCCTTGGTGGTGATGGGGATTACTCCCCCTTCCTTTATTATCTAGTTGTTTACGTCTGGTTGTTTCCTTTCCAGAGTTTTCTCCCTTGGTGGTGATGGGGATTACTCCCCCTTCCTTTATTATCTAGTTGTTTACATCTGGTTGTTTCCTTTCCAGAGTATTCTCCCTTGGTGGTGATGGGGATTACTCCCCCTTCCTTTATTATCTAGTTGTTCACATCTGGTTGTTTCCTTTCCAGAGTTTTCTCCCTTGGTGGTGATGGGGATTACTCCCCCTTCCTTTATTATCTAGTTGTTCACATCTGGTTGTTTCCTTTCCAGAGTTTTCTCCCTTGGTGGTGATGGGGATTACTCCCCCTTCCTTTATTATCTAGTTGTTCACATCTGGTTGTTTCCTTTCCAGAGTTTTCTCCCTTGGTGGTGATGGGGATTACTCCCCCTTCCTTTATTATCTAGGAGTACCCTCCCTTGCACCTGCTTATACATACAACATTAATGTGAGTCATTTTTACTTTTATCTTCTTATACAAACTGACACTGAGAGATTTGTAACATTTAAGCTAGATGTTTTAAACGGGTATGTCTGCATGTAATTTTATGTTAACGAAAGGTTAGGTGTTTCCTCCGGGCAATGAGCCCTGTTTCCTCCCCCATTAAACCATGCAACGCCACTATTTGAGTGAAATAATCTTGAGTATGGCGTAAAACGTCAATCAATCAATCAGTCTGAAGTAGACAGTACTATATTTCTTTTGAACAACACAACATGTAGCTCAAATCAATATCAATTTTGATCTCACTGATACTTGATGTAAAGCACACCAGATATGACATTCCAAGCCCAGTGGACTGTCAACAGTGGACTTTCCAACCTGCATAGGAACATTTAGACCCTCCCTTGGGTAACCAGAGCCAATCAGAAATGTTTTGGACCAACCCATATGTAGAACATATGGCGAGGGAAATCAGTGCTGTCAGCTCAAACGCGATGACGTCATAATTCCGGAATGTTGTGACGTTATCGAACACTGCTCTCTCTCTCTCTCTCTCTACCTCTCCCTCAAGTGACTTGTCAACGACGCAAGTAATCAAATGACGTCATGCAGTTTAAATCCCATGACGTGTTAGAACACAGCTGTCACTCAGGGCGTTCGGTCCAAGATTATTCGACACCAACTCACCCCTAATTTATAGCACAACGTGGTTGAAACCAGCAGGAACCCTTTATTGCATCAGATAATGGGTCCCTGGCTTCCCTATCTCTGTAATGTTAAACGAGTTGGAGGTGTATTAGAATAGCCAATGGAGAGTCAAGTGAAATCATGCCTTTTAATAAGCTCATGCATTTTAGTTTTGTAAAGAGTATTTATATGTTACTGTGTTTATGTGGGGTTTTTCATTATCATTTATGCCATTGATAATATAGTTGAATATTGAAATGCGTATTTCTTTCAGCTTTATCAGACACTCCCTAACTACCCAGCATACAGCACACTAGAGGATACGTTGGACTATTTGTTACGTTACGTTGACCCTGACCTTCTGTTGACCTCCAGGATGGCTCAGGTGATTGCAGATGTCACTTTACGATTATCTGACTCGGCCATTCTACCATTTGCCGTAGATCAGTTAGGAGAAGTGATGGATCAGGGCTGGAATGATCTCCAAAATTACAACTCAGGATTTCAATCAAACTTCATCGATCTCAGTAGGTCACTTATTGATTTGAGTCTAACTCTATCTGTGTATGTAGGTCACTTAGTCTTACTCCATCTGTGTATGTAGGTCACTTATTGATTCCAGTCTAACTCCATCTGTGTATGTAGGTCACTTAGTCTTACTCCATCTGTGTATGTAGGTCACTTATTGATTCCAGTCTAACTCCATCTGTGTATGTAGGTCACTTAGTCTTACTCCGTCTGTGTATGTAGGTCACTTATTGATTTCAGTCTAACTCCATCTGTGTATGTAGGTCACTTATTGATATCAGTCTAACTTCATCTGTCCATGTAGGTCACTTATTTATCTCAGTCTAACTTCATCTGCCTATGTAGGTCACTTATTTATCTCAATCTAACTCCATCTGTGTATGTAGGTCACTTATTTATCTCAATCTAACTTCATCTGTCCATGTAGGTCACTTATTTATCTCAGTCTAACTTCATCTGCCTATGTAGGTCACTTATTTATCTCAGTCTAACTTCATCTGCCTATGTAGGTCACTTATTTATCTCAATCTAACTCCATCTGTGTATGTAGGTCCCTTATTTATCTCAGTCTAACTTCATTTGTCTATGTAGGTCACTTATTTATCTCAGTCTAACTTGATCTGTCTATGTAGGTCACTTATTTATCTCAGTCTAACTCGATCTGTGTATGTAGGTCACTTATTTATCTCAGTCTTACTCGATCTGTGTATGTAGGTCACTTATTTATCTCAATCTAACTCGATCTGTGTATGTAGGTCACTTATTTATCTCAATCTAACTTCATTTGTCTATGTAGGTCACTTATTTATCTCAGTCTAACTCCATCTGTGTATGTAGGTCACATATTTATCTCAATCTAACTTCATCTGTCCATGTAGGTCACTTATTTATCTCAGTCTAACTTCATTTGTCTATGTAGGTCACTTATTTATCTCAGTCTAACTCCATCTGTGTATGTAGGTCACTTATTGATATCAGTCTAACTTCATCTGTCTATGTATGTCACTTATTTATCTCAATCTAACTTCGCCTCTCTATTTAGGTCACTTATTTATCTCAATCTAACTTCGCCTCTCTATTTAGGTCACTTATTTATCTCAATCTAACTTCATATGTTTATGTAGGTCATTTGAGTATTTTCACTATTTTTTTCAGTATTTTTTCATTTTTTTTAGGTCACTTATTGATTCTTGAATGCTCATTCTGGTGAAAATACATGGATTTCCTTCTACTCTTAAAATTTTTGAATATAAAATGTTGAGAACGAAAAGAAAATAATGAAAGATTTGAGGAAAGAAAAGTTTATAATACCGTATATCTGAACTAAGGATTATCATTAATAATTTATGATGTATTGCGATCAACTATCAATGAGTTTAAGTGATGTTATTGTTGTTTCAGATGTATTTCGATCAACTATCAATGGGTTTAAGTGATGATGTTGTTGTTTCAGATGTATTGCGATCAACTATCAATGAGTTTAAGTGATGTTGTTGTTGTTTCAGATGTATTGCGATCAACTATCAATGAGTTTAAGTGATGTTATTGTTGTTTCAGATGTATTGCGATCAACTATCAATGAGTTTAAGTGATGTTGTTGTTGTTTCAGATGTATTGCGATCAACTATCAATGAGTTTAAGAACACAGCAGAGAATTTCACAGCCACGATATCCTCCCTGAACATTACGTCTGTGAGTGAATGGGACTTAACGGCTATCAATAATCAGATGCTACGTGTATCCAGAGTGTTTATACGAGATGGAGGATTGCCCGGCACTACTATATACAGGTAACAGGAAATTGTCTTGCAAATGACAAGTCTTGTAATGATGCTGGTCAAACAAACAGCCGAGAATGCACCACATGCTTAGCTAATGAGGCTTTAAACGGGCGCAGCATATGTAAGCCCGCTCGATTTTAATAACACATACAAAGATGACAAAGGAATTTCCAAATAAAATTCAACGCCCAGCAATCTGTGGGAGCTGGGAAAGTTACCAATGGTCATCTGTAAACCTCCTCTTCATAAAACAGCAGTAGAATCTTAGGCGATCTTTTTTTCAGTGTCTCTGGGCATGTTCCCTAGTGGCATGACCTACTGAAATTCAAACTTTTTTCATAAATTCTGATTGTCACAACAGTATGGACAGACTTTGAAAGTCACTGTAAAACATGTGATTGGCGTTAAAATGAGGAAAATCCATACAGTCTGTGTGGTAAGATCCGGAAACCCAACAAGCGAGATGAATGTTAATTCATTCTAAACCAAAATTAGTTCAAAACACTACTTTAACATACATTCTCCAGATTAGTAGCACTGAAAAAGCTTCTAAATTGCACATCTTGACCAAACAAAATTCTGTTTTATTCTGTTTTTATGGAATAATATCAACATTTTGCCAGCTCACAGGAAAAGTTAGGAGTGAAGGCAGAATTTTTTTCCCTTATTGTCATATGGCTATATTTTTTTGTCCACTTATAATTTTGAAATAGGTTACCCTTATCCTAAAAATGGGTTATTCATTCACACCTTAATTCTAATCTATATACGACACTGTTTTTTATCTTGAATACAACTGTCTTTAGTATTTTAATACGTCTGTAACGTCTGTGTTTATTTTCCAGACATATATTAATTTCCCCTCATCCAGAGAACCTTCACGCACAACTCGTCTTCCCTGGAGTGATCTCCCCTTTGTTACGAGACCAGTCAGTTGAGACGTGGGAAGAAGTGGAAGAACAGTTAGTGATTCTCCTCCACTCAATACAATCTGCTATAGACATTTTAAATAATACATTTATCACATGAACTTTGTTAACCTCCGTTCATGTTGTATTTAACTGTCAACAAAAACCATGTCATCATGAGAATTCCACATATTTTTCTAAGAGTTCAACTTCATATTATTGATATCTTGTTAGCAATGGTTATTACAATGTATGTTGAAATCACCATCATATTATTGACAACTGTTTTTATGTTGAAATTTCTTTGGTCCAGTTTTTATCAAAGATGTTATTTTTTAACCTCTATTTATTGTTTTGAGGATTAGAGTCTCATATTTAGCTATTTAATAAAGTCTGAAAGTCTGAGTTATGTTAAGGACGGGGAGGGGGGAGGGGTGTATGCGTTATTGTTCTAGATTGTTTAGATGCAATATAGCTTTCCAATGACCTTGGCAGTGTAAATGTTCAACACAATGTCTCTTCTATAGACCAGCTTTGTGGGCTGAACCTCCAACCCTGCTGGAGTCTTTATACTGATGTTTGATTTCAAACTTCAAGTCATTTGTTCACTCGAACAACCTATGTGGGATGGTTGCCAGTAACCAGCGAAGGTCGGGGATTTCCTCCGGGCATAGAGCCCGGTTTCCTCCTTGAGCGCTGCGCAAAATATCAATCAATCAAGTCATTTGTTTTTACTTAAGACTTTTACAGTAATAGGTGTGGTCCAATTGGAAGAAGCTACGGTTTGTATACGTAGTTTTAAAAAAATTCAATTAAAAATGTAAAATACTGCTAAAAATTTAGAATTTTGACAAAATATTAATGTTTATAACTCTTTCTTTCGAGGACAATTGGGGTATTTTTAAAAAAAGTAGAAACAGTTTTCTAAATTTCAGCTGTTAGTGTGACATTATCATTTCAAGTCCTTCTCCTCAGAGAGAAAGATAACTCTAGTTTCCATTGGTTAATTTGTCAGACAAGGTATAATCATGTGACTCAATTAACCAATCGATGTTCATGATGGGAAATCTGACCTTGAACTTGTCTGACCTTGATCTTGTCGGACCTTGACCTTGAAGTGAACCTTTGTCATAGCTGGAGACACCCCACCATTGATGCCTTTTGTATGAGGTGGATATTTGATTATTAAATAAGTTTTCTTGGAATGGATGAACAGTTTCGTGTACCTGGCGCCTGGGTGTAACATTGTATAATAAGTGTAAATAAATTGAAGAACATTTTGTGTAACAATTTCAAAATTGTAAATTGAATCCTTTCATTTTTAGAGCCTAAGCATCAATATATTTTCCCTATTTTTGAATTTTTCTTTATGTGATTTTTTTAATATACGAGATCTATTTTGGTCTATTTTTTTGAGGTTTCTGTTTTTTATTTTATTGATTTAAAACATTTAAGTTTACATGTTTTTGAGTAGTCCTTTTTATTTAATCCATCCATTAACAAACAAAGTAAGATCATTGAAGGTTATCCAATATCTTGTTTTTCCTTATTTCTCTTACCTCTGTTATCCTATATAGGTGCCCTAAGAACCTCAGGCATTTGTAAACAGTTGTAAAATGTTAATTTCAAAGACATCTTAAATCCTTTTTTTTCCAATATGACTGCCTTCAAAGCTTCCTACGGCTTCAGTGGTCCAGTTAGTTAGAGGGATCGTCCGTCAGTCCCACACAGACTTTCCAAGGCTGGTTTCGAATCACACGCGTTCCAATAACAACTGAAAAACTTCTGATTCGATTTTTCAAGCGGTCGCCGTACGTGGAAGAGTTGCCAGGTAGTCGCCAAAGATCTGGTTTCCTCCAAGCAGTGAGCCCGGTTACCTTCCCCATTAAACCTGGCAACGCCGCCATATAAGTGAAATAATCTTAAGTGGGACATAAAACCTCAATAAACCAAATAAAATCAAATGGGAGGAAAGGTGAGGTTGCTAATGCCATATCTGTATGATGCTATGTGAAAACCCAACCAAGAAAATGACGCTTTTATAATCATCCAACCCCTAATTAGAGAAAAGAACATGTTTGTTATTCTGTGAATAGATGATTCTTGTACAGGAGTTTGGTCCTAATATGGGCATTTTGTTAAGTTACACCATGACAGCAATTTTGATTAACTTGTTAAAATTGAATGATATATTATTTAAAATGGTGCAATTATGTGACGAAGTGCTACTCTAATCTGTCCAGAATATTCTTTATAATTTATTGTTATCTCTGCTACTGTAGGTAGATTTTTGTAAACAGAACATGTTTTAAATGATTGTTGACCTGTTGTGTTATAGCCTAGACCTTACCATAGATTATTTGATCTGTAACCATTGTACCCATCAATCCATCCTTACCAAGCACACAAGCAGGCCATCAATCCATCCTTACCAAGCACACAAGCAGGCCATGCGTCTGCCACCACAATATATACTGTAACGCTCCCTCAGAACCAATGTCATGTGTTGATGGGGTCAGTTTAATTCTGTTACCTGACGGTTCTGTCTTAGTGATGCTCTCTCTAGAACTAATGTCATGTGTTGATGGATTCAGTTTAATTCTGTTACCTGACGGTTCTGTCTTAGTGATGCTCTCTCTAGAACTAATGTCATGTGTTGATGGATTCAGTTTAATTCTGTTACCTGACGGTTCTGTCTTAGTGATGCTCTCTCTAGAACTAATGTCATGTGTTGATGGATTCAGTTTAATTCTGTTACCTGACGGTTCTGTCTTAGTGATGCTCTCTCTAGAACTAATGTCATGTGTTGATGGATTCAGTTTAATTCTGTTACCTGACGGTTCTGTCTTAGTGATGCTCTCTCTAGAACTAATGTCATGTGTTGATGGATTCAGTTTAATTCTGTTACCTGACGGTTCTGTCTTAGTGATGCTCTCTCTAGAACTAATGTCATGTGTTGATGGATTCAGTTTAATTCTGTTACCTGACGGTTCTGTCTTAGTGATGCTCTCTCTAGAACTAATGTCATGTGTTGATGGAGTCAGTTTAATTCTGTTACCTGAAGGTTCTGTCTTAGTGATGCTCTCTCTAGAACTAATGCCATGTGTTGATGGAGTCAGTTTAATTCTGTTACCTGAAGGTTCTGTCTTAGTGATGCTCTCTCTAGAACTAATGCCATGTGTTGATGGAGTCAGTTTAATTCTGTTACCTGAAGGTTCTGTCTTAGTGATACTCTCTCTAGAACTAATGTCATGTGTTGATGGAGTCAGTTTAATTCTGTTACCTGAAGGTTCTGTCTTAGTGATACTCTCTCTAGAACTAATGTCATGTGTTGATGGAGTCAGTTTAATTCTGTTACCTGAAGGTTCTGTCTTAGTGATACTCTCTCTAGTACTAATGTCATGTGTTGATGGAGTCAGTTTAATTCTGTTACCTGAAGGTTCTGTCTTAGTGATACTCTCTCTAGAACTAATGCCATGTGGTAATGTAAGTTGCAGTTTTAATATAGTGCCTTTCGTGATGCCTTTTGTCTCTTTCTAAGATGACGCCATCAATTTAGTGCTGAAATTCTCATTACAGTATTATAAGTACTGTAAATAAATGTGATTACAATGTTTGAATATTAGATTAATGTTAATTGACTTTAAGTTTAAGTGTTGGCGTTAATAAATGTATACATGTAGAAATTTGGTCGATCTGGCGGTCGTTTAAATCATAATAAAGGTAGTTGATGGAGTTATGTCTAACGTATGGAGAATATTTGTTAATCTACCTTTAACTGTAGATGGTAACTCAATTAGTTATCCTTAGACGATGTCTTAATAATGACTTCAGAGGACTACGTTAAATTGCATTCATCAAAGAAACAGTTTACACCGTACATTTAAACATATGCGTATGGGTGTTAGCATCATGTTTCATTCTATAGCGATTTCTAAATGATAAAAACCGTAGTTGACATCAGGTAAACATGGCCTTTTTTGCACAAATGTCTAAAGCCAGAAAAAGTCAATGTGTTTCAAATATTAAAAGTTCCGTCTCATTTTGTGATATTTTAGTTTACTATTCCATATGTTTATAGTTAAGATACGTGTATATTCAGTAAAATGTTTTCTGACGAAACCGTTTCTTTGTTTGTTTTTCATACATTTTTGAATATTCGTCATACGACATATTTTTTAAGCTTTATTACTAAGAACGTCATTATAAAATCCTGGGTTTACCGTGAAATAAGAGGCTGTTGCTGTCTTTGTCGACAAATGAAAACTCCTGTCTTGAAGTTGGCCAAGAATAAAACCTGTATAGTATATGAAAACGAGGATCTTGTAAGACCAGGGCGCCTCGATGGCTCAGTCAGATAGAATGATAGTCCCTTAGTCCTTTAATCGACGCGGCGGGGGATCGAATCCCACTCACATGAAATAAAAAGTTTTGTGTGAATTTTTCACTCGATTGCGGTATGTGGAAGAGTTGCTATGGTACTCGCCGAAGGTCGGTGTTTCCTCCGAATATAAAGCCCGCTTTCCACCCACAGTAAACCTAGCAACGTCGCCATATAAGTGAGATAATCTTGAGTGCAGCGTAAGACATCAACCAATCAATATAAAACCAGAGTGTGAAATCCGCTATGTTGTGAAACGTAAAATAAATAGTGCTGCCTTTCACTATCAGTGTCATATTGTGTGTTTGCATAACCATTGTTCTGAAGTGAGATGATTTGAGTTAGCTTTACGGTCGATACTTAATTGTACAACTTGTGGTGTACATATACTGTGAATTTCAGTCGCCCAGCTATTAAAGTTTGGAAGATATTGGCACTTACATTCTGTGTAAATTAATGACTGGTCCCTTTGCCAACCACCACTCGTTAACCGCAGTCTATTCTGACCTGGCTTAACAGTCGATATGATAATAACCATCGAGGTCCTCGGTTTCATAATCATCAACCCTCCGATAAATCTTTCAGGCTCGATTTGTACTTCGAGAGGTTCGCACATACCTTCCGCCGATGGTCGCGGGTTTAAATCTGGTTGTATTAGGGTGTGATTTTTATGCTCTCTGAAAACTTTCGGGTGAGCATATAGTCGCCGCTTTGAGCGTCTGTCCGTCCGGATTTCTTGACCGGGGGTAGTCGCACACATATGTCTCGTCCTGTTTTACTTACTTGTCGGTCGGGAAGATTAGTCCCGGCGATATCTCTGGTTTTCAAATGTTTGCCCAGACTTCTTCTTTGGGCAGTTTTACAGTTAATTTTTTTAGGGTGGATTTGGAACTCATGGCGTATACACATTACCAAGAGGTTGCGTAGTGTTAAAAAATGTTTTTCATCGGGACTATGATAGTTTCAGAGTTATTGCCCTTTGTTTCTTCAACTCTTCAAATCTATAGAAACATATCATTTCAAATAAAGAAAGACAGTGCTCCTTTTGACTTCGCCCTATTTTTCATACAATGAATGTATTTGGATTGGTTTGGTATGAACAGTTTCTGGTACACATGTACTTCTGTTAAATATTTTAATTTCCTATACTTTTATTAAACTGAGATGGCTTGCTCATGGCACTCCGAAACAATAGATGTAAATATTTTTTATTTCAAATCCTTACAAAATAATATTGAATACGGCATAAAACAACAACACAACACGTGCCCGGATTTATTCCCAATGCATCTTTTTCCTCCATAAACGGGACATGTTTCCCTTTTTCGTCAGATTTGTTGACTATGTTTGGGATGGGGGGTTGGGGAGCATCCAAGAGTTTTACTGTGCTCCATCAGTTTTACTGATACTTTTCCTTTTTCACTATATGTTGAATGTTATCATGTACCAGCTGATGGTTGGCCCCAAAAATTAATTCTCCACACTTTCTGGCTACTCCGGTTCGAAACAGCTTTCCACTCAGTACAAAAATTTGACAATTTTCTGACTGGGTTTTCACTCGAACGACCTATGTGGGATGGTTGCCAGTTAACATTGGAAGGTTGTGAGTTTCCTCCGGGCATAGAGCCCGGTTTCCTCCCAACAATAAAACTCGCAACGCCGCCATACAAGTGAAATAATCTTGAGCGCGGCGTAAAACACAAATCAATCAATCAATCAATCAATCAATCAATCTGGCAACTCCGCCATATCAGAAAAATTCTATTGAGTGCGGTGTAAAACACCCTAGAACCAACCAATAAACGTGTCAGCACTGCCAAAGATCAGAAAGAATGAATAACTTTCAATCCATAAGACCAGCAAGCCTAGAGTCCTCACTCACTAGAAGGATGTTTCGAAACCATGGGTAGGCCTATTACCTGCATTTTGTGTTATTTCTAACGTCACCTGACTTCTTGCAGTTTTTGTGCACACCACGAGTACACAAGTGTCTTTCCTGATAACAGGTTGCGCGTGACTTCGCTGAGAAACACGTCTCAAAGCACTGGTTAGAAAACTTAGCAGCCCCCCCCCCCCCCCCCCCCCCACCCAACTCCTATCCCACACAAATAAACACAAAGCTCAGCTAAAACAATATTGGAATATTTAGTGAAGATAATGACAGGCGTAAACAGGATATTCATTACATATGTAGATATTTGATTGGTATAAAAGGCATAATACAGTTGAAATACAGGCAATATGTATGGGAATGTAAATTAGCAAACATATTTTATAGATACGGGTACACATAGTGGATAGTATTGCCAATGACGTAACACCGATACCTAGCTCGACACGAAATTAAAAGAACTAGTGTGACTGGAAAATCTTGCTTTAACTAGACCATATAAGATGTAATAGAGTTTACAGAATGATATCTAGAACCTATTCATCTCCTTCAGTCGAGTTCTAAAGGCAAAGGAAATATACATTCTATCGATAACCCAGATGTCATTCAAAATTAACAATAACATTCAAAACATAATACAAAATCACATTATAATGTAAAGTATTTTAACTACAGAAATACCCACAAGTGCGTTCGCTTTCTGTTTGCCATAGACGTTATCAATGTATGTCTTTCGGAACTAAACCTATAAATGTTTGACATATTTGTCCATTGTATGCGGTGAACAATAAATGTTACTAACAAGCTAATATATTTAAATGTTTTGCATAGAAAGATATGTAAATATATCTACAAATCGTTTAAAGCGATTTGATAAAGTACTAAAATTTCAAAGATATAACAACGTTGTTAAAAGCGTAATAAAAAGGTTTTGAATAAGTGATTATGCTTCATTGATGAATACCTGAGGTTAAATACACGTGTGGATTATTGACTTGAAAATGACATTAGATCAAATTGGGAAATACTGATTAACGCATTCCCTTTATAACGTAGTTATTAACAAATTGTGTTTAAGAGAAACAAAGCGCGGTGTGGGGTGAGCGGGGCACAGAATATAAAATAAGAGCCATTTGGCCTAAAAAACGCCCCGGCAATGTTTCCGCGTGTTGTGGAAAACAATGATCGTGCTGCAATTCTTTTTTGGATTTCTAGCACCGGATTAATTCTTATAATTATTGATTGTCAGAGCAATAGATCAGTGCCTTTTGTATCGCTATTATTTGGCTGCATTTCCTGCCTCGGTTTTCAAGAAGAGGTCGTCTCACAATCCCTTAATGATTAAGGCCGGTTTATGATGGATACACTAGATTTATATACTTTCAGAAAGGCCCAAATAAATTGATTTGATTCCGGCGTTTAATAAACTCACTTAAATCATTACCATGAAGATGCAACAAAAATGGTCGTATACAGAGAGAGGTTGAGAAACGAACTGTTCATGGCGTACATCATTCATACGAATGGACGCGCCAATAAGCAAAACCAACCAACCAAAAAACTGTTCTTTTACAAGGTGTTTGTCGATTTATGATTAAGCATACAAGTTGGCTGATAACGTTACATAGTGAAAAGATCCGAAGCTCGGAATCCTAAACAGTTAACAATTAACATTGCCAAATAAAAGAACACTGCCACCATAGTTCATAGAAAATACGGAATAACACTATACAGAATTAAATGATCAGCTATTTCAATTCAGGCGATTTCAAATTTATCATACATGTATACATAGTTGTATATGCGGCAATGGTGATTCAAATAGTAAAGTGAAAGCGTGTAAAAAGCAGTTATGGGAGATAAAAAGGCCGAGTAAAGATAAACTTAAACGCTTAATATTTAAAAATGTTACACATAGTAAAAGATATGTATTCTTGTAAAGCTTGCTTTAAAAAATCACTGGGAATGTTTATGGCATTAAGTTGATTAAACAAAACATTAGTATCTCTGAAGCTATTACAATGAGAAGTTTCTATTCAAGATCTTTATTTTCTTTAGAAAAAATAAATTGGTTAAAGATAATAGCAACGCTAAAACGTGCTAAAGGAAATTACAGAAACATCTAATGATGGCAGATCGAAAAGTGCGTAGCTAAATAAACATATCATAGAAAAATAAATGTAAAATCGAATTGCAAAGAAAATAAAAAAAGAGAAATCCAAAGTCAATATTATTTCCAAACATTCCACACATATGTTAAGTTATTTGATAAAAGATTAGCATACACAGTCATTAACACATAAAGCCCTATAGATTCATTACAAGTCACACGAAAATGGAAAAGGTAAATAGAAAGGAAAAAAAACGCAATGCATATAAATTTACATAACCAACAACACTTCATTCATTTTTCGTTTATATTTTTCTTTTTACTTAACTTATTTATATTTAATTTTGCGGTTGGATTTGTTGTACTGTCATCCCACGTTTATGGCTTTAAAATATTGTACTTGTAAAACAAAATGGTTACCATTTGACGCGTCACTCTGACTGCGATGGTAATGGGAACTCTTTGGAAGATGATTGGTTGAAATTGATGTGATACTAGATGGCGCTATCATCACGTGAAGGCCCATTCCTCTTTACATAAACCTTCTTTACATGCCTGACAGAGATCAGCGTTGTGTTGGTTTCGTGGTTTCCCAGCTCGTCTGTCTATCCGGAGTGGAGGGCGAACGAATCCATAGTAAATTTGACCCACTCGGTTGTACACGTTACCTATAACCTAAAATTAAAAAAAAAATGAGAGATAATTATAGATCTGGATGGTAATCAACTGGATGGTAATCATAGACGTATATAGACAATTTACCATTGTACAACCATCGTGTATCTGTCCTGCTAACTGGAAAAACATTCCCTCAATAGATGATCTATGTATAGATTTACGTCTGTGATGGGAGCGGGTCTTTATGTCTGTGACGGGAGTAGAGTTTTATGTCTGTGGTGGGAGTGGGTCTTTACGTCTGTGATGGGAGTGGGTCTTTACGTCTGTGACGGGAGTGGGTCTTTACGTCTGTGACGGGAGTGGGTTTTTACGTCTGTGATGGGAGTGGGTTTTTACGTCTGTGACGGGAGTAGAGTTTTATGTCTGTGGTGGGAGTGGGTCTTTACGTCTGTGATGGGAGTGGGTCTTTACGTCTGTGACGGGAGTGGGTCTTTACGTCTGTGATGGGAGTGGGTTTTTACGTCTGTGATGGGAGTGGGTTTTTACGTCTGTGACGGGAGTAGAGTTTTATGTCTGTGGTGGGAGTGGGTCTTTACGTCTGTGATGGGAGTGGGTCTTTACGTCTGTGACGGGAGTGGGTCTTTACGTCTGTGATGGGAGTGGGTTTTTACGTCTGTGACGGGAGTAGTGTTTTATGTCTGTGATGGAAGTGGGTTTTTACGTCTGTGATGGGAGAAGGGTCTTTACGTCTGTGATGGGAGAAGGGTCTTTACGTCTGTGACGGGAGCGGGTCTTTACGTATGTGATGGGAGTGGGTTTTTACGTCTGTGACGGGAGTGGGTCTTTACGTCTGTGACGGGAGTAGGGTCTTTACGTCTGTGATGGGAGTAGGGTCTTTACGTCTGTGATGGGAGTAGGGTCTTTACGTCTGTGATGGGAGAAGGGTCTTTACGTCTGTGACGGGAGCGGGTCTTTACGTCTGTGATGGGAGTGGGTTTTTACGTCTGTGATGGGAGTGGGTTTTTACGTCTGTGACGGGAGTGGGTCTTTACGTCTGTGACGGGAGTAGGGTCTTTACGTCTGTGATGGGAGTAGGGTCTTTACGTCTGTGATGGGAGTAGGGTCTTTACGTCTGCGATGGGAGAAGGGTCTTTACGTCTGTGACGGGAGCGGGTCTTTACGTCTGTGATGGGAGTGGGTTTTTACGTCTGTGATGGGAGTGGGTTTTTACGTCTGTGACGGGAGCGGGTCTTTACGTCTGTGATGGGAGAAGGGTCTTTACGTCTGTGATGGGAGTAGGGTCTTTACGTCTGTGATGGGAGTGGGTCTTTACGTCTGTGATGGTAGTGGGTCTTTACGTCTGTGACGGGAGCGGGTCTTTACGTCTGTGGTGGGAGTGGGTCTTTACGTCTGTGACGGGAGTGAGGTTTTATGTCTGTGACGGGAGTAGGGTCTTTACGTCTGTGACAGGAGTGGGTCTTTACGTCTGTGATGGGAGCGGGTCTTTACGTCTGTGACGGGAGCGGGTCTTTACGTCTGTGGTGGGAGTGGGTCTTTACGTCTGTGGTGGGAGTGGGTCTTTATGTCTGTGATGGGAGTGGGTGTTTACGTCTGTGATGGGAGCGGGTCTTTACGTCTGTGATGGGAGTGGGTCTTTACGTCTGTGATGGGAGCGGGTCTTTACGTCTGTGGTGGGAGTGGGTCTTTACGTCTGTGGTGGGAGTGGGTCTTTACGTCTGTGGTGGGAGTGGGTCTTTATGTCTGTGATGGGAGTGGGTGTTTACGTCTGTGATGGGAGCGGGTCTTTACGTCTGTGACGGGAGTAGGGTCTTTACGTCTGTGATGGGAGCGGGTCTTTACGTCTGTGATGGGAATAGGGTCTTTACGTCTGTGATGGGAGCGGGTCTTTACGTCTGTGATGGGAGCGGGTCTTTACGTCTGTGATGGGAATAGGGTCTTTACGTCTGTGATGGGAGTGGGTCTTTGTGTCTGTGATGGGAGTGGGTCTTTACGTCTGTGACAGGAGTGGGTCTTTACGTCTGTGACGGGAGTGGGTCTTTACGTCTGTGACGGGAGCAGGGCCCACTTGCACAAAGCATTCTTAACTTAAGAGGACTCTTAGTATACCTCTACAACATGTGAAGTTTACGAGCACCCTTAAGTGCCATGTTGTAGACATGCGCTAAGAGTGCTCTTAGTTAAGAGCGCTTTGTGCAAGTGGGCCCAGGTCTTTACGTCTGTGATGGGAATAGGGTCTTTACGTCTGTGATGGGAGCGGTTCTTCACGTCTGTGGTGGGAGTGGGTCTTTACGTCTGTGATAGGAGTGGGTCTTTGTGTCTGTGATGGGAGTGGGTCTTTACGTCTGTGACAGGAGTGGGTCTTTACGTCTGTGACGGGAGTGGGTCTTTACGTCTGTGACGGGAGCAGGTCTTTATGTCTGTGATGGGAGCAGGTCTTTACGTCTGTGATGGGAGCAGGTCTTTATGTCTGTGATGGGAGCGGGTCTTTACGTCTGTGATGGGAGCGGGTCTTTATGTCTGTGATGGGACTGGGTTTTTGTGTCTGTGACGGGAGTGGGTATCGTATAGACCTACCTTTATCACCTCCTCTGGGTACCACATAGCGTGTTCAAAACAACCGTTCTTACATCTCATGCACTGCTGACCGTACAGTCTAAATAGGACGTAACCGGAATTTGTGCTGTAGTTCAAATGGAACCAAAATATAACCCGGCCTTTCATCGAGGTCCATCCATGGCCACACTGAGAAGAGAAGAGAAACAAAACCCTTAAATATCTTTTAATAAAACGAGTTTCGATTTTTAAAAAATATTGTATAAAGGTGAAATAAAAATAAAAATGGAACGAGTGCGTAAAATTATGCTTCTGTCCTATCACCTAGTTTAAGGTAGTTTTTACAAGCCACAATACCACTGAGATGAGCTCATATACCAATCTAAAATAGAGATTGATCCTTCTGCCATGTCTCGTGTTGAAGATCTCGTAGAATGGCACGAGATCTCGATTGCTCATATACGTCACGCCGGCTAATTGAATTCTATGATTAAATCAGCAAACGATATACATGAGTTACTGACTTTTCCCATATTTTTATTTCAACATTATGTGTTTATAGTTCTTCAAGGTACCGCAAACGCTCAACATCTCTTGACAAAAGAAATTTATGAACAAGAGTTCTAATTTTCGCAGCTCTCCCCACTTTAATGTGTGGAAAGGAACACAAATAAACAGTTTTAATTTGGCTACTTCCATCGGTAGGTCGCGGGTTTGAATCAGTCAAAAACAAGAACAATAGCTAGTGTGGTGGTCATTCGATCGCCTTCTGTGGAAGAATATTGTACTCTCGACAAAGAGCCCAGTCGCCTCCCCAGTAAACCTGGCAACGCAGCCATATAAGTGAAGAGAAATCTAGAGTGCGGCGTAAAAATTCAGTCAGTCAATTTGGTAACGTGCCTTTTCATCAACATGTTGTTTGGTACGGAGAAACTGTCAACTAATAAGAAAAACAAAAATAGTTCCGTATGTACCTGTTGACCAACAACCCTTTCTGTGAATATATTATGACCGTCAGCAGAATTCAGTAAATTACTTCCATACTGGTTCTATTAAAGTGGCATGAGCTGCCAAAACGTTGATATTTTGAGGTTGAAACATTTACCTGACAAGAAAATCGAACTTTAGCACTGTCTTTGAATGTCTGCCATCTTTGACTGGGTGGGTAGAATGTGGGCACGAGATACCAGGCGTGTGGGTAATACTGACTGAACAACCGGTCAAACTCACCGTGCCAAACCAATTCCATTCTAAATAGAGAAAATTAACAAATCTTAAAAAGACAGAAAATGGCAATAATTTATGGTAAAATCTGTTTTTCCTTTAATAATCCATGCTGTGTAACAAACCCAGTTTGACACAAGGTTAACATTTCGAGCTGATGCCATGAACATGAATAATTTGACAGGACTTTTGTGTTTTCCCAAGTTAAATGACAGGGACCGTTTTCCATCAACATGCCCGATATATCCAGTGATGACAAAATTTATTCAAATCGCGTGCAAAATAATAATTGTCAATGATAAACGATATTTAACCAATGGATGAGATCGTTGTGACATGGAACGATACAAACAGGTCCAAATGACGTTTGACATTTCGGATTTGAACAAATTGTGACGTCACTCGGCATATAGAGACCATATTGTCATGACGTTTAACATCGTCACAAAAAATGCTGAAAGGTTATAGTGTCATCACCGTCACAAAACGTTTAATACTAAAATGTTATAGTGCCATCCTCATCACAAAACGTTTAATACTAAAATGTTATAGTGCCATCCTCGTCACAAAACGTTTAATACTAAAATGTTATAGTGCCATCCTCATCACAAAACGTTTAATACTGAAAGGTTATAGTGCCATCCTCATCACAAAACGTTTAATACTAAAATGTTATAGTGCCATCCTCATCACAAAACGTTTAATACTAAAATGTTATAGTGCCATCCTCGTCACAAAACGTTTAATACTAAAAGGTTATAGTGTCATCCTCATCACAAAACGTTTAATACTAAAATGTTATAGTGCCATCCTCGTCACAAAACGTTTAATGCTGAAATGTTATAGTGTCATCACCGTCACAAAACGCTTAATACTAAAAGGTTATAGTGTCATTCTCATCACAAAACGTTTAATACTAAAATGTTATAGTGCCATCCTCGTCACAAAACGTTTAATACTGAAAGGTTATAGTGCCATCCTCATCACAAAACGTTTAATACTGAAAGGTTATAGTGTCATCACCGTCACAAAACGGTTAATACTAAAATGTTATAGTGCCATCCTCGTCACAAAACGTTTAATACTAAAATGTTATAGTGCCATCACCGTCACAAAACGTTTAATACTAAAATGTTATAGTGCCATCAACGTCACAAAACGTTTAATACTAAAATGTTATAGTGCCATCACCGTCACAAGACGTTTAATACTGAAAGGTTAAAGTGTCATCCTCGTCACAAAACGGTTAATACTAAAATGTTATAGTGCCATCCTCGTCACAAAACGCTTAATACTAAAATGTTATAGTGCCATCACCGTCACAAAACGTTTAATACTGAAAGGTTAAAGTGTCATCCTCATCACAAAACGCTTAATACTAAAATGTTATAGTGCCATCCTCATCACAAAACGTTTAATACTGAAAGATTATAGTGTCATCACCGTCACAAAACGCTTAATACTGAAAGATTATAGTGTCATCGCCGTCACAAAACGCTTAATACTGAAAGATTATAGTGTCATCGCCGTCACAAAACGCTTAATACTGAAAGATTATAGTGTCATCACCGTCACAAGACGTTTAATACTGAAAGGTTAAAGTGTCATCACCGTCAAAAGACGTTTAATACTGAAAGGTTAAAGTGTCATCACCGTCACAAAACGTTTAATACTGAAACGTTAAAGTGTCATCACCGTCAAAAAACGTTTAATACTGAAAGGTTACAAGGTCCTCACCGTCACAAAATGTAAACGTCCTCGCCGTCACAAAAAGCTTAATTCTGAAAGGTTATGATGTCATCTCACATCACAAAACGTTTAATGCTGAAAGATTATACTGATTCTTACTTTTTGAGGTTTTCGCAAGGAGTTGGGGTTTGAAAGGAATGCGTGTGGGTCTGCGTGGGGGTGGGTGGGGAATTTTTGTTTATCAAATATTTCCCCAAGACACTCGTTTTTCATGAACGTGTGCACTTATTGATTACCAAAATAAAACCAGCTCGAACAATAGATGTTCTTATATAAGAGATATTACCATTTCTTATATTATCCCGAGTTGATTAAGGTTATCACAGGTTGAAGTACAATGCTATAAGTGTGAACTAATCCCAATCTAAATACAATATAATATTGAGTGTGTCTGTCGCGTCATATGGAAATTATACAGCAGTTAAATACGTATATATATTCAAGTCGACTAGGATAATGTATCGTTTTAATTCCGAATGGGGACTACAGCACCTGACAGTATTAAATATTGGTGACGTTGGTTCTAACCTCAAAGCCGGCTTAGAAATAAAATAAAACCTTATACGGTCCAGTAGAAAATGTAGAAATATATAACGACGGAATTATGGCTGTTTGTTGAGTGATTGAATGAGATTAACGGGGTGATTGATTGACAGAGATTAACGGGGTGATTGATTGACTGAGATTAACGGAGTGATTGATTGACAGAGATTAACGGGGTGATTGATTGACTGAGATTAACGGAGTGATCGATTGACTGAGATTAATGGAGTGATTGATTGACTGAGATTAACGGAGTGATTGATTGACTGAGATTAATGGAGTGATTGATTGACTGAGATTAATGGAGTGATTGATTGACTGAGATTAACAGAGTGATTGATTGACTGAGATTAACGGAGTGAGTGATTGATTGAGATTAACGGAGTGAGTGATTGATTGAGATTAACGGAGTGATTGATTGATTGAGATTAACGGAGTGATTGATTGACTGAGATTAACGGAGTGATTGATTGACTGAGATTAATGGAGTGATTGATTGACTGAGATTAACGGAGTGATTGATTGACTGAGATTAACAGAGTGAGTGATTGACTGAGATTAACGGAGTGATTGATTGACTGAGATTAACAGAGTGATTGATTGACTGAGATTAACGGGGTGATTGATTGACTGAGATTAACGGAGTGATTGATTGACTGAGATTAACAGAGTGATTGATTGACAGAGATTAACAGAGTGATTGATTGACTGAGATTAACGGGGTGATTGATTGACTGAGATTAACGGAGTGATTGATTGACTGAGATTAATGGAGTGATTGATTGACTGAGATTAACAGAGTGATTGATTGACTGAGATTAACGGAGTGAGTGATTGATTGAGATTAACAGAGTGATTGATTGACTGAGATTAACGGAGTGATTGATTGACTGAGATTAACAGAGTGATTGATTGACTGAGATTAACGGGGTGATTGATTGACTGAGATTAACAGAGTGATTGATTGACTGAGATTAACGGAGTGAGTGATTGATTGAGATTAACAGAGTGATTGATTGACTGAGATTAACGGAGTGATTGATTGACTGAGATTAACAGAGTGATTGATTGACTGAGATTAACGGAGTGATTGATTGACTGAGATTAACAGAGTGATTGATTGACTGAGATTAACGGAGTGATTGATTGACTGAGATTAACAGAGTGATTGATTGACTGAGATTAACAGAGTGATTGATTGAATGAGATTAACGGAGTGATCGATTGACTGAGATTAACGGAGTGATTGATTGACTGAGATTAACAGAGTGATTGATTGACTGAGATTAACGGAGTGATTGATTGACTGAGATTAACAGAGTGATTGATTGACTGAGATTAACAGAGTGATTGATTGACTGAGATTAACGGGGTGATTGATTGACTGAGATTAACAGAGTGATTGATTGACTGAGATTAACGGAGTGATTGATTGACTGAGATTAACAGAGTGATTGATTGACTGAGATTAACGGGGTGATTGATTGACTGAGATTAACGGAGTGATTGATTGACTGAGATTAATGGAGTGATTGATTGACTGAGATTAACAGAGTGATTGATTGACTGAGATTAACGGAGTGAGTGATTGATTGAGATTAACAGAGTGATTGATTGACTGAGATTAACGGAGTGATTGATTGACTGAGATTAACAGAGTGATTGATTGACTGAGATTAACGGAGTGATTGATTGACTGAGATTAACGGAGTGATCGATTGACTGAGATTAACGGAGTGATTGATTGACTGAGATTAACGGAGTGATTGATTGACTGAGATTAACGGAGTGATTGATTGACTGAGATTAACGGAGTGATTGATTGACTGAGATTAACGGGGTGATTGATTGACTGAGATTAACAGAGTGATTGATTGACTGAGATTAACGGAGTGATTGATTGACTGAGATTAACGGAGTGATTGATTGACTGAGATTAACGGAGTGATTGATTGATTGAGATTAACGGAGTGATCGATTGACTGAGATTAACGGAGTGATTGATTGACTGAGATTAACGGACTGATCGATTGACTGAGATTAACGGACTGATCGATTGACTGAGATTAACGGAGTGATTGATTGACTGAGATTAACGGAGTGATTGATTGATTGAGATTAACGGAGTGATTGATTGACAGAGATTAACGGACTGATCGATTGACTGAGATTAACGGAGTGATCGATTGATTGAGATTAACGGAGTGATTGATTGACAGAGATTAACGGACTGATCGATTGACTGAGATTAACGGACTGATCGATTGACTGAGATTAACGGAGTGATTGATTGACTGAGATTAATGGAGTGATTGATTGATTGAGATTAACGGAGTGATTGACTGAGATTAACGGAGTGATCGATTGACTGAGATTAACGGAGTGATTGATTGACAGAGATTAACGGACTGATCGATTGACTGAGATTAACGGAGTGATTGATTGACTGAGATTAACGGAGTGATTGATTGACTGAGATTAACGGAGTGATCGATTGACTGAGATTAACGGAGTGATTGATTGACTGAGATTAACGGAGTGATTGATTGAATAAGATTAACGGAGTGAGTGATTGACAGAGATTAACGGAGTGATTGATTGAATAAGATTAACGGACTGATTGATTGACTGAGATTAACGGAGTGATTGATTGACTGAGATTAACGGAGTGATTGATTGACTGAGATTAACGGGGTGATTGATTGACTGAGATTAACGGAGTGATTGATTGACTGAGATTAACGGAGTGATTGACTGAGATTAACGGAGTGATTGATTGACTGAGATTAACGGGGTGATTGATTGACTGAGATTAACGGGGTGATTGATTGACTGAGATTAACGGAGTGATTGACTGAGATTAACGGAGTGATTGACTGAGATTAACGGAGTGATTGATTGAATAAGATTAACGGAGTGAGTGATTGACAGAGATTAACGGAGTGATTGATTGAATAAGATTAACGGACTGATTGATTGACTGAGATTAACGGAGTGATTGATTGACTGAGATTAACGGAGTGAGTGATTGATTGAGATTAACGGAGTGATTGATTGACTGAGATTAACAGAGTGATTGATTGACTGAGATTAACAGAGTGATTGATTGACTGAGATTAACGGAGTGATTGATTGACTGAGATTAACGGGGTGATTGATTGACTGAGATTAACGGAGTGATTGATTGACTGAGATTAACGGAGTGATTGACTGAGATTAACGGAGTGATTGATTGACTGAGATTAACGGGGTGATTGATTGACTGAGATTAACGGGGTGATTGATTGACTGAGATTAACGGAGTGATTGACTGAGATTAACGGAGTGATTGACTGAGATTAACGGAGTGATTGATTGACTGAGATTAACGGGGTGATTGATTGACTGAGATTAACGGGGTGATTGATTGACTGAGATTAACGGAGTGATTGATTGACTGAGATTAACGGAGTGATTGATTGACTGAGATTAACGGAGTGATTGATTGAATAAGATTAACGGACTGATTGATTGACTGAGATTAACGGAGTGATTGATTGAATAAGATTAACGGAGTGAGTGATTGACAGAGATTAACGGAGTGATTGATTGACTGAGATTAACGGAGTGATTGATTGACTGAGATTAACGGAGTGATTGACTGAGATTAACGGAGTGATTGATTGACTGAGATTAACGGAGTGATTGATTGACTGAGATTAATGGGGTGATTGATTGACTGAGATTAACGGAGTGATTGATTGACTGAGATTAATGGGGTGATTGATTGACTGAGATTAACGAGGTGAGTGATTGACTGAGATTAACGGAGTGATTGACTGAGATTAACGGAGTGATTGATTGACTGAGATTAACGGAGTGATTGATTGACTGAGATTGACAGAGTGATTGATTGACTGAGATTAATGGAGTGATCGATTGACAGAGATTAACGGAGTGATCGATTGACTGAGATTAACGGAGTGATTGATTGAATGAGATTAATGGAGTGATCGATTGACTGAGATTAACGGAGTGATTGATTGAATGAGATTAACGGAGTGATTGATTGAATGAGATTAACGGAGTGATTGATTGACTGAGATTAACGGAGTGATTGATTGACTGAGATTAACGGAGTGATTGATTGACTGAGATTAACGGAGTGATTGATTGACTGAGATTAACGGAGTGATTGATTGATTGAGATTAACGGAGTGATCGATTGACTGAGATTAACAGAGTGATTGATTGACTGAGATTAACGGAGTGATTGATTGACTGAGATTAACGGAGTGATTGATTGACTGAGATTAACGGAGTGATTGACTGAGATTGACAGAATTATATTGGCGGAGTGATGGGTTGATTCTATTTACAGTTTAGTAAACCCAAAATTGTAAAAATAAAAAAACAAAAAATAGTCATAATTGCTGTGGGTAAAGTTGAAGTGAAGTGAGGCTGGAGGCCTATATAGTAAGTGAGTAAGTGAGATATAGTAAATAGTAGATGTGACGCTTCAGCAAGTACTAATAAAGGCATACTATAATAAAGTCCCGCAAACTAAATTATCCCAATAAATGAAAGTCACAAGTTGTTGCTAATTGTTCTCGGGTCTGGGTACATCATTAACTTAATTAACCTAGTCCTGTTTGATAATATGGCCAGTATTCGTGTTACTATAAAAGATGTCTGTAGGACTATCAAAGGAAATGATATATTTATAAGTATGTCAGGCTGATGAGTAGCTCGAGCAGTTAACTAATACAGAATACACTCTATAGGTGACGGCAACTCATTGATATTTTGGTGTTCATTCTCTGACCGCCTAACAGAAATTGATATAAAGTAGGATGTCTATATTTTGTAATGCTAATATATATCTTTGAACACTAAAGCACACAGGCACAGGGAAAATCGTATTGTCTAAAATAACCACGGAGACAGGTTTCTTATTGTATTAAACAGGGGCACATCATTTAGACGTTTATACCCAATCATAAGTTGTTATAATAAACCACAACCCACAGTACGTCATTAGGTTGACGACATGCTAATATATAATTAATTATTTTTAATCTTTGATCACATTCCCACCCACTCATCAAGGTTCCTAAACCTCGCACTGTTTCCCTCAAATTGGCTAAGGTCAAATGGTACTGATCTGAAGTTATTGATAGCCAATTGTGTTTGGCATATGGATTACTCATTCTACCACACCAAATCCCAATGTAGAACATAAAAAACAACTATTATTTAATGGCTCGTGTGTAAAACACACACTCTATACTATAGAAGTAAGTACATCCAACAGCTACCCCCCCCCCCCCCCTCCCCTCTCCCATACCCAACTCCAATTAGTAATTGTGAGTTTCCTCAATGTGACGGAATGCAGTGGAGTTTCCACAACACACTCTAGCCCCTCCGAAATTAAATAAAATAATCTTGAATATATTACAAAACCAAACAACAAATAATTTCACCGCAGATTATTATTTATCTCAACTCAATGCCTTTTTCCAAGCACCAAATCTGTCCTCTATTCTAGCACAACTGTAACATAACTCCTCTATTCTAGCACAACTGTAACATAACTCCTCTATTCTAGCACAACTGTAACATAACTCCTCTATTCTAGCACAACTGTAACATAACTCCTCTATTCTAGCACAACTGTAACATAACTCCTCTATTCTAGCACAACTGTAACAAACCCAGTTACACAATATTTGTACAACCATTTTTTCGTGTTATCGCCAATATTTGGCAATGCCGTTTGAAAATGGGTTAAATAAACGATATACTTTGTCACTTTATAGACGCATTTAGGCCTTTAAACTTATAATCATGTGCATTCGTTCGTGTGTTTTTTTTATATTTTTTTCCCGTAGAATAAACATTCATGTTTCCTTGCACAAGACCTACAAAGGAGTGATATAACACACTTTGAATGGTTTTAAAAGCGAGCACGGATGATCTAGACTTGGTGAAATAAGAGACAGTTCTCAAGACGCAGGCGTATGATATACTATAGCCTATCAAATCCACTCAACCGAATATTTTGAAGACGTTTTTCGTAAATCGTTCAGCATTTCTATAAGCACTTTTAAACTCCCGGATCTTTGCCCAAAGTTTAGAATTTAAGCCGCTGCTCTGACAATAAAGACGAGATTTCGAGATCTGAATATAAAGATAGTAGGCCTATATGTGGGCTTTAAGGAGTAAAATGGATTGAATTTCTATTAGTGTTATGTATATGGACTATGCACGAGTGGAAGGGGGTCTATATTTTGACACTTGTCATCTGAATGACACAGCTACTATACTAAGTCAATATCTACTGGTTGTTAAACAGTCCAGGTTTATACCACAACTGTCATAGTACAATAAACATATAAAACATTTCTATATTTCTATCTTTGCATAGGTTTTTATGATTAAATTCATTTCTGTGGACTAAATACTCTTATTTTAAAAGTCGTTTTCTTGCCCTTGCATAAAGACAAATTTGCTTTACACAATTTTTATCTTTTCCTCGTGAGGTCAGTAAAATCCAAATGAAGGAGTCCTGTCTTACCAAGCACTTACATATTTATTTCAACTTTATAACACACAGTCCTTTACAGAGTTTTGATGGAATCAGAAAGCTGCAGACAAAGTATGTTTGGACATGGAAATCGTTCACGTCGCCATGGTTATGGAGATTATGGGAGAATAATGTACGTGAATTGGACAAGGTTTTTTCAGTAATTGTTATATGGGTGGAAATCTAACCATGGTAACAACTCCAGAGATTGTTCGTTAGAAGCCCCCCCCCCTCCCCCCCCCCCCCCACCCCTCCCAAAAGAGGTACGCATTGATATTTCTACTAAGCACTGAAAACGTCCATTACTACACACATTGATAAGTTTAATTAAAAGCCGGTGGTAGGATGAGAGGTATCGCCATTAAGCCAATTGTCGCCAATCAGCTGGAAAATGACCTTTTATCAGCTTTATTAATAAACCGGGTCAAATAGAATTATTATTAAAGCCTTCCATAGCTTCTTACAACGTAAAGGAGAGAAGCTTCAGCTTTATTAATAGATGTGGTCAAAGAAAATTATTACATTAGCTTCTTACAACGTAAAGGAAAAAGGTGTCAGCTTTATTGATAAGCCGGGCCAAATAGGTATTATAGCCTCCCATATCTTCTTACAACGTAAAGGAAAGAAGCGTCGACGTTGTTGGAAAGCGTCGTCATACGTTATTGGGACGAAGCGTCGCCATAGAAACGGATCTTACCTCGTCTGTAGAAGAAGATTGATATCAATCGGCGAGGACTGACCGGAACTGTCCGAACTGGATGTACTGATCGTCGGACTGGTCAACATTGGTTGTCCATGAAGTATAGCAGACAAACTTGCCGGACTTATTGGCGGTGTGGTGATGAATTTAGAAACGTCTTGTGGTGCTTGCCATCCCGGGATGCTGCCATAGTCTCCCATTGGAGCCACCATTGTGTTCACTGGTGCTAGATTCACAACCTTCATGTCGGTGATGGGTTTATGTTAAATTCTGTTCAACCGGGATAATATGAGTCAATGATGATAAGGATATATCTGGTTCTTGGATCCAACTGTCGCTAGGTGATATCACTCCTCATATTTATGGTAAGCATTGTCTCAGAAGAAATCACGATGGGGTCGTCAGAAGAAATCACGATGGGGTCGTCAGAAGAAATCACGATGGGGTCGTCAGAAGAAATGTTTCAATCCCGAACCATGGAGAAGAAGTACAAAAACCCGTGCAGATGAAGGTGTAATTGATTCAGGAACCAAGGATTCGTCAGCAATTCACCAACTCAATTCTCCCAAAATGTTTTTGATATTTTTGTTCTATGAAGTCTTCTTGAAGAGGAAACGATGATTGTTAGCAGATAAACAATTTAGTTATTTGGACAAGTCTCTTAATTCGTTACTATCGTCTGCTTAACAAACCTCCCGTTAATGTTAGCTTTTGCATTGTCTTCAAAATTGTCTCATTAAAATGCCTGTATCCGAATTTCTGTCCGAGCTGCCAGTGACCGTGATCAGCTGATGTCTCTATCAGGTTGTCTGCAACACAACCACTTCCCCCACTGGGTACCTGACGCCTTGTAAGCCACTTATATCGACGGTAAAAACTGGTGTACACAAGTAATATATACTACTGACTACCTCTCGACAGCATCAGGTAAAAACGTCAGGTCAATGAATACCTGCGTCAAACCCATGTGACAAACTGTGGAGTTGTCCGTGCTTACTGCGGCAGGTAAGTAACACATCCAGCCAGGTGAGTGTGTGAGTCGTACAGCTTCCCTGTGAGATGTGAGTGGAATTGGCCCAGATGATCAAACTAAATATACGTTAACATTCACAGCATGTCTCATACCGGGCTATATTATTCATAACTCGCCCTCTGATTAGACCAACACGATATATGACTACCCCCTGAAAGTCTGTTTATATAAGGTAAATTCTATCCCTGAGTATATATACTGTCAACTAACAATGGTATATTATGGTGAATAAATCATCGCAAATCTGTGAACTCTTTGTGCCTACACGTCTCTCCCCGGGGCTCAGAAAAAACATTTGTTTTTTTACTAAAACCTAGTTTTATTCGGAACTATCACAAAACTTTCCTTGCTGACTTTTTGGTAAATTTTACTCGGGATGCGGCAACTCACCCTAGTCATTGACAGGGGGTTCGGGACTTCATTTTGTCTAAAGTATTGCATAAATAGTACTTATTCTTATCCGGGGTATAGTAAAGGTTTGTATGTTGATTGGCGCCGCATCCCGGAGAATAAACTACAATCTGACCAGATGCAGTGCGAAATCGGTTCATTATTACACTTGGAATCTAATTTTGTTACAAGGCCTGACACGAGAAGAGCAGGGCCAAACATTTATAGGATTCCTGTGTAAGCATAGATTGCAGTTAACGTCTGATTGCAGGTACAACGCGGATGTGACTATAGCCAATGTTACCACCACCATTTACTCTCATCTTAAACATTTCGCACACCCCAAAGGACATTTATTGATATATACAAAAATATTTCCTAGTTTTATTTTTTTCAGTAGGATCAGTAATGTAGCCATCATTACGTTCACTTGCATTTAATTTTCTATGATAAGGAACACCAAAAAGAAATAAAATCCAGTTGCTCTTTTTAAAACTAAATTTAATTTTCCAAGAAACTTTGCGCAACACTAACACATGGCGATGAAATCCAACACCAGCAATGGAGACGCGGTCGACTGGGCCCCGTGTCCTATTCTATCGGACTCCTTTCAATTGCAATGAAAACATAACGTCATAAAGGTTTTAAAATCCTCTTTAGTATTGTCAACTATTTAAACTAGGTAAGTTTTCCACTTTTACACTTCGGATAAGTTACACCTTAAAAAACTGGCGTCAATCTCTAAATATTCCTCATAGTAAAATAAATATAGAAACTTGTCTCCATGGTTATATGATATACCTCTTTATAACATAATTAGAAACTTGTCTCCATGGTTATTTTAGACAAGAAGATTTTCCCTGTGCCCGTGTGTTTTAGTGTTCATAAATAAAATAAATATACACAGAACTCAAAGTAAACGTACTGAAGTTAGTCCATTTTCTCAGATTAAAGATTTATAGCCGGGTGGTTGAAATATTAGTGACTATGTTATAGGGTCTTCCAGTCAACTAAAACGTGTGAGGTAATACAATCAAACTATCATTATTTATTAAGCTTTGTCTGACTGCCCCCCCCCCCCCCCCCCCAACACATTCATCTCATTATTGTAAAACGTCTTAACGAAAAATCACTCCTTTCTTAACTTAGTACAATGCAGAGGTGTTTTAGTGTTCACGAAATGTCACAACTGAACTCTTGTCATGGATTGGGTCTTATTACAATCAATAACCGTAAACGGTCGGAGTGTAACATTTGAATAAGCCTGACGCATAATGACGTCACAGGAAATTAACGAGGTGCAATGTGGGGAAATGTGGGAGGTCCGCCATTTTCATCAATGTTTGAAGGGGATATGTTGAAAGCGTTTTGTTTAAAGTGGCATGAGCTGCCAAAATGTTGATATTTTGACTTAAAAACAAAACGTTGAAATTATTGGCTATTTTTCTCTAGACATATAATTCAGAAGCTTTTTATTGCTTCTAGTCTCAAAAATGTGCGATAAAGTATTGTTTTTAACTAACTTTGCCTTAGAATGAATGAATGGTCGTCCCGGTTATCTAAATTTTGTTTACTTTTCGAACACGTTTTCCGTTCGTACAGGCCACATACTGTATGGGTTTTCATCATTCCAACGCCAATCATTTTGTTTTTGAATGGCCTTCAAAGCCTCTTACCGCCGTGATGATCAGAAATTATGAAAGAAGTGTGAATTTCGGCAGCTCATGCCACTTTAATAAAACACAATCCATAAAACTTTGCGTCTCGCAGTTTTCATCAACACAGTTTTCTCGCAATATATCACCTATCACAGCTTTAGCTGTGTAAAACACAATACTTTTATAAATTTTAGAAATGCTATAAATTCCAACCCCATTGATACCCCATAATGCACCGGAGCCTGTTTCACAAAGCGGCGTAGCGTGAGTTTTTACGTAACTGCCATAGCAACCCTATTGTAGAGATACGTTGGTAAGAAAGTTACGCAAAAAATACATCTACGCCGTTTTGTGAAACAGGCTCCAGGTCTAACAATTGATGACGTCATTAGACAATCTGTCTATTCAGGTCCAGCTGGATGAACCGGTTTATTGTGAAGATAAACTCCGTAAAACTTTATAGTATTGATCGCACGCGGTGATCATGGATGTTGAGATGATTTTTAACCTTTCAACAAAAGACAAGAAAAAATGAACAGGTTAAATAATGACATGGGTATATTTGGGTGAAAACATTGTGAATGATTCGGGGAAAAACTCTTTAAAGGCACAGTCGCGCGTTGGCTATTCTGATATTTTGTGAGGGAAGTGACGTTATACGAGTTTACTTTAAAGTTCCAACAGATTATCTAGTTTTTCTTCCGACTACAGATCAGACACCAGCGGAAGGCTCGGTGTTCCTTCCGAGTTTATTTGCATACAAATTTACTACAAAATTTCACGCATTCTTCGATGGGATTTTAAAATGACGAAGGCACGAGACTCTTGAATGGAGTGAATAGAGTATAAGATTTATAGTAAGAATTATATAATTATTTATAGTAACATCTCTATAATACCCCCCCCCCTCCCCCTTCCAGGCATCACTTGATAATCGTGATCTAATAGATTTAAAATGCCCCCCTTTTCTGTGTGGTTAATATTGGAATTGCGTGCACAAGCCCTGACATATAAAGTAACAAGGTGGAACTGCTTGAGTGATCAGCTACAATAGAGATACAGATTTCAAGATGACACACTCTCCCATTTCTACTCTAATTTATCGACTTTAAACATAACCCCAAACATTCTCTACCGAATTGCGATAACCCCGAGGTGAAGGATGATATCTTATTGCCACGAGTGAAGAAAGCTACACTAGTATACAACTATCCCATCAAAGGGGACAGCATAACGTAAATCCATTACAGATACAAATTAGCAGCAAATCCCTTTAGAAAACTTCTGCAATTGGTCGAGTAGACGGGTTAAGATAAACCATTGAACACCCAATACGTGTGGGTTTTTAAATCTGACAACTCTCTCTGTATGTCTTCTTGATATCAAACCGTTTTACAGCTTTTGTATTTTTCCTAAATAAAACTTTCAGTAAGTAAAAAGACTCGTTTAACTCAGCTTGTCACAGCTGATTGCCCTTTTTGGGAACTGCAATAGAGGCTTACAGTTTACAGATAACTTATTGTGAATGGTTATATTGGATGAACGAGAGAGTGAAAGGATGCCTCCATTGAAGGACGACCCAATGTTAAACTGATACTATCGTATTTGCTTAGATCTAATATAAAATATGTTAATTTCACGAACTAATATTTGATTAGCACTGACACATATACTCGACCTTCACCTCTCTATTTGACCCTTTAAGCTTTTTGGGGTAGGTTTGTAAATAAGAAATCTTTCCCCAAAAGACATCAATTTACCTGATACAAACCAGAAAATCCCGATTTTACACAAATTGTATTTAGTTTAATCCAGAAAATATATGGTATTTATTATATAGCCTGTTAATATGTGGCCTGGGTGTTTCTGTGGCCGGCAGACGGACATGTTGGTGATGGGGTGTTCCTGAACATCTATCTACATAATAGGTCTATCCATGTAATGATATTCACCCCCCTCCCCCTTCCTTAGTCGTATGATGACTTGTGAGAATGTTTACTTAACGTACCGACCTTGAGTGAGAAATAAAACACCTAATCGTCAAAAAAGAAAAGTTTACATAAGAGGATAAAATATACGTATTGTGTGTTCGTCTTTCGGGACGAGCTGCGCAGTTCAAATTTGCACAGTGAATGCACAATGACGAGCTCGAGTTGCGGCCCCTGAATTTATTAAGACCAAACAAACTCTTTGAGTGAAGAAACGCATGTTTACTGAATAGAGAATTAGATAAAAGAACCGTATCAGATTTATTGACAGTCTCCGTGAAAACAAACAATGATCTGGGGTTTAAAGATAAACTGTAGAAATATCAGAATTACTGATGTGTTAGCCTGTGATATCATATATAACTATATGCATAAAAAGGCCAGCCACTGCTTATGAAAAAACACCAAAAAAAAAAAAAAAAAAGTGTTTGAAAGATATATTAGTCAGGGCTAAACTCCCTTGTCTGTCTTCTATCTAGGTATTTCTTTCTTTCCCCGTGGTCTCTTTGCATTCAATCTCAGTCTACCGATAGTCTTTGTCGTATAGCCGAAGATGCATAAGCATTGTCAATATATTACAAAAAGTTCAGAAAATTCTACTGACTATTGGTTCAAGCTCCTGTCTGTCGTCAACCTAAGCTTATGATTGGGTATGAAGGCCTTATCGTCATACCTCTTATAACACAATAAATATATAAACTATATATATTAAAGTGGCATTAGCTGCCAAAATGTTGATATTTTGATGTTAAAACAGAATGTTGAAATTATTGGCTATTTTTCTTAAGACGTATAATTCAGAAGCTTTTTAGTGCTTCTAGTCTCGAAAATATACGATAAAGTATTGTTTTGAACTACCTTTGGATTAGAATGAATGAATGGTCGTCCCGGTTATTTAAATTTTGTTTACTTTTCGAACACGTTTTCGGTTCATACAGACCACGCACTGTATGAATTTTCCTCATTCCAACGCCAATCATTAAGTTTTTCGATGGCCTCCAAAGCCTCTTACTGTCGTGACGATCAGAAAGTATGAAAAAGTGTGAATTTTGGCAGCTCATGCCACTTTAATATCGTTTATTACGGTGATACAAACCCCGTCATAATTTACTTATCCCAATGTTCAAATAGCAAACTTATAAACTTCAAAGAGAAATTGTAATCATTTTAATTTTTTCCTTATATTATTTTTTTAATTCATGAAATATATTTTAAAGTAAATATGGTTCTGTAAAGGTTAAAACATGTAGATCAACTATATGTGGAATAATCGCTGAATACTCTGACGAATGACCAAACAGACCATCATCTCGTTGATGTATTCATGACATATTTGTTTTAAAACCCATGTTTATTTGATATAAACAACCATACATTTACCTGTGCCCAGTAAGGTTTTATTAAAGTAACTTTAGTATACATCGGCTTTTGGAATGGGGTTTATATTAGGAATATAATAGTTAAAGTTATGACCATGAAATGTACTGTGTCGCATTGCGTGGATTGTCAACTTCTAAGGGAGCGGCCACCAAGTTATCTCCCCTTTACCACGTTTGATCGATGTTGATAGTCTGATGTTATGAAATCGTTCGTTTAAAGGGACATGGTGTGAGATCGGAAAAAATCTACCCTTTTACACTGTTAATTACATAGATGTGGGTTTTCCTAATCATTGGATGTACAGGGCTGTCAAATGAATTGTGCCGTGTCTATCAAAGAGACTGAATCATTGGATGTACAGGGCCGACGATAGCGGTTGTTGTCTAAAAGTTTCCCGATTTGTCCATTTAGACATGTTTACATTTTGTTGGGGTGTAGGAATCTACTTATGACTTTATTCGCCATTTTGGGAAGTTCCTTGAATAATATTGTCATATCTAATAATAATGCATGTCTGACGATCAATAAGGGGTCTAGACCTGACCATAAAAGTCTCTTAGTGGTCATTCGGGTCCATTCCCAGTCCAAATCTCACTGAAAATGTAACAATGTTCCCACTGGATCGATCGATTGATATTTAAGGCCACACTCAAGATGACTTCTTGCAGGTCCCTATATGGGTGAGTTTCCAGGTTTAGTGGGAGAGGAAACCGGATTCTTGGCTCGAAGGGAACCTAACAACTCTTCCATATCAAGGGAAAAATACCTACAGAATTGTTTTCAATGTTATTTGTTCTAATTCGAATACGAACCCGCGACGCATCGACGGAAGTTCCAACTGGACCACGCTCTCGGTTCAGTAGGACAAATAGATCCCATACGACTAGTCTCAGAGGAACCAAATGTTACAGAATAAATTGGGGTGATTGATTGATTGGGGCTTTACGCCGGCTCAAGCTCATTTCACCTATATGGTGGCGTTGCCAGTGTTGTCAGTTTTATTGTGAGAGGAAACCGGGCTCTATGCCCGGAGGAAACGCACGACCTTCCGGTGTTCACTGGTAACCATCCCACATAGGTCGTTCGAGTGAAAACCCAGTCAAAAAATTTTCCAAATATTTTTTTGGACTGAGTGGGATTTGAACCCGCGACCCATTGGTGGAAGGCTGTTCGGATTGAGCGTCCAATAAATTTGAAAGTATGATATAAAAAATATAAAGGGAGGCTACTCTTGCATCATTCAGGACTAAACAGACTAATTCCTATCCCAAAGACAGATTAATCAGATTACCTCGAGACTACAATACTTATTTGGTGTGGAATACCATTGAAAGTGCAATTTTACGACATGGATTAGCACTTTTGAGGTGCAACAAGTCTGGTCTGCACAGATAGCTTCGTTTGTGTTCAGATTTTCATGATTGTGTAAATGTTTTTTCAGAAAGGTCTGACAGTCTACTACAATGCGATATGAAGAGTTGTGAGCATAGACCTAAATTGTGACAATTCTATTTCTTCGCAGCTTCTGCTTTATCGTCTACAATTTAGTGAAAGGTTTATTCGCCCACTTAACCTTTCTGAACTTTATTCGCCCACTTAACCTTTCTGAACTTTACACAAGTGAAGAAAGAAACTTTATTAAAGCTTAATAGAAACAAAGAATCAGTATTAAACAACAACAAGGGCGCATTTTGTGTTTGCCAATATCTAAATGATGTTGATATACAGAATTAGTAAATTAACCGACACTGATTGACCCGGAAAAAATTCCGGGCCAGGGTGAGAATCGAACTCACGACTAAGGGTTACCGTCCCACCGCTCTACCAGCTGAGCTACCCGGCCCTGCTGGGAATTTAAATATACATATTCTAATGGGCTTGATTTAAGCTCTGTGTATATAAGAGAATCTAACAAGCGAGCCGTACCCAGCAGGGCCGGGTAGCTCAGTTGGTAGAGCGGTGGGACGGTAACCCTAAGTCGTGAGTTCGATTCTCACCCTGGCCCGGAATTTTTTCCGGGTCAATCAGTGTCGGTTAATTTACTAATTCAGTAATTTCCCTGATGATGATTGCAGCTTGCTTTCGAAACACCGACTTCATCACGTGGTATACAGTGTCTTCTTTTGTTGACATGTAGGGTTTAGTTTCAAAAGAATAATACAAAATTATGTCATGGGGGTGTCTTCTGACTTTTTGTTTAATGCAAACAACTTTGTGTATTTTCGCGCTGATTTGGGCGTGGATCTAACCAGTAAACGTAGGCCTACCCGTGCGCCAAAGAATTATGGAGGTATTAAAAGGAGTTTAGCGTCTGTCATCCATATAATCAAATAAGAAGTTTGCCATTTCAAAACTACTTGTTTAAACTTGTTAGAAATAATGGAATTTACGTTTAACGTTTATCTAAAGGATTATATTAACTGATGATTTATTGACGCGATTAAATTGCAAATAATATCACTCGTGTTATACTGCTGTTATAGTCCTATATTTAACATTCACACCGTTTGTTATAAATCAGTTACTGTCCTGGATTTCAGTTCAGACGCCGTTCCACAAACTTAGGCTATAAATAGCCCTAGTGCTTTAAAAATAAACCATTCAAAAATGTATGAAAAAAGTGTCCCTGATACAATATAGTTTTACGCCTCATATCTATGACAGGTTAAAAAGTGACTGTGCTCTACATATAGTAAACTGTGTAACACATAAAACCCCATCAAGTCAATGACTTTAATAATTGTTGAACTGACAACCCTCAAGGTACTTGTTCTACATCCCCCTCAACACCCCCCCCCCCCCCTCCCTCCTTTTCAAAAGAAGACAAATCTTAAAGGCCGAATTTATTTACAGGCTGTGTTGCTGTATATAGAATATGAGACGTTTCTATAATGTTATCAACTACAGAAATGCTTGCCCCGTATTGTTGGTAGAGAAAATTGAGGGATAAGTAAAGTGATACCTGATATAAGAATAAAACATGTTTTCTCATATATACATGATACCGCTTTGCTGTGGTCAGAACAAACCTTATATATCAATGTGGCCCTATACCTAGCGGCGTGATAAGAAAACATAGTAAACAATGAGAGTACATTATTATAACACCTAATTGGATAAGCAATGGGAAGTTAATCGCGTAAGGAACAGTAATTAGTAATACAACATTGTCATTTCCTGGATTATCCAAACTGAGGCTAATCCCAGTAAAATTTAGTACGAGTTGTCCTGCGTGTTTTGGCTTTAGTAAAACCACTCCATAGTAGAATTTATAATCCCGGTAACTGCAAGTAGTGAGTTAAGCTGACTGGCGCCTGAATGGTGACGTGATGCTGGATAATGACGTCAGGTAAGCTGCACGAGCTGCAGTTCTTCACCAGGTGGTAGCCTCATCATCTCACACGTGACCTCTGGACGGGACAATAACACCACGAACTGGCCCTCGATATTACGTGGGAACTGTGCAATACTTATAACAGGTCGTGTTTAGAGCTTGAGTCATTTCGATTTTCCGGGTGTTAGATGTAAGAATTAAATCATAACCTTGTTATTTGACGTACAGACACGAAGTGAGATTACCAGCGGGGGGGGGGGGGGGGGGGGGGGGGTATATTATCTCACTTTGCCTTTTGTCCTTGACCGTCAATTAGCCTACTCTTAATCTTCACCACTGTTTGTGTATGTAGACAAAAGTAAAACCACTGCAACCTCGTCATATTTAACCTCTAACCTTAATGACATTTTGCAATCATCAACAGTCAGATGACTGAGTTTGTAAATAATCGACAACCAACAGCGTTGTTTACATTTGATATGATGTCCCTCCCTAAAAATCCCCTTCCTCTTTGAGTGCACTCTACTGAGAAAAAGTAGAGATGTTTCCATCCTCGCGAGATTTTCGACCAATGTAATCGAAGATATGCAATCAATAAACAATTTTCAGAAGTGCCTGAGCGTTTTCGTGCATTTTTTATTGTTTTTTTTTTTCATGGGCCAATGCAATTTATTTACTGGGAACTTTATCAATGTCTATATCTCCATACTCCCTTCTATATCCCAGATATCATTTTGATTGATTGATTGATTGTTTGGTGTTTTACGCCACACTCAAGATTATTTCACTTATATGGCGGTGTTGCCAGTTTTATTGTGGGAGGAAACCGGGCTCTATGCCCGGAGGAAACCCACGACCTTCCGTTGGTAACTGGCAACCATCCAACATAGGTCGTTCGAGTGAAATCCCAGTCAGAAAATTTTCCAATTTTTATTTGGACTGAGTGGGATTCGAACGCGCGACCCATTGGTGGAAGATATCATTTTGAAAAGTATGCAATTTATTTCCCAGGAAATTGATGAATGTCTATATCTCCATACTCCCTTCTATATCCCAGATATCATTTTGAAAAGTAAAGCTAATCTAACAGAAAATCCTAAATATACCAGTGGACATTTGTATTCTTTTGGATTATAATTTACCAAGCCGAACTGAAATTATGAGAAAAGTTTCTTTTTGTGTAGCCTTATTCCTATTCATTGCAATAGTCAAGGCTATTTCATTTATATGACGGCGTGTCAGATTTTAATAGTGTGAAGGGAAGACATTCGACTCCGGTTTCTGTAAGGCAAAAAAAGGCGGGAGTGTGGGGGGGGGAAGGGGGGGGGGTGAATGAAACCCCAGTAAACCCCTCCCTTGCACCTTTTTTGAACCCCAGGCCTTGTGCAATTAAGGTTTAAATGCACTTTACCAAACAGTGATTAATATCTTTAAGATGAGTGTCGGGATACGATTGCCCTCATTCTAGATGTATGTCACTATGCCAGTGTGTCAGTCAGGCCACATACCTTTACCGATAAGATACTATGAGTTACAGGTGATATAGAAGGGTTGTCATCCGTAGCCTCCCTTCAGTTGATGTTTTACCTCAGGGACCCATCCTTCAGATACAATCTCCACGATCCATCCGTTAAATAGACACGGATATAGTTTCCTTACCTATCAGGATTACGTTTCTGTTAGAGGACATCTCAAAACGACCTAGTAATGCATGACAAACGTTGTAATTGTTGAATGTACCAGTGAAATGGAATAGATGATTCTCTGTCACTTATGTCTATAATGATACCATTAGATTAAACAGAGTCTGACTTCAACTCTTAAAACTAATTCACTTATATCGTTCTTACTATAGCTTAAGATGCGTAAGCATTGTCAATGTAATACAAAGTGTTCCAGAAAATTCTACTGACTAAGGCCAAGCTCCTGTCAGTCGTCAACCTAATGAAATATCATAGGTTTACTTTATTACAACAATTTATGATGGGGTATAAAGGTCTAAATGATATACCTCTTTTTAACACAATTAGAAACTTGTCTCCGTGGTTATTTTAGACAAGAAGATTTACCCTGTGCCCGTGTGTTTTAGTGTCCATAAATATATCGAGATAAGTATAAAATGACAACACAATCATTGCGTTTGAACACTGCTTCATTGCGTTTAAACAGCGTATATGATTGCATTCAAAAATGGTACACGTATCATCCAGTTCAACTATCTCCATCATCTTCTTCGTGTAATTTAAACATAAAAAGTGTTCGATTAGACAGTGTAATAACAGATTCTTTGATATCGGACTGACTGAACTCGTTCATCGGATATCAAAGGGAAGGGTGATTTGGAGGCAATGTTGGGCAACCAGTATAAACTGTTTCTCCTAAAATTCCATTTTGATTCAGTCTCCTGATATTTGTTTTTTGTTCCTCTTGAACTTTGAGAGCACTCATTTACGCGCTATCATAAATTATCATGACGAAAACTTCAAAATCAAAACCCGCTTTTCCAAAACAAACAAAAAAAGTCATCAGGCGGAATAGGTAATCAATAAAGGGGAATGGCTATCGTTGCATGCCTTCGCATTTCAGTCTGGATTGTACGAGTAAAAAGTGCAAACGTTTCTACAAAAACTTCTCTGTGTGTAGAATATTTAAGTTCCCCCAAATTCCAGAGCTACAGAATTATAATGAGTTAGAAGCGTTTATCATAGACTGTTTGTTTGGCCTATTGATTTAACTCAAATTGGTTAGCCGACATTTTCAAAGTTGTGAAATGGATTTTATTTCCCATGTATTCTGAGGTTACAACACAGTGGCCTTTAAATCCGCAAAATTCAATCTGGTCAAGTTTATTGGCAATTTTATTTATCGATCGTCGGAACGGGTTTTATTCCAGTCTTTGACATGAGTTATACGAGGTCTTCTATGGCACCTGTCAATGATTTATACATGAAACTATTAAATGATTCTAACCTATAATACGTCTATATGTGACCTTGGTCCCCATTATAACACGCATTGTAAGAAACACATTTAATATGTGCACGTCAATCTATACATTATCATACAGTTCAGATGTTTAACAAATGATCTGCTAATATTGTGCTACGTGAGAATTTTAGATAAAATATTCAGCCATTTTCCTAATCACTTAATGTACAGAGTTATATAAAAATGATTTAGACCCTACTCTGGAGGAGAAAATAAACATCACTATATACAAGTTCTTCACACAGAACAAACCACATACAAGTTCTATACACAGAACACACCATATACAAGTTCTTTACACAGAACACACCATACTCAAGTTCTTCACACAGAACACACCATATGCAAGTTCTTTACACAGAACATACCATATACAAGTTCTTTACACAGAACACACCATATACAAGTTCTTCACACAGAACACACCATATACAAGTTCTTCACATAGAACACATCATATACAAGTTCTTCACACAGAACACACCATATACAAGTTCTTCACATAAAACACACCATATACACGTTCTTCACACAGAACACACCACATACAAGTTCTTAAGGCAGAACACACAATATACAAGTTCTTTACGCAGGACACACCATATACAAGTTCTTCACATAAAACACACAAAATACAAGTTTTTCACATAGAACACACCATATACAAGTTCTTCACATAGAACACACCATATGCAAGTTCTATACACAGAACACACCATATACAAGTTATATACACATAACACACCTTATACAAGTTCTTTACACAAAACACACCATATTCAAGTTCTTCACACAGAACACACCATATACAAGTTCTTCACATAGAACACATCATATACAAGTTCTTCACATATAACACACCATATAAAAGTTCTTCACATAAAACACACCATATACACGTTCTTCACACAGAACACACCACATACAAGTTCTTTACGCAGAACACACCATATACAAGTTCTTTACGCAGAACACACCATATACAAGTTCTTCACATAGAACAAACCATATACAAGTTCTTCATATATAACACACCATATACAAGTTCTTCACACAGAACACACCATATACAAGTTCTTCACATAGAACACACCATATACAAGTTCTTCACATAGAACACACCATATACAAGTTCTTCACACAGAACACACCATATACAAGTTCTTCACACAGAACACACCATATAGAAGTTCTTCACATAAAACACACCATATACAAGTTCTTCACATAGAACACACCATATACAAGTTCTTCACATAAAACACACCATATACAAGTTCTTCACATAGAACACACCATATACAAGTTCTTCACATAGAACACACCATATACAAGTTCTTCACATAGAACACACCATATACAAGTTCTTCACATAGAACACACCATATACAAGTTCTTCACACATAACACACAATATACAAGTTCTTCACATAGAACACACCATATACAAGTTCTTCACACATAACACACAATATACAAGTTCTTCACACAGAACACACAATATACACGTTCTTCACACAGAACACAGAGCATGATTAGGATCCACTGAAATGGTATTAAACCAAACGCTAATACACTTATGGCGTAAAAAGACTGATCGGCATCTCCAAAACAAAAACAAAAAATGATGAAAAACGGAATTAATTAAACGAGATAAAATCGGCGTTAGTTCGGGCTGATAATAAAGCGTCAGTTTGTATCAGGACAAGCTGATTAAATTAAAAGTGTTGGATAATTTTGATCTGAGTAGGTTTTGATGTATTTATAACGTCCTGCAGTCAGATGTAGCGGTTTCTACATATCTTCCCTCCAGGCGTTAACCTATCTAACAACGTCAGTAGGTCAATTAAAGGTAATACGTTCCTAAATAGATTATACTGAAATAACCTATTAGAGCATTGTCTAATCCATGCTAACTAGAGAAAACATCAAATACAGTACATCAGTCGGATTGTTTTCTCTATGCTTTAAGGAGATCTGTATGGTACACCAGTCGGATTGTTTTCTCTATGCTTTAAGGAGATCTGTATAGTACACCAGTCCGATTGGTTTCTCTATGCTTTTGTCCGATTGTTTTCTCTATGCTTTAAGGAGATCTGTCTAGTACACCAGTCGGATTGTTTTCTCTATGCTTTAAGGAGATCTGTCTAGTACACCAGTCGGATTGTTTTCTCTATGCTTTAAGGAGATCTGTCTAGTACACCAGTCGGATTGTTTTCTCTATGCTTTAAGGAGATCTGTCTAGTACACCAGTCGGATTGTTTTCTCTATGCTTTAAGGAGATCTGTATAGTACACCAGTCGGATTGTTTTCTATATGCTTTAAGGAGATCCGTATAGTACACCAGTCCGATTGTTTTCTCTATGCTTTAAGGAGATCTGTATAGTACACCAGTCCGATTGTTCGTCTCCATGCTTTAAGGAGATCTGTATAGTACATCAGTCCGATTGTTTTCTCTATGCTTTATGGAGGTTCGTATAGTACACCAGTCGGATTGTTTTCTCTATGCTTTAAGGAGATCCGTATAGTACACCAGTCGGATTGTTTTCTCTATGCTTTAAGGAGATCTGTATAGTACACCAGTCGGATTGTTTTCTCTATGCTTTAAGGAGATCTGTATAGTACACCAGTCCGATTGTTCGTCTCCATGCTTTAAGGAGATCTGTATAGTACACCAGTCGGATTGTTTTCTCTATGCTTTAAGGAGATCCGTATAGTACACCAGTCGGATTGTTTTCTCTATGCTTTAAGGAGATCTGTCTAGTACACCAGTCGGATTGTTTTCTCTATGCTTTAAGGAGATCTGTATAGTACACCAGTCGGATTGTTTTCTCTATGCTTTAAGGAGATCTGTCTAGTACATCAGTCGGATTGTCTCTCCATGCTTTAAGGAGATCCGTATAGTACACCAGTCCGATTGTTTTCTCTATGCTTTAAGGAGATCCGTATAGTACACCAGTCCGATTGTTTTCTCTATGCTTTAAGGAGATCCGTATAGTACACCAGTCGGATTGTTTTCTCTATGCTTTAAGGAGGTTCGTATAGTAAATCAGTTTTCTCTATGTTTTGGGATTTGATTACACACACATGATCCCGCGTATGAATAATAAGTTCGCTAAGAGAGAGGTAGATTTCCAGTGATGCTGGGCCAATTAATACGCCTTTATTAGATATTCGATGACAGAAACTGAGCCCATTTCAACATTAGAAAAAACTCAAAAACTATACACTGGATCTAAATAAAATTTTGCACGCCACCAGTATTTAGTTTTTGCTACAGGGTCAAATCTTCAGTGAGATATATATTTATGGTCACTAAAACACAGGGGCACAGGGAAAATCTTCTTGTCTAAAATAACCATGGAGACAAGTTTCTAATTGTGTTATATCATTTAGACCTTTAAACCCTATAAATTGTTGTAACAAACCAAACCTATGATATTAGATATACACTTAGCAATAGTCGAAACAGGAGGAGATAATCCAGTGAGATAAGTGTAGATATACGTTTGCTCGCATAAGTTTCTTAAAGTGGCATGAGCTACATTTAATTAAAACAGAAAAAGATTGTTTGTCATTTCTAACAAAAAGTACGAAATATGATCTTTCAGTTGTTACCAATCCTCTGTTTGAACATGAAGATAGTTTTATGGGCAACAAAAACAGGAAAATATAGGCCTACTCCACATGACCCGCATTTTCCCCATTAAAGGGGCATGAGCTGCCAAAATGTTGATATTTTGAGGTTAACACGGAATGTTGAAATTATTGGCTATTTTTCTCAAGACGTATAATTCAGAAGCTTTTTAGTGTACGATAAAGTATTGTTTTGAACTAACTTTGGCTTAGAATGAATGAATGGTCGTCCCGGTTATTTAAATTTTGTTTACTTTTCGAACACGTTTTCGGTTCGTACAGGCCACATACTGTATGGAGTTTCCTCATTCTAGTGCCAATCATTTAGTTTTTCAATGACCTTCAAAGCCTCTTACTGTCTGACGATCAGAAATTATGAAAAAAGTGTGAATTTTGACAGCTCATGCCACTTTAAGCTTTTCGAGTTACAGAATCACCCAAATATTGGTATAAATTATATTTATTGGAATTTTTAAGGTTGTGTTCAACTGTTGAAATAGGTCAGTATATAAACATAAGTACACGGTATCTAGTACTTTGGACAGTCATAGTTGGCATTACGTTTTTTACACATATTTCCTATTTTCTCGCCGTTTTCTAAATAATGAATACCACGTCTCTTTCAACGATTCATTAAGGAAGCATATCCCTATACATATAGATGCAAGTATAAAACGTCGCAAACCCTGCCCACCCCACTCCCCCATCCCCTAAATAAGTTACATATTGCTGTCAAATTTCACGGTGACGTTCACTTGCTTACGCATATTAATGAGGACAAGAAATGGACATGTGTTCGTTTGATAATTGGAGAAACAATACAACTCTCTGTTCCAGTGGATAATCTAAATCCGTCCCTCGATGAAAATTTCCGCGTTGTTGAAATTTCCAAAAAAGCCATAATGTGTTTGGGTCAGAAGTAAGATAGGTTGATAGGAGTATATACCCTCCGGCGATTACATCCACAACTGCCATATAACCTTATCACAAATACAATAGCTTACTCTATCAAGGACCTCGCATCTAGCAAGGCTTATATAAAGTCTGTTTCTGTCTAAAAAAAACCCAGACGGATGAAAGAGAAGAGGTGTTAACATCAGCGACGATCAGGATCGTCTAAGTTCACGAACACAATTCAGACTATGTCAAATGAGTCATACAACATCTCCTTAAATAACATCATTAATTGAGACTTTAACATGTTTTTATTTGCTCATGTTGTTTAACTATCTAACCTTTCTTTTCAAATTGCAGTTTAACGAGTGACTATTTTCATCGGATGCTTCAAATTAACATAATGGTTATAAACCCTGGTACCATATTCCGTACATTAAGTCACACCGGTACAAAGACATTAACTTCGATGATCTTAATGAGACAAAATTAAGGCACCGCCACGTGGTATCCAGACATTTCGGCCCGGGACATTTCGGCCTGGGACATTTAGGTACAGTACATTTCGGCCTGGGACAGTTCGGCCTGGGACATTTCGGTCCAAAGTGAAAAAGGGGACATTTCGGCCTACCTTGGTTTTAATTATATTTGATTAAACGTTTTCTCATTTCTTTCTCTTATTCTATATGAATATATATATGCTCATTAAGTTGAGTTTAACTTTAAGTTGATAAATTTATCTAACCACAATAGGTTACATATATAGCCCACCACTACATAACGCCAAGCATCATGGGATCAATCACATGCTTCCATCTGATAAGCATCCTCGGATACCCAGGGTTAAATTCTCAACAAGCTCACCTTTTACCCCTGGGCCATCTGCGATTGAACGCCTCGTTTTCTGTGAACGTCCATCTACTGTCGGACCAATCAAAAGTTCCCTTATAAACGTTGTAACTCTTCAGTTTGGAGACACGTATATGAATTGAAGTATAAAACCAATAAGTCGTCCATCTTTGTTTTGAACACTGCATAGACGCTTACGTAACGCGGATTATAATTGGTCAAATTTCCGCCACAGTTTTGTGGCGGAACCAATCAAAGTCAACATGCATATTAAATTAGAAACGACAGATCTGCTTCCACTTGTCCCACGGGTAAAGTGAGCGTGAGCGTAAGTTTTAATCGTGGGTTCCGACGATGTCTGATAAGGTGACCAGCACCATTCTGAAGCTGGCCACATACTGAGTGTTCAGGAAGTCAAAACAGAGATAATCTTTCCCTCTTTGATTTTAATTACAGGGCCAATCAACACAAGCTTACCTACCCTTGTCATGCTTAATATTGCTCATCTTATTGTTACAGGTTTTTTTTTGTGGATAAAGCTAGGAAGTTTACATGACTATACAATATGTTTCACGGAGCCAAACTGCCCAGGATAGACAAAATTATTTTTATTTTCTTGTTAAAAGTTGTATAATAAAGTGAAAATTGTCTGCACCACATGCCAAGGTTTTGCGCATTAACTAAAAATTGAAAGCTTTGAAATTCATACCCTTTTGTAATTACCTGTAGTAAAGAAAATCTGAAAACATGATAAAAGAGTATTGTACTAGAAACAATGGAAACAATTTTGCAAATTCGCACATCACTTTAAATTATTAAAACTTTTTTCATTTATTTGAGTAAAAAAATATACCTCGACAAGTTGGACAGTCTGGTATTTGTTTAAAACCTAAATTTCAGTGGGGCTGACATCAGAATGGTTAACATAAAGTTCTGAAATCGACTTCTTGGTGTATAAATAACTAACATCAGGTGTTTACAGAGAGAACCCATAACTTAAACGCTTAACAGTTTTAGAACTTAAGTTTCTGATAGACTGTCTAATTAGTTGAGGTAATACAGTATATAAAAATGTATTCATTAGAATTATTTGTAATTTTCGCAGAAAGCCTTTAGTTTCTACAGCAGACAAAATTTCACTATTTCTCTGACTAATACCTGTAACATATGTATCATGAAAGTTGGAAAGATTGTCCAGAAGCCCACTAGTATCACTGTTATAGCTGATAAATAGCTGAATATGGAGAAAGAAATGAGAAAATATACAATTAAATAGAATAAAAACCAAGGTGGGCCGAAATGTCCCCTTTATCACTTTGGGCCGAAATGTCCCAAGCCGAAATGTCCCAGGCCAAAATGTACCGTACCAAAATGTCCCAGGCTGAAATGTCCCGGATCCCCGCCACGTAGATAGTTGTTTATGAACAACACGAGCTTTCGACACCGGTATAGGTGTCGAAAGCGCGTGTTGTTCTTAATGTTTTCTCATTAGTATAGAACCCACCTTTAAAGAGGGTATTAAACATTTCTTTCGGTGATATTTCTGCTGTATTCGTCGATGAATTGGCCGTCTAAAGTCGCACTCAAATAGCGGTGTTGTCAGTCGAAGAACAACGAGGGAATAGAGAGGACATTCAGTCATATATTGTTTTCGTTAAAACACCTTGTGCTAAGTTGTTAATGCTTTATACAAATACTGTCATGTTTCTTTGACATTATCCAAATAAAGGTTTAGCTCGCTAATTACAAAAACTATGTATAGGCTACTGGCACTCTTTTTCAGTTAGAGGGAGGGGGATATGTATCCAATAAACTCTATATCGTCCAGTTATTGAGGGAGGCGATATATGTCCAACAAACTCCATATATCGTCCAGTTATTGAGCGAAGGGAATTTGTATCTAATAAACTGTATATCGTTCAGTACGCCAGTTAGTTGTCGTTTTGATTAAGGGGGGATACTTAACCAAGAAACTACTTGATATAGTCTGAAGCATGTCAGGTAAATAAAGTCAAGTGTTTTACTGCCACATGGATAAAAAGAGCTCTCCGTTTTAGAAGCGTTTAACTCCCGCATACAGGCGTTACCGGGATATAGGACACGGTAAAAACAGTAAATATACTTTGTTTGATAATTTGACCACATAGGTATGTCGCCGTGGTTCGTTTTGCAATTAGACATAGCTTCGTCGTCTGCTGTAAAAACTACTTGGGGTGTTGGCCGGCACGATTGGTTGATTGACTTACAGAGATATAGATTTATCATGACCGGTCGATTGATTTGGTCACCAGTCGATTGATTTGGTCACTAGTCGATTGGTTTGGTCACAAGTCGATTGATTTGGTCACAAGTCGATTGATTTGGTTACTAGTCGATTGATTTGGTCACTAGTCGATTTATTTGGTCACTAGTGGATTGATTTGGTCACTAGTTGATCGATTTGGTCATTAGTCGATTGATTTGGTCACTAGTCGATTGATTTGGTCACTAGTCGATTGATTTGGTCATTAACCCATTGATTTGGTCACCAAGTCGATTGATTTGGTCACTAGTCAATTGATTTAGTCACTAGTCGATTTATTTGGTCACTAGTTGATCGATTTGGTCATAAATCGATTGATTTGTTCACTTGTCAATTGATTTTGTCACTTGTCGATTGATTTGGTCACTAACCAATTGATTTGGTCACTAGTCGATTGGTTCGGTCACTAGTTGATTGATTTGGTCACTAGTCGATTGATTTGGTCACTAGCCCATTGATTTGGTCACTAGTCGATTGATTTGGTCACTAGTCGATTGATTTAGTCACTAGTTGATTGATTTGGTCACCAGTTGATTGATTTGGTCACTAGCAGATATTTATTTGGTCACTAGTCGATTGATTTGATCACCAGTCGATTAATTTGGTCACCAGTCGATTGATTTGGTCACTATTCGATTGATTTGATCACTAGTCGATTGATTTGGTCACCAGTCGATTGATTTGGTCACTAGTCGATTGATTTGGTCACCAGTCGATTAATTTAGTCACTCGTCGATTGATTTGGTCACTAGTCGATTGATTTGGTCACCAGTCGATTGATTTGGTCACCAGTCGATTGATTTGGCCACTAGTCGATTGATTTGATCACCAGTCGATTGATTTGATCACCAGTCGATTGATTTGGTCACTAGTCGATTGATTTGGTCATTAGTCGATTGATTTGGTCATTAGCCGATTAATTTGGTCATTAGTCGATTGATTTGGTCACTAGTCGATTGATTTGGTCACTAGTCGATTGATTTGGTCACTAGTTGATTGATTTAGTCACTAAATGATTGATTTAGTCACTAGTCGATTGATTTAGTCACTAGTTGATCGATTTGGTCACTAGTTGATTGATTTGGTCACTAGTCGATTGATTTGGTCACTAGTCGATTGATTTGGTCACTAGTCGATTGATTTGGTCACTAGTCGATTGATTTGGTCATTAGTCGATTGATTTGGTCACAAGTCGATTGATTTGGTCACTAGTCGATTGATTTGGTCACTAGTCGATTGATTTGGTCACCAGTCGATTGATTTGGTCACTAGTCGATTAATTTAGTCACCAGTCGATTTATTTGGTCACTCGTCGATTTAGTCACTAGATGATCGATTTGGTCACTCGTCGATTGATTTGGCCGATTTCTGGACCGATCGATTGATTAATTATTGATTTTTACGAGTTGATATACATGTATGTGGAATTATAGAATTGTACAAACCTTGTAACCTGTTGGTAATCAATCGCAGGATAATCCATATAATCCCTGTCCATCGTAGATAATCAATAGTCAATTATTTATTTTGTAATTTATTTCTCAATCTTTTAAAAATATAGTTAACCTTGTTAGCCGCGTGTCTTTCTGTTTTAATTTTGCTTTAACGGTTCCTCTCATGTGATATTAAATTACAACCCACAAAAAGCCATGGAAGAAGAACAAATCAACAGTTTTTTGTGAGTCTTCTAAACGGCAAAAAAAATTTGCCTTATTTTATTTTTGTATCACCAATATATAATGTTCTACATTTTGTGTTTTAACCTCGTGTAACAAAGCGAGTTTCGTGCCTTGTCACGGTTTTGCAGATAGAGAATAGGCGTCCTATGGCGAAGCGTGCTCTAATGGTCGAAAATCTAACAGCGCTTGGATGATTTTGTAAAATAAACAAAAAGCAACAACAATAGAATTCAACGGCTGAAAACATTTCGACGAAAGTCTACATTTTCAACTTTTTTTTTCAACTTTATTGAGCGTTTTATTTTTCAACAATATTATTTTTGCTAACAGAAAGTTTGAAAGAAAATAAAGTATTCCCGTGCTTTGTAATAATGGCCAACCAGAGAAACATTGGAATTACCAGTGTAGAAACGGATCATATGCGTGTGTTGTACATGGACTTTGGTAAGTTATTCATTCATTAAACCAGAACATCAGCTGATTGTGGTGGAGAATAACTCAGGTCTAACCTATCCCATTCTGATCACACTCGGCAATATCCCTACTTCATCCCGACCGGAGCCGAACCATGTTACATTGCAAGAAGTCGCAATTTCACTACTGCCCCCGATGTTACATTGATTAGAGGCATACCTATGTCTGTATGTCTGACGATCTAGTAAAACAATGTCACAAAACATGTCCAAATAGTGTTTCTACTTTAACTGAGAATTGGTTACCATGTTCTTTGCCAGTGTGACTTTTTTTTTTGGAAAATATATATTACGCCCAAAGCAGTAAGTGAAGTCACATGACGGCACGAGTAAGAGTGCTCTATTTAAATACGTTCTATAATTATAGGACCTATTGTTGTCATTGTATGGGATGTATTGTCTGTATCTATCATAACAGATATCAGGGCTTAGTTTCACAAAGTGATCTTAACTAAGTGTGATCTTAACTACCATGGCAACCAATGCTAAAGGTATATAATTAAGATCACCTAAAGCTAAGATCGCTTTGTGAAACTGGGCCCAGAAGCGTAAATGTGTGGACATTGAGGAAAACACGAGGGTGTGGGGGTGGGGGGGGGGGGGGGGGGGCAATAAACCCCAATCTGAATCGACTTTCCCATGTGACTGCTGACTTAGAATACTAAATTCAGTGATAATAGACATGTATTCATTCCCAGTACAAGAGGAGAGAGTAACATGTTCTACAATGTAATAGCCCTTGTGTCATGTAATGATTACCACAACCGTTCAACGGAGAATTAATTGATAAATAGACATTACATTTGCCAAGTTTAATTGCTTCGAGCTCAAGGGGCTTAAAGGAAACCAAAGAAGTTGAGTTTAGGTCTACTGCCCGCCTATAGGCTCACTCGGTAACAGCATTCTTTTCTCACCGTTGTGAGGAATTGAAGATTTGAGTTGATACTGAAGACAAATGCCATCCGATGAGTTGTCATGAGAGAATCACGTTATGTTAGGGATTAGTTAACTAATATAAGGAGGCGGACACGATTAGCTGTGTTGTGATTTAATTGGCGATGTAAGAACGTGTGAATGACGGTTACAGGTATAACATAACCACAGTGTTACTCGGTACATAACTCCCGCAAAATACAACAAAACTTCAACTTCTCACATATACAAGGACGGAATCGGGGAGAAATTCCCGAGTTTGAAAGTCACGAAGCTAATTACAACTGACCAGTGTATTGACCAGGTCACTCTCACACCTGGTCGGAATTTAGAACAGACCGGTGTGAAGGTTACCAGAATGTTGTATTTACAGATGAGGTTTGACTCTAAATATACCCAATTCCAATCCCTATATTTAACAGTTAAGTTCTTCTTTTGGTCCCCTGGGGGTTTAAACTAATTTTCTAGTTTTAAAGTCGACAAAAATACAAATCTTAGGAATTTAGTATTCACCGTAATAAAGTAGAGTGAGCAATCCGAAGAAAGACGTGTAAGATATATAAACTCAATATTTCGGTTTATTCTCAAACCATCATCAAGTGATCATTGTCTGAGAATAAACCGAAACATTGAGTTAATATGTCTTACATATCTTTCTTCGGATTGCTCACTCTACTTTAAAGCTATAGTCAGTGGAAATTCTAAAAGCATTCACCGATTGACAGAATTCAACAATTAAAATCTTATCTGTCCAACCTATAAAGCCTTATTGAAGATCTTAGGCCTTATAAAAAGTAACTGTCCATTTTTTCCCCTTTAACAGGTGGCACGAGAATGGAGAAAAAAGTCCTATACGTTGACAACTACAACCCCTTTGATATTCTTGAACGTCTATCTCATTCAACCATTATATACTGACGTATATTATGCAGTCTGTATGTATTAAAGCGATTAACCAGCGCTGGTGTAACGAATATCAAAAACCGACTTGCAGAACAGAAAAGGGAGAGTTGGTTTTAGAACCTAGAATTGAGTTTGAATTGTTCTGTGTTTGTCTCTTCTCTTCAGATATGTTTAAGTGAATGAATTATCTAGACAATGGATTCATAAAAACAATTCAAATTGAAAAAAAAAAAAAAAAAACATGCTATAACTTTCGATTCTGGGCAAAACTAGAAAGTTCCTAACTTCTTCTGTCTGGGATAAATACATAAAACCATCCATTGTTATAATGTATTACAGTAGTCTGGATTTTCGCGGCCTTTACGTATCTATTCATATGATTGCTGTATATCACAGTACACCCATCCTGCAAATCTATGTGTCAGTCATAAAGACATTTACCTAAAGATCACCCAAACTATAAAAACGTCTGTTGATGTTTCAATAAGACACCTGTCATTTTTATAATAAATTGATTACAAAAATTAGATATAAATAGTGTGTATGATTACATGTAAGTGTGTGTTATCGGAGGTGTAGAACTGTCCACTTAAGTATGACAATCCGAACCACTTGTTTTATATTGAAACATATATCAACTTGCCTCGTTAACTGACAAAACGGTATTTAATAAGCTCTGTCTTAATTAAGCATTTTCAAGTATTTATTGTAAATGGAACAGATTAATATCTCCAACTTTCTGTTCGAATCCTGTATTGAAGACCAGTGTACATACAACGACAAAAAGAAACGGCTTCCAATAATGAAATACACAGATGAATTAGTGTTCTCCACTGTCTCCGCTGTAACACATATATGACTAGCTTTCGTTATCTCCTTTCATCAAGTTCTTTTGTGGAAATGTAGTGGGAGGATATAGGAGAAGGGGGTCGGGGTGGGTTGGGGCGTTTTATCTAACCAGGTAAACTATGAACGCTGACAGTATACACTAACCAGGTAAACTATGAACTCTGACAGTATACACTAACCTGGTAAACTATGAACGCTGACAGTATACACTAACCAGGTAAACTGTGAACCCTGACAGTATACACTAACCAGGTAAACTGTGAACCCTGACAGTATACACTAACCTGGTAAACTATGAACTCTGACAGTATACACTAACCAGGTAAACTATGAACCCTGACAGTATACACTAACCAGGTAAACTATGAACCCTGACAGTATACACTAACCAGGTAAACTGTGAACCCTGACAGTATACACTAACCAAGTAAACTATGAACCCGGACAGTATACACTAACCAAGTAAACTATGAACCCTGACAGTATACACTAACCAGGTAAACTATGAACCCTGACAGTATACACTAACCAGGTAAACTATGAACCCTGACAGTATACACTAACCAGGTAAACTATGAACCCTGACAGTATACACTAACCAGGTAAACTGTGAACCATAACAGTATACACTAACCAGGTAAACTGTGAACCCTGACAGTATACACTAACCAGGTAAACTGTGAACCCTGACAGTATACACTAACCAAGTAAACTATGAACCCTGACAGTATACACTAACCAGGTAAACTGTGAACTCTGACAGTATACACTAACCTGGTAAACTATGAACCCGGACAGTATACACTAACCAGGTAAACTATGAACCCTGACAGTATACACTAACCAGGTAAACTATGAACCCTGATAGTATACACTAACCAGGTAAACTATGAACCCTGACAGTATACACTAACCAGGTAAACTATGAACCCTGACAGTATACACTAACCAGGTAAACTGTGAACCCTGACAGTATACACTAACCTAGTAAACTATGAACCCTGACAGTATACACTAACCTGGTAAACTATGAACCCTGACAGTATACACTAACCAGGTAAACTGTGAACCCTGACAGTATACACTAACCAGGTAAACTGTGAACCCTGACAGTATACACCAACCAGATAAACTATGAACCCTGACAGTATACACTAACCTGGTAAACTATGAACCCTGGTAGTATACACTAACCTGGTAAACTATGAACCCTGACAGTATACACTAACCAGGTAAACTGTGAACTCTGACAGTATACACTAACCTGGTAAACTATGAACCCGGACAGTATACACTAACCAGGTAAACTATGAACCCTGACAGTATACACTAACCAGGTAAACTATGAACCCTGACAGTATACACTAACCAGGTAAACTATGAACCCTGGTAGTATACACTAACCAGGTAAACTGTGAACCCTGACAGTATACACTAACCAGATAAACTATGAACCCTGACAGTATACACTAACCAGGTAAACTATGAACCCTGACAGTATACACTAACCAGGTAAACTATGAACCCTGACAGTATACACTAACCAAGTAAACTATGAACCCTGACAGTATACACTAACCAAGTAAACTATGAACCCTGACAGTATACACTAACCAGGTAAACTATGAACCCTTACAGTATACACTAACCAGGTAAACTGTGAACCCGGACAGTATACACTAACCTGGTAAACTATGAACCCTGACAGTATACACTAACCTGGTAAACTATGAACCCTGGTAGTATACACTAACCAGGTAAACTATGAACCCTGGTAGTATACACTAACCAAGTAAACTATGAACCCTGACAGTATACACTAACCAAGTAAACTATGAACCCTGACAGTATACACTAACCAGGTAAACTATGAACCCTGGTAGTATACACTAACCTGGTAAACTGTGAACCCGGACAGTATACACTAACCAGGTAAACTATGAACCCGGACAGTATACACTAACCAGGTAAACTGTGAACCCGGACAGTATACACTAACCAAGCAAACTATGAACCCTGGTAGTATACACTAACCAAGTAAACTGTGAACCCGGACAGTATACACTAACCAAGTAAACTATGAACCCGGACAGTATACACTAACCAGGTAAACTGTGAACCCGGACAGTATACACTAACCAGGTAAACTATGAACCCTGGTAGTATACACTAACCAAGTAAACTATGAACCCTGACAGTATACACTAACCAAGTAAACTATGAACCCTGACAGTATACACTAACCAGGTAAACTATGAACCCTGGTAGTATACACTAACCAGGTAAACTATGGACCCTGACAGTATACACTAACCAAGTAAACTGTGAACCCTGACAGTATACACTAACCTGGTAAACTGTGAACCCTGACAGTATACACTAACCTGGTAAACTGTGAACCCTGACTGACAGTATACACTAACCAGGTAAACTATGAACCCTGACAGTATACACTAACCTGGTAAACTATGAACCCTGACTGACAGTATACACTAACCTAGTAAACTATGAACCCTGACAGTATACACTAACCAGGTAAACTATGAACTCTGACAGTATACACTAACCTGGTAAACTATGAACCCTGGTAGAATACACTAACCAGGTAAACTGTGAACCCTGACAGTATACACTAACCTGGTAAACTATGAACCCTGGTAGTATACACTAACCAGGTAAACTATGAACCCTGACAGTATACACTAACCTGGTAAACTATGAACCCTGGTAGTATACACTAACCTGGTAAACTGTGAACCCGGACAGTATACACTAACCAGGTAAACTATGAACCCGGACAGTATACACTAACCAGGTAAACTGTGAACCCGGACAGTATACACTAACCAAGCAAACTATGAACCCTGGTAGTATACACTAACCAAGTAAACTGTGAACCCGGACAGTATACACTAACCAAGTAAACTATGAACCCGGACAGTATACACTAACCAGGTAAACTGTGAACCCGGACAGTATACACTAACCAGGTAAACTATGAACCCTGGTAGTATACACTAACCAAGTAAACTATGAACCCTGACAGTATACACTAACCAAGTAAACTATGAACCCTGACAGTATACACTAACCAGGTAAACTATGAACCCTGGTAGTATACACTAACCAGGTAAACTATGGACCCTGACAGTATACACTAACCAAGTAAACTGTGAACCCTGACAGTATACACTAACCTGGTAAACTGTGAACCCTGACAGTATACACTAACCTGGTAAACTGTGAACCCTGACTGACAGTATACACTAACCAGGTAAACTATGAACCCTGACAGTATACACTAACCTGGTAAACTATGAACCCTGACTGACAGTATACACTAACCTAGTAAACTATGAACCCTGACAGTATACACTAACCAGGTAAACTATGAACTCTGACAGTATACACTAACCTGGTAAACTATGAACCCTGGTAGAATACACTAACCAGGTAAACTGTGAACCCTGACAGTATACACTAACCTGGTAAACTATGAACCCTGGTAGTATACACTAACCAGGTAAACTATGAACCCTGACAGTATACACTAACCTGGTAAACTATGAACCCTGGTAGTATACACTAACCAGGTAAACTGTGAACCCTGACAGTATACACTAACCTGGTAAACTATGAACCCTGACAGTATACACTAACCTGGTAAACTATGAACACTGACAGTATACACTAACCAAGTAAACTATGAACCCTGACAGTATACACTAACCAGGTAAACTATGAACCCTGACAGTATACACTAACCGAGTAAACTATGAACCCTGACAGTATACACTAACCAAGTAAACTATGAACCCTGACAGTATACACTAACCAGGTAAACTGTGAACCCTGACAGTATACACTAACTTGGTAAACTATGAAATCTGACAGTATACACTAACCTGGTAAACTATGAACCCTGGCAGTATACACTAACCAAGTAAACTATGAACCCTGGTAGTATACACTAACCAGGTAAACTATGAACCCTGGCAGTATACACTAACCAAGCAAACTATGAACCCTGACAGTATACACTAACTTGGTAAACTATGAAATCTGACAGTATACACTAACCTGGTAAACTATGGACCCTGACAGTATACACTAACCAGGTAAACTATGAACCCTGGCAGTATACTGTAACCAGGTAAACTATGAACCCTGACAGTATATACTAACCAGGTAAACTATGAACCCTGACAGTATATACTAACCAGGTAAACTATGAACCCTGACAGTATATACTAACCAAGTAAACTGTGAACCCTGACAGTATACACTAACCAAGTAAACTGTGAACCATAACAGTATACACTAACCAGGTAAACTGTGAACCCTGACAGTATACACTAACCTGGTAAACTATGAACCCTGACAGTATACACTAAACCTGGTAAACTATGAACCCTGACAGTATACACTAAACCTGGTAAACTATGGACCCTGGTAGTATACACTAACCTGGTAAACTATGAACCCTGACAGTATACACTAACCTGGTAAACTATGAACCCTGACAGTATACACTAACCTGGTAAACTATGAACCCTGGCAGTATACACTAACCTGGTAAACTATGAACCCTGGCAGTATACACTAAACCTGGTAAACTATGGACCCTGGTAGTATACACTAACCAGTAAACATCGATCAGAAAATGAGAGACCGACTATAACCTAATGGGTATATTGACGTAGCATTCAAAGCAGAGGTTTCCATAGGCAGATCTATTAAAATACTGTAGGGTTCAAAGTTCAAGAGATTTCAATCTATTAATTTAAGAAAGCGTATTGGGGTCATTAACGGCTCGTTTCAATCTGACTTCTCCGGTATTCCCCGTCACGGTCAGTTAACGGCCTCGGGCTGTAAGGTAAGTAACTCAAGGACAGGGTTTAAATGCACCAAATACAGTAACCTGTGCGACCAACATATTGGATTATCTTTAACTGTCAATATAACACTCAATAATGTGAAGATCAGAATCTAACTAAATAACATACACTAGACTTCATCGAACCAATTCAAGAAGATTCAGGTGGACGGAGTCTGCACAATATTACTTATATAATGCAATCAGAACAGCCGAGTTAGCAGGCCGACCATGTTATTCCCCAGTATAGAGTAGATTGATTAAGAATACAGTCATGTTATAACACCATGTTATTGCCCAGTATAGAGTAGATTGATTAAGAATACGGTCATGTTATAACACCATGTTATTGCCCAGTATAGAGTAGATTGATTAAGAATACGGTCATGTTATAACCCCAAGTTATTGCCCAGTATAGAGTAGATTGATTAAGAATACAGTCATGTTATAACACCATGTTATTGCCCGGTATAGAGTAGATTGATTAAGAATACAGTCATGTTATAACACCATGTTATTGCCCAGTATAGAGTAGATTGATTAAGAATGCCGACACCTGAGCTGTGTTAATAACACCTAATCTATAACTCGTTATGTCTGTCAAACCTAAAGTTGTATTTCCAGTTCAAGTCATATGATTAATTTCTCTCCCAACAAGTGTTTTTATATCATTTGAACTTTCTATATAGGTTGTGTAACTGAGAGAGAATTGTCGCAATTACATAACCAAGTTGGTCTATAAATACTCCACCAATTAAGAGGAGATGAAAATGTACGCAACAATATGGCGTATTACATTAGAGAAGACAAAAAGTTTCCATTGTGATTTGCACGGTTCTTGTCACACTACACCCCCAATATTTCCACGACCAAGGAGGGCTTTATTTTTGTAATCATATAGTTAGTGGGTAGAGGGAGAATGCTAAATGATTCATTGTCCAATTGTCAATCGATTTGAAGGATGGAGTTGATGATTATATAATTACAGCCCCACTCATAGGTTTCGTATAACAGTTGATGATTATATAATTACAGCCCCACTCATAGGTTTCGTATGACAGTTGAAGATGATATAATTACAGCCCCACTCACAGGTTTCGTATAAGAGTTGAGGATGATATAATTACAGCCCCACTCACAGGTTTCGTATAACAGTTGAAGATGATATAATTACAGCCCCACTCACAGGTTTCGTATAACAGTTGAAGATGATATAATTACAGCCCCACTCATAGGTTTCGTATAACAGTTGAGGATGATATAATTACAGCTCCACTCATATGTTTCGTATAACAGTTGAGGATGATATAATTACAGCCCCACTCATATATTTCGTATAACAGTTGAGGATGATATAATTACAGCCCCACTCATATGTTTCGTATAACAGTTTAGGATTATACAATTACAGCCCAACTCATATGTTTCGTATAACAGTTGAGGATGATATAATTACAGCCCCACTCACAGGTTTCGTATAACAGTTGATGATGATATAATTACAGCCGCACTCATAGGTTTCGTAGAACAGTTGATGATGATATAATTACAGCCGCACTCATAGGTTTCGTATAACAGTTGAGGATGATATAATTACAGCCCCACTCATAGGTTTCGTATACCAGTTGAGGATGATATAATTACAGCCCCACTCATAGGTTCCGTATAACAGTTGAGGATGATATAATTACAGCCCCACTCATAGTTTTCGTACAACAGTTGAGGATGATATAATTACAGCCCCACTCGTAGGTTTCGTATAACAGTTGAGGATTATATAATTACAGCCCCACTCATAGGTTTAGTATAACAGTTGAGGATGATATAATTACAGCCCCACTCGTAGGTTTCGTATAACAGTTGAGGATTATACAATTACAGCCCCACTCATAGGTTTAGTATAACAGTTGAGGATGATATAATTACAGCCCCACTCGTAGGTTTCGTATAACAGTTGAGGATTATACAATTACAGCCCCACTCATAGGTTTCGTATAACAGTTGAGGATGATATAATTACAGCCCCACTCATAGGTTTCGTATAACACTTGAAGATGATATAATTACAGCCCCACTCATAGGTTTCGTATAACAGTTGAGGATGATATAATTACAGCCCCACTCATAGGTTTCGTATAACAGTTGAGGATTATACAATTACAGCCCCACTCATAGGTTTCGTATAACAGTTGAGGATGATATAATTACAGCCCCACTCGTAGGTTTCGTATAACAGTTGAGGATGATATAATAACAGCCCCACTCGTAGGTTTCGTATAACAGTTGAGGATTATATAATTACAGCCCCACTCATAGGTTTAGTATAACAGTTGAGGATGATATAATTACAGCCCCACTCGTAGGTTTCGTATAACAGTTGAGGATTATACAATTACAGCCCCACTCATAGGTTTCGTATAACAGTTGAGGATGATATAATTACAGCCCCACTCATAGGTTTCGTATAACACTTGAAGATGATATAATTACAGCCCCACTCATAGGTTTCGTATAACAGTTGAGGATGATATAATTACAGCCCCACTCATAGGTTTCGTATAACAGTTGAGGATTATACAATTACAGCCCCACTCATAGGTTTCGTATAACAGTTGAGGATGATATAATTACAGTCCCACTCATAGGTTTCGTATAACAGTTGAGGATGATATAATTACAGCCCCACTCATAGGTTTCGTATAACAGTTGAGGATGATATAATTACAGTCCCACTCATAGGTTTCGTATTACAGTTGAGGATGATATAATTACAGCCCCACTCATAGGTTTCGTATTACAGTTGAGGATGATATAATTACAGCCCCACTCATAGGTTTCGTATAACAGTTGGGGATGATATAATTACAGCCCCACTCATAGGTTTCGTATAACAGTTGAGGATGATATAATTACAGCCCCACTCATAGGTTTCGTATAACAGTTGAGGATGATATAATTACAGTCCCACTCATAGGTTTCGTATAACAGTTGAGGATGATATAATTACAGTCCCACTCATAGGTTTCGTATTACAGTTGAGGATGATACAATTACAGCCCCACTCATAGGTTTCGTATAACAGTTGCGGATGATATAATTACAGCCCCACTCATAGGTTTCGTATAACAGTTGAGGATGATATAATTACAGCCCCACTCATAGGTTTCGTATAACAGTTGAGGATGATATAATTACAGCCGCACTCATAGGATTCGTATAACAGTTGAGGATGATATAATTACAGTCCCACTCATAGGTTTCGTATAACAGTTGAGGATGATATAATTACAGCCCAACTCATAGGTTTCGTATAACAGTTGAGGATGATATAATTACAGTCCCACTCATAGGTTTCGTATAACAGGTGAGGATGATATAATTACAGCCCCACTCATAGGTTTCGTATAACAGTTGAGGATGATATAATTACAGCCCCACTCATAGTTTTCGTACAACAGTTGAGGATGATATAATTACAGCCCCACTCATAGGTTTCGTATAACAGTTGAGGATGATATAATTACAGCCCCACTCATAGGTTTCGTATAACAGTTGAGGATGATATAATTACAGCCCCACGCATAGGTTTCGTATAACAGTTGAAGATGATATAATTACAGCCTCACTCATAGGTTTCGTATAACAGTTGAGGATTATACAATTACAGCCCCACTCATAGGTTTCGTATAACAGTTGAGGATGATATAATTACAGCCCCACTCATAGGTTTCGTATAACAGTTGAGGATGATATAATTACAGCCCCACTCATAGGTTTCGTATAACAGTTGAGGATGATATAATTACAGCCCCACTCACAGGTTTCGTAAAATTGTCTAAATATTTGGCTTCTCCATAAAGTTTTAATAATTGACGTAATCATGTTTTGTTAGGATTCTGTTTTGAACGTAGTTGATAATTGCAAATATAATATGGGCGGTATAAGATAGGCCGTTTTACTTTGACTTTGTTCAGGGTTATCTTATCTGAACCAGAGAGATAATGTTGACAATGCACATGTAGGAGAAAACCCTTCATATTCTTATAGAAAACATCACTCGGATAATGTACGTAAATACTCCCAGGTAGACTGCAGGTCATTATTTTTAATGTGGCGACCAAAAAAGTAGCCGGGAAACGAACACTTTCAGTATCTTTTTTTCAAGTGATAACGCACTGTCAAAAAAAGTCCGCTATAATATAAGCAGTGGAGAAATCCAGACATGTACGAAACTGCGTCTGTTTAAGTTTACCGGGCTTAATAACATATATAAACAAATACCTTTACTATATAGGCCCTCTTTTCTAGTATAAAAAAAAGGACCATTCATGTTTAGGTCCTTGTATCAACGTGACTTCAGTTTCAATTATATATAAACAAATAACGTTATGGCCGATTTTAGATTTTGGTCAGTTTATGGCTATTTTTGTTCTCTATTTTCACCAATCGTAATTTTTTTATATGCTCTTCCGGACGCCATTTGTATTCAGCCCAAAAAATTGGCATTTAGCGTATAAAAAGTACCTCCTGTTCGAGGCATGTCAAAGCCGATCGGAAACGAGCGAAGGTTTGTTCCGACTGGGTGTCGGCTATGTCGCTGGTCCGGCAAGGTTCGGCAAGTTTCGGAAAGTGGTGGAAGAATAAAAAAAAAATCGGCAGATATCTGTTATCTTTGGATTTGACTGCACCTGGAATATTTCTTTCCGAGTCAACAGCTGGAATAAAATTCACGATTTCAGGACGAGTATATAGAGCTGGTTAATATATCAAACCGACCGACAGTTAATAGAGTATTATTTCACGTGCAAGTAGAAAAAATATCCACGCTTTGTCGGACAAAAACACAGATAAAAAATAAACCGATTAAGGATAAGGAACGAATGATTTAGTAATCAAATCCACTGTCTATTTAGTATGATATTAACAGCTGTCACAATACATGGCTGTCCATATACGGGTTGTCACAAAAAGGGGACCTAAACTTGGTAAACGTATTTTAAAGCTTTTAGCCATCACTTAACATGCGTACAGAGATATAGAGACACTTTTAACACATTTGCAAACTTAAGACGTCATTGGCAAAGTATTTCCACATAAGCAGTAAACATTGAATTTCGCAATGATGTCTGCCCATTTGACGCCGTTATTACGAAAATAGTCAACAATAAAAGACAGCAGAAAAATAATAAAAAACCGAATCGACATTTGAAAAAGTGATTAACGAGAAAGTGTTATTTGTCGAAACGTGAGCATAAGACTAAATGTTGGTGAAAGGTTGGCCTCAAAGGGATTTCAGACACGTTGGCTGGCAGAAATACTATAAAACATCATTCACCTTGTCTGAGAATTGAACGTTGGACACCGTAATTTGAATGGCGCTTCAACGTAACTTATTTCCTAAGATGTATCGTCGCTCAACGTGGGTTAAGTACCCTCGTCACCCTTATGGTTACTGGGTGCGTTTGAGGCGTTAGTTGCACACATGACGTAACACATAGTGTGGAAATCAGTTACATCTTACGGATGACACCATCGTCCCTAACATTTACAATTTTAATACATAGACAAGTTTAATTTCCCCGTAACGTAAGTTAGCCTAAGTAAAAGTACTTAAGTAGATTTGTGTAGATGTTATTACGTCCAACTAACATTATAACATTGCCGGTGTTATTGTACCGTAAGTCGAAGTAGGCCTATAAAGGTGGTGAGTTCGCAGCGTTCAGTTGCTGACCAGTGCAAACCTGCCCTCTAACTTTAAGACGGAGTAAGTGAAAAACTCATTAACAATAACATTGGGTATTATAAAGCAAACAGAGGCGACTATGCTAAATACCATCGTCTTTCAGTGTTTACCGGTCTTAATAATCAGAAACCAGGTATAAAGTAACGCACAGGTGATTTTAACATATATTCCGAGACAAATGTTGCTTCAGGCGAAACTGAATGTAAGGCAGAAGTGATAAATCTCCAGTAGTAAATCATAAACTCCTGAAAAAAAAATACAATGAACTAGAGATATTGTACTCACGATGTTGATGGTGAGACTGGGGCAGGCATCGTGACGGTCGTTGGAACCAACCCTGTCGGGACGACACCGTTAGCTACATAGTTTATTACAGGTTTCTTCACTGGTACCGGCTCCGTGTCTACTACAACAGGCTCCAACTTCATACTGTCTTTTTCTTCAACCAAAATCTACCAAAAAGTCTCGGTATAATTGAGATTTGTTTAAATTGTACCACTCCGGCCAACAATGTTCCTACAACAGGTATATAATGTTGACCGTCTGAATGTAACTGGAACCTTTGATGTTTGAAATCTACCGATCAGCTTTCGACAGGTAACGATATTAAACCCAGACAATACCTTTGGGTAACTTTAGGTGAAGATATAACCTTTTGTCATTAATACATTGATTGAGAGCTAACGTCCTGGATGTCCATGCACAAGAATAAAAAGATGGAGTTGCAAAGTCACAATAAAATCTTTGCTAGCCAAATGCGTATGCGGTATCGCCGTAATGCGTTGCCTTGTCTATGCACTATGTACACCGGGCCAAACGGCTGAATGGTCCAGTCTCTGCCGTCGTTGGATGATGCTGCAGATTTAAATACACATACTTTGCATGTAGGCGTTGTGATTGGGATGCAATATGTACAATATGCTCCTCTCTAACAACCTGTTACTGGTGCGGTGATTTAAACACGGCTGTGATAACAGACGTCTTATACCCGTATACCCGTTTCTCCTGTCCAGCTTTCCTCTATATAGGCCCAGCTCAGGTAGATTTAAAATAATCCGGTATATATGGTTAATAGTGGCATTGCGGTTTGAAAGTCCACGTGGTTATAAGGCCTTAAACTATAGCCACTGGCTCTCAGCTAATAGTAAGCCGATTTAACATATCCAGCCGTGTAAATCACTGTCCATAAACCCTGATAGATACTCTGTCAACGATGTGCATTCGGAGCTTCTTATTTACCCTCGGGGTTCGATCCGGGCACCAGGGCACTTGTAGACATGCAGACGAATCCCATTTATAGCTTCTGTTCATCACGTGACATGTCGTCTGCTACTGTTTCAGTAAGTCTACAGATGAACTGTTCACACGGAACCACTGAGGTCGTATGCACTGTTTGTTAAATATGCTCCCCCACGTAACTTAATGGCTGTGGAGGGGTTGTCAACGAAACTGCACTTCACCGACAGAAATGTTAAGTGCTCAACAAAACTATGCAATGCAAACAGTTTTATGGATATGACACTTTCTGAGTGAGAGAGTAAAGTTGTCCGCCTTAACAGAGAGATCATTCAACCGTTTATAACATTGAAACAAGTCCACGCTTCGACAAGTTTTATTGTTTTTGAACATGGCGATATTTACGTTAAAATTAGCAGTCTTTATGTAACGCTATTTTGGCGAAACACAGAGTAGGCCTATCTTTAAAGTTATACGATTTTTACAACATGGAGTAAGATTGACTGAAAGTACCCACAACCTCCGCTTAATTGTAGAAAAAAAGCTCATTCTTGCGACTATTGTAGGACAATACCCTTAAAAAACTTTCCGTTGCCCGGTGTCCAGTTAGACTCCCCCCCCCCTCCTCCCATTAGATAACACTGACCAATACAACCTCTTCCAATGAAACAGTGCTGTGCATACATGGCCAATATCGTTAGCTCGACCACGTGACATTGTAAAGTGGCATGAGCTGTCATAATTCATAATTTCTGATTTTTAAGAGAAGTTAATCGTTTGAGAATATCGTTAAGGCCATTTCCCCTTAAGGGCCGAAATTATATGCTTATAACAAAATCCCTTGTATTACCGGTACCCAGAAAATGACAGATATTTTGGGGAAATATTTGATGGACATAAAACAAATTTACCTGAGGTTCGATAACTGATTTTAGACTCGCCACTCAAATTAAGAGGACGGAAGAAGTTTGGAACTTTCCATTTTTGCCAAACTGAAAGTTCAGGCATCATTTTGCATTTATTATTTGAAATTGAAAATACAGATTTTTAGGTACCCGCAAAGCAAAGTACATGTGCCTTAATGACTCCAGCCGTGTAAGTGAGCTATAACGGTGGAAATATTGTATGGACTTTATCTAAGAAATTAGGCAAAGGATTTGGTTTGATCGACCCAAAAAGCCTGTCAATCTGGTAAGATTGTGTCTAAGCTTCAGTTCTAGGTATGTTTCTACACCACCGTTTACACATTTTCATCATAACTGAACGTACTTAACTAAATGCGTTTCATGTCGAATTCAAGTAGTTTTACTTGTAGTAAACTCCTGTAAATTCAATTTGCGCACAAATTCCAGAAAGGCTACGGCGGCGACAGTGCCTTTACTCGTTGACTTAAACAGGCTAACTCAGTTAAGCTGACTAAACGTCTTTAGGAAATAGGCCACATATATAGTTAAAAAACGACCGTTGATCTGATATCTTGCACAGTGTCGTTTATCTATGTGATTGACTTCTGTTTATTCCTCTCGTGAATCGACAGTTTTATCTCCACATTGTAACCAGTGACTTAAGAGAGGCTAGCGATTATACTTTGTAACCAGTGACTTAAGAGAGACCAGCGATTATACTATGATATAGACCGACGGGTGATGAGCGTGTTTTTTAACGGGATGAAGACATGCGCCGTCTCGTGTTCACTGTACATAAACTTATTATTCATGTAAAATTTCTCTCAAGTATTAAATTTAGTCACGGAATCGGAAAATTTGCTACCCGTGACGACATACACGCTGTGAGTAAGCATAATACAGGGTCTGACGATTTGTAACAGACAAACCTCGATGCTCAGGTTATCCCAAGTGTTATCACAGAGACGAGAGAAATCTTCCCTTATGGTTCTAATTGTGTTAATTGTGTTAAAAAAAGTTATACCATTTAGACCGTTATAACCCATCATAATGTCCCATCATAAGATTTTGCAATAAACTAAACCCATGATATTTCATTCGGCTGACAGGAGCTTGGCCTCAGTCAGTAGAATTTTCTGGAACACTTTGTTATACATTGACAACGCATCTTCAGCTATGGCAAAACTATCGGTAGACTGAGAATGAATCCCATAGGCTCAAGGGAAAAGAAAGTGAAAATTTTGGTTCCCCGCAGAAAAAGCTAAGTAGAAGGCAGACAGGGGAGTTTAACCCTGACCAGTTTATCTTTCGAACAGTTGTTCTTTTCATAAGCAATGACTGGCCTTTGGGTCAGAGGTCGAGCAAGTTTACTTTGACGTAGTTTGTATTCTTCTACTATAATCTTGGCCCTAGCTATGCTGGCCTTGTTATACTGAAACACAAATGGTATTATGTTTTTTTACGACATCTTCCTTGGTCCAAGTTCAAATCCAAAAAATAACTAGTTTGTAATGTTTGAATCCAAAAACTTTCCCTTTCCAAACGCTAGTACTTGGTATCTGCCATGGAAGTGAGAAAAGGGATTTTTTTCAATAGGCATGATTTCAATATGGTCCTTTACCGAATGACCTAGAGTGTTGAAATGTTGTGCCACGGGCACATCGTGTTTAAGTCTAATACTAGATAAATGGTTGGCTGCTCTTTGTCGTAGAGAATTCTGAGTTTCTCCGATGTGATAACATGCACGATATTATAGGATCTTTCAATGGCATTTAGAAGTTGGAAGTACAAATCAAGACGACGATTACTTAGGATGACAACTTCTTAGTTTATTGGGTGACGACGTTTCGATGTAGTTCTTACATGGTTATCAAAGTCAATTGAGTTCTTGATATTAGAGGAGTCGCGATTAAGATTATCTGCCATTTGATATGTGTTGTCTTATGATGTAGAGTAAGATTAGACTAGCTCTTTACAGCATAAAACATAGACTCGGACACAATGCAGTTATGACTCGAATTTATTAGGACATGAAGCTCAGGCTCAGTTAGATAAGGCTCAAACTCAGATCAATTTAGGCTCACTTAAACTCAGTACATTTCAGGCTCAGTCAAATATATGTCCCGGCTCATTACAACATAGACTCAGACAGGTAGTAGTATAGACTATAGACTCACTATGCAGGCTCAGGGTCAGACAAATATAATCTCAAACGAAGTGTAGTTTAGGCTCAGTCAGTATACTTAGACACATCACTCACTGTACAGATCAGTTTGGGCTCAGTGAAATAGCACTTCAAATCAGAACAGTTTGGGTTCAGCCAAATAGAGCTCAGACTCCGTAGAACATTGACTCAGACACATGGCAGTATAAGCTAAACCTCATTATACCTCTATGCCCAATCGAACATGGCTAAAACTCAGTACAGTTTAGGCTCAGTCATATGTAGGCTCAGGTTTGGAAAAGCATAGGCTCAGATGTATGATATCAAAGGTTTAAACTCAGTGCGCAGTACGCACATTGCAATGTACAGACATATTTAGGCCCAGACTTATTTTCAGACTTGCTACATCATACCCCCAGAATGAGCTGAAACACACCAGTGACGTATGGGGTATCTGTGAGTGGCGGTGGAATAGATACCTGGCGCGTGTTGGTTTGGGGGGGGGGGGGTGGGGGGGGGTGGGGGGATCTGCGAGACACGGCGGCATAGATACCTGGCGCTTGTTGGGTGGGTGCGTGTGTGTGTGTGTGGGGGGGGGGTATCTGCGAGAGACGAAGGGATAGATACCTGGCCCGTGTGGGGTGGCGGGGGGGAGGGGGGTATCTGCGAGAGACGAGGGGATAGATACCTGGCCCGTGTGGGGTGGCGGGGGGGGGAGGGGGGTATCTGCGAGAGACGAAGGGATAGATACCTGGCCCGTGTGGGGGGGGGGGGGGGTATCTGCGAGAGACGAGGGGATAGATACCTGGCCCGTGTGGGGTATTACTTTCCCCAGTCGCGTATAACATTTTTTCTATCCATTGGTTGGGCCTGGGATTCTGATTATATACCAGGTTGGACTTGAGGGGTCGTCTAACCAGTTAGCTTTCCTCTTCCAAAATTCCACATAAAAAGTTTTAGTGCGGCGTAAAACACTTCTCGTGCCTCAGAACACTTATAGCGCCATTATTATTCGAATTCTTCACCTTATCGCCTAAACCTAACACCATGCTATTTATAGATGAACTGCTGCTATATATAGACACAAGTTTTTGTCCACGCTTAAAACATATATAGGTTTATGGGCCAGATATGTAAGGCTCCAGTGGACCTGTGCTGTAGCCTACAACTGGCAGATTACAGAAATAAAACAATATTCACATGCAAAATGAAGATATGCCTATACTGGTGCGAACTGCTGGGGTGAGGGGGCGGGGGGGGGGGGGGGGGGGTGATAATATCAGGTGTTATATTTGAGATGTAGGGCATGACACATTTCCTAATGACATCAACTAGATTAACTCCAGTAAATTTAGGGAGAAAAAAAACGCGGTCTATCAAGAAATGCTCTTATGCCGCTAGGTTATATAGAAAAATGGCGCTCTTGCCCAGTCGGGTAATTTCGAAATTCTGCTTATCTGCCTGGTGACTGGTTCTGAGTATGATATTGATGTTATATGATAGTATTTAGAAATACTGGAGTCAAGGACCTTTAGAGTTTCTAGAAATATTGGAGTCAAGGACCTTTAGAGTTTCTAGAAATACTGCAGTCAAGGACCTTTAGAGTTTCTAGAAATACTACAGTCAAGGGCATTTAGAGTTTCTAGAAATACTGGAGTCAAGTACCTTTAGAGTTTCTAGAAATACAGGAGTCAAGGACCTTTAGAGTTTCTAGAAATACTGCAGTCAAGGACCTTTAGAGTTTCTAGAAATACTGCAGTCAAGGACCTTTAGAGTTTCTAGAAATACTGCAGTCAAGGACCTTTAGAGTTTCTAGAAATACTGGAGTCAAGGACCTTTGGAGTTTCTAGAAATACTGCAGTCAAGGACCTTTAGAGTTTCTAGAAATACTGCAGTCAAGGACCTTTAGAGTTTCTAGAAATACTGGAGTCAAGGACCTTTAGAGTTTCTAGAAATACTGGAGTCAAGGACCTTTAGAGTTTCTAGAAATACTGCAGTCAAGGACCTTTAGAGTTTCTAGAAATACTGGAGTCAAGGACCTTTAGAGTTTCTAGAAATACTGCAGTCAAGGACCTTTGGAGTTTCTAGAAATACTGGAGTCAAGGACCTTTAGAGTTTCTAGAAATACTGGAGTCAAGGACCTTTGGAGTTTCTAGAAATACTGCAGTCAAGGACCTTTAGAGTTTCTAGAAATACTGGAGTCAAGGACCTTTAGAGTTTCTACAAATACTGTTCATCATTTTTTCCAGCTTTTCTATTGACGAGAGAGTTGTACTGTATATGCTGTGGAATTTTCATTACTGGCGGGATCAGATTTTACAAATATGTTTTTTTCTCGAGTCTGGAGTCAATACAGCGATAAGAGGATTCTCCTATACAATAACGTCTTACATAAAATGTAGCATTTGTAACTATGAATGACTCTCCTGATAATGACAAAATAAAGTGCCTAAATATTAGGTAAACATATTAAGTAAAGCGACTTTCGGAGTGCCACTACTCGTGTATTACGCAAAACTGATCAGTGGAACTAATGGATTTTGTAACTAAGACCATATTTATATGTCTAATTGCAGATTGAACGTGTTTTCAGATTCCCAGTATTTGAAGGACTGAGAATAAATCTCACTCATGACGATTGTTGACAGTTCTCACGATATCTCACGATAAATGGAAAACGCAGATCTCATTTAGGCCAAGTATAATGAATGATAGATAAAAATATGCTTTTACTTCTGCCTGTCCCAGTGGTGAAGGAATTGCACATAGTTCTATATCTACACAGAATCCAACAACATTGTTATGTGGTTTAAATTAGAAACTACACTGGTGCACATTGGGGTGATCTTATCTTGTCAGTGCAGTGGGTCATAAGATGGTCTCCAACCAATATGCTGTCTTATTTAAACCTGTACCCATTAACCTCTCAACCTGGTTGTGTGCTGCCAAACTACTGTTGCGCAATAAGCCAAGTGATCCAGATCAAACCCCCGACCTTCAGTAGAATTGATACCGACCACTCCCGTGGATCTCCTCTCCATCTATTTCCATTCATCGACCACCCCACTCCCGTGCACCTCCTCTCCGTCTGTTTCCATTCATCGACCACCCCACTCCCGTGGATCTCCTCTCCGTCCATTTCCATTCATCGACCACCCCAGTCCCGTGGATCTCCTCTCCGTCTATTTCCATTCATCGACCACCCCACTCCCGTGGATCTCCTCTCCGTCTGTTTCCATTCATCGACCACCCCACTCCCGTGGATCTCCTCTCCGTCTATTTCCATTCATCGACCACCCCGCTCCCGTGGATCTCCTCTCCGGCTGTTTCCATTCATCGACCACCCCACTCCCGTGGATTTCCGATCCGTCTGTTTCCATTCATCGAACACCCCACTCCCGTGGATCTCCGATCCGTCTATTTCCATTCATCGACCACCCCACTCCCGTGGATCTCCTCTTCGTCCATTTCCATTCATCGACCACCCCGCTCCCGTGGATCTCCTCTCCGGCTGTTTCCATTCATCGACCACCCCACTCCCGTGGATTTCCGATCCGTCTATTTCCATTCATCGAACACCCCACTCCCGTGGATCTCCTCTTCGTCCATTTCCATTCATCGACTACCCCACTCCCGTGGATCTCCTCTCCGTCCATTTCCATTCATCGACCACCCCACTCCCGTGGATCTCCTCTCCGTCTATTGCCATTCATAGATTCAATGAACGATTTTATTGAAATTTTGTTTTTGTTGATTCGTATCAATGATTCCACGAAAGGTTGATCCCTGCCCCTCCTCCTCCCCATGCAGATTGCTTGCCATGATTGGCCGGAAGGTCGAGGGCCTTACCCACAGACCAATATCCTCCTTCATAGAAGTGTTAAACGTCAATCAATTTCAATCTGCTCTCTCTACTCATTCCCTATATAGCCATGTGATTCACACACTGAAACAATTCCACTTTTTTTGGGCGACCAACCCATTTTAATACTATATCAGTTAATATCTAACTCGCAAAAGGCCCTTACAACGCTGTCATATACGTTCAATAATCTTGCATCCGTCGATCACCAATTGTTCGGGTTATTCACCAACAATGCTGCTATCATTTGAATTCGTTTGGGTTATTCCACTTTTCATCTCACTTCATTTGTTTATTCAACTTACTGTTTTGCTTATTCAGCTTTCACTTGGGTTCGTTTGGGAAATTTTTCTTTCATTTAAGTAAAGCTGTCGTCATTTGGATAATTTGACGTAATGTCTAAGCTCGATTGAGTAATTCAACTTTCTTATTTTGGTCAGCTTTGGTTAATTCAGCTTTCATTTGGGCTAATTCGATTTTTTTGGATTTGGTTAAAGCTGCCATCACCTTGGTGATACTATTTTGGGTTATGTTGCCTTATGTTATTTTGGGTTGTTCGAATTTCATTTGTGCTCAGTTACCAAAATCACCTGAATCGAAAAGACACCATTTAAGGGTGGCCGAGGGTGCAGTTTCCCAGGGAAGACATTAGGGACGGCCGAGGAAAACGTACAAGACATTAGGGGTGATCGTGGGTGCAGTTCCCCAAAGGAAGACATTAAGGGCGGCCGAGGAAAACGCACAGTTTCCCTAGGAAAGACATTAGAGGTGGCCGAGGAAAACGTACAGTTCCCCCATGGGAGACATTAGAAGTGAGCGAGGAAAACATGCAGTTTCCCCAGGAAAGACATAAGGGGCGGCCGAGGAAAACGTACAGTTCCCCCATGGGAGACATTGGGGGCGGCCGATGAAAACGTACAGTTCCCCCATGGGAGACATTGGGGGCGGCCGAGGAAAACGTACAGTTCCCCCATGGGAGACATTGGGGGCGGCCGAGGAAAACATGCAGTTCCCCCATGGGAGACATTGGGGGCGGCCGAGGAAAACGTACAGTTCCCCCATGGGAGACATTGGGGGCGGCCGAGGAAAACGTACAGTTCCCCATGGGAGACATTGGGGGCGGCCGAGGAAAACGTGCAGTTCCCCATGGGAGACATTGGGGGCGGCCGAGGAAAACGTACAGTTCCCCCATGGGAGACATTGGGGGCGGCCGAGGAAAACGTACAGTTCCCCATGGGAGACATTGGGGGCGGCCGAGGAAAACATGCAGTTCCCCCATGGGAGACATAAGGGGCGGCCGAGGAAAACGTACAGTTCCCCCATGGGAGACATTGGGGGCGGCCGATGAAAACGTGCAGTTCCCCCATGGGAGACATTGGGGGCGGCCGAGGAAAACGTACAGTTCCCCATGGGAGACATTGGGGGCGGCCGAGGAAAACGTGCAGTTCCCCATGGGAGACATTGGGGGCGGCCGAGGAAAACGTACAGTTCCCCCATGGGAGACATTAAGGGTGGCCGAGGAAAACGTACAGTTCCCCCATGGGAGACATTAGAAGTGAGCGAGGAAAACCTGCAGTTCCCTCAGGAAAGACATAAGGGGCGGCCGAGGAAAACGTACAGTTCCCCCATGGGAGACATTGGGGGCGGCCGAGGAAAACGTACAGTTCCCCATGGGAGACATTGGGGGCGGCCGAGGAAAACATGCAGTTCCCCCATGGGAGACATAAGGGGCGGCCGAGGAAAACGTACAGTTCCCCCATGGGAGACATTGGGGGCGGCCGATGAAAACGTGCAGTTCCCCCATGGGAGACATTGGGGGCGGCCGAGGAAAACGTACAGTTCCCCATGGGAGACATTGGGGGCGGCCGAGGAAAACGTGCAGTTCCCCATGGGAGACATTGGGGGCGGCCGAGGAAAACGTACAGTTCCCCCATGGGAGACATTAAGGGTGGCCGAGGAAAACGTACAGTTCCCCCATGGGAGACATTAGAAGTGAGCGAGGAAAACCTGCAGTTCCCTCAGGAAAGACATAAGGGGCGGCCGAGGAAAACGTACAGTTCCCCCATGGGAGACATTGGGGGCGGCCGAGGAAAACGTGCAGTTCCCTCAGGAAAGACATAAGGGGCTGCCGAGGAAAACGTACAGTTTCCCCAGGAAAGACATAAGAGGCGGCCGGAGGTACAGTTTCCCAAGGGAAGACATTTACTGCTGTTCCAAAGCATGCTTAATTTCGTTTATATGCACCAAGCATTTTTAGATTTTAAAGCTATTGACAGCGTTGCACAGTTTTTTCACGTTTATATAACTTTTTTTTTCTTCATATTTTAGATTGTAATGTCTTGTATTCTTGAATATAAAGCAAATTTTTTGTTCCCAATTAAAATGTGACATTTCAACTAAAAAAATAATCAGGTCAGAGGTAAATTTAGAAATACTCTCTATCAATTAACAGTCTGGGTTATACAAGTACAGGATTTATTTTTCTCTATACAATTTTTAACGGCTAGTGTTTTCTGTACATGCGGCTATGTTGTTGAATTTCTGTTTTACAAGAAGGTTTAAATCTGACTCAATTTTATGTAAACTTTAGCGATTCAGTTTTCCTTCTCGAAGAAAGTTTTTTATTCAGATGTTTGGTTGATAGCGCTGATCTCCCACACCCAGAAACCTGCAACCAAATGAAAACGTGATAACGTGAAAAAGTCATAATGAAGACGAGAACAATCAGTGGCAGAACAGATCATGGTGGAGACGAGAACAATCAGTAACAGAACAGATCATGATGGAGACGAGAACAACCAGTGACAGAACAGATCACGGTGGAGACGAGAACAACCAGTGACCGAACAGATCATGGTGGAGACGAGAACAACCCGTGACAGAACAGATGATGATTGAGACGAGAACAACTAGTGACAGAACATATCATTGTTAATACGAGAACAACCAGTAACAGAACAGATCGTGATGGAGACGAGAACAACCAGTGACAGAACAGATCATGATGGAGACGAGAACAACCAGTAACAGAACAGATCGTGATGCAGACGAGAACAACCAGTAACAGAACAGATCATGATGGAGACGAGAACAACTAGTGACAGAACATAGCATTGTTAATACGAGAACAACCAGTAACAGAACAGATCGTGATGGAGACGAGAACAACCAGTAACAGAACAGATCATGATGGTGACGAGAACAACTAGTGACAGAACATATCATTGTTAATACGAGAACAACCAGTGACAGAACAGATCATGATGGAGACGAGAACAACCAGTAACAGAACAGATCGTGATGGAGACGAGAACAACCAGTGACAGAACAGATCATGATGGTGACGAGAACAACTAGTGACAGAACATATCATTGTTAATACGAGAACAACCAGTGACAGAACAGATCGTGGTGGAGACGAGAACAACCAGTAACAGAACAGATCGTGATGGAGACGAGAACAACCAGTGACAGAACAGATCATGGTGGAGATGAGAACAACCAGTGACAGAACAGATCATGGTGGAGACGAGAACAACCAGTGACAGAACAGAACATGGTGGAGATGAGAACAGCCAGTGACATAACAGATCATGGTGGAGACGAGAACAACCAGTGACAGAACAGATCATGATGGAGTCGAGAGCAATCAGTGACAGAACACATCATGATGGAGACGAGAACAACCAGTAACAGAACAGATCATCGTTAAGACGAGAACAATCAGTAACAGAACAGATCATGATGGAAACGAGAACAACCAGTAACAGAACAGATCATGATGGAGACGAGAGCAATCAGTGACAGAACACATCATGATGGAGACCGGTTGTATAAAATTATATAAAAGATATCTACGGTTCCAATCAGCCGAAAATGTATCCCAATACAAAATTTATCGAAACCGTGTCCATTCATAAGTCAGAAATGCAAAACTAAATCGAAAACAGAGATACTAATTCGAAATTCTGGGAGGAAATTTTGCAAGTCTGTTCTGAACAACAGAAATACAAATGTGTCTCCAGTACATGTACCTCCTCGTACCATTGACAATATCAACTATAATACTGACAAAACAGAAACGATTATTTTGTGGGTATTTGTCAGAAAATTGCTCGATGGATTGATTGGTAAATTGCGATCGTTGGGAATAACTGGGGGCTTTTTAGCTGTATATAAAGCACTATTTTACTGTACGTCAGCAATGCCTGGTTTTAAGTGAACCAATTTAGGTGTACTTCGACATATGTGGGATGGTTGCCAGTTCCCACCTGCAGGTCGTGGGTTTCCTGTGGGCAAAGAGCCCGGTTTCCTCCCATAATAAAACTGACAACGCAGCCATATAAGTAAACTAATCTTGAGCGCGGTGTAAAACACCAAACAATCAGTCAATCAGGTGTACTGTCATCAACAACAGGTGTCCCTCAGGAATCTGTTTTTGGTTCCTGTTTTTTTGGTTATATATAAATGGCTTGCCTGAAAATATCTTAAGTAGTATAAAATTATTTGCAGACGGTACCTACCTGTACGTCATATCAAATACTCCAAATGAATATAGTGCTATTGGAACAAATCTTTAACTGTTTTTAAAAGACCATTCTCTTCTGACGTTCAGTGCAATTTCCAAGCCAAACCCCATAGCTTTAGGAATTAGTTGCCAAAGCCAATCAGCTTCTAAACAGATAAAGCAAAATTATGTGAATCAGTTACAGAAACAGATCATGATGAAGGAGAGAGAGAGAGGGGGGTATTATTTTTTGTTACCTTAAAGGGGCATGAGTTGCCAAAATGTTGATATTTTGACGTAAACACAGAATGTTGAAATTATCGGCTATTCAGAAGCTTTTTAGTGCTTCTAGTCTCGATAATGTACGATAAAGTATTGTTTTGAACTAACTTTGGCTTAGAATGAATGAATGGTCGTCCCGGTTATTTAAATTTTGCTACTTTTCAAACACGTTTTTGGTTCGTACAGGGCACATACTGTATGGATTTTCCTCATTCCAACGCCAATCATTTAGTTTTTCGATGGCCTTCAAAGCCTCTTACTGTCGTGACGATAAAAAATTATGAAAAAAGTGTGAATTTTGCCAGCTCATGCCACTTTAAACCTTTGTAAGAAAAGTTAGGCTAATAAGCATCAATGTAATATACAGATATCTCCGGAAGATTTAGTTTTCATATTTTGGGGTATTATCATTTAGTTTCGATATATTCGATGCTAATGACAATACTGTAAATCCGTTTAGCTGTAAGTACCCTCAAGTACCCTCTGTATGTAATTAAGAGAGTTTAATCTGTACGTATATAGCAAGTTTATTTTAAAATTCGTTTTCAGGGGAGGTAACTCTCACTGCCTTTGTAAGACCGACAAGACTGCTGCCTACAAAAAGACATTAATAACATCACGACGAACCTTTCCATAATGAACAATTTTTGTATTCTAGTTGACAATAACATATTGTGTTTTTCCACTATATGATGTAACTTAATAGACCGCCAATTCATTATAACAAACAAATAGTAATGGACAATGATACCTCTATATGACTATTTATTCGTTATCTCATATGAAGGAAAAATTGGAATAGGGGTGGGGTGCGGGTGGGGGGGGGATGTGAACTAAAAGGGGAAATGCAAAAAGAAAAAAAACAACAGATTCTGAGGCTGGGACGGGGACATACTAATTTCCTGCGGTTTTGAAACTTTCTATCTGTATATGTGAACTGAGTGTGCTGAATTGTAACCGTCACTTTAATTCTAGATGTGTGATTAAGTACCGTATCATCAAACCTATTATATATTTTATTATATGTTCTGTGTTACTAGTATTTAATCAGTACCTGTTTTAGTCCGTCTGATTAGACCCAGTGAACAAATTACATGATGGTATGTAAAACAGAATTATATAAACCCCCAAACGCCTGATGTAGACTGTACGAATGTAGGGAAACCTTCAAATAAGATTGTTTTTAGAAGCTTTAATATAATCTATAGCTGTTACGATTCATTCAAAATAAAATGACGTGATAACATTTATGTCAAACTGTCTTTAAATGACTTGTAATGCACCTTTGATTTATTAAAGACATGAATCGAGACACGTGGCAACACAAATTAACTGACCTCACAGGGTTTCTAAAACATGTCGTTATGTTGTTTTTAAACGCTCTATAAAATCTTAACCGTGAAAAATAACGGGGCTACCGCTGACTGTTTTGACTTTAGTTTACTGACCAGGATAGAGGAATTGCAGTGGAAAACAATGACAATGGTTTATGTAGTGGTCAAGGATACTGACGGGAGCAGAGGACGAGTCATCGACAAAAACTGAACAGTTCAAAACAATGGGTACATCTCTGGCAGTGGTGTATGGAATGGGTAATACCTGGGGATGATGGAGACCAGGTAGGAGTGACTGGGGATGAGGGTGACTGGGGCTGATGGTGACTGGGGCTGATGGTGATCAGGGTGGAGTGACTGGGGATGAGGGTGACTGGGGCTGATGGTGATCAGGGTGGAGTGACTGGGGATGAGGGTGACTGGGGCTGATGGTGATCAGGGTGGAATGACTGGGGATGACGGTGGCTGGGGCTGATGGTGATCAGGGTGGAGTGACTGGGGATGAGGGTGACTGGGGCTGATGGTGATCAGGGTGAAATGACTGGGGATGAGGGTGACTGGGGCTGATGGTGATCAGGGTGAAATGACTGGGGATGACGGTGACTGGGGCTGATGGTGATCAGGGTGGAATGACTGGGGATGACGGTGACTGGGGCTGATGGTGATCAGGGTGGAATGACTGGGGATGAGGGTGACTGGGGCTGATGGTGATCAGGGTGGAGTGACTGGGGATGAGGGTGACTGGGGCTGAGAGCGACCAAAGAGGTGTTGGTCGGGACAGGGGTGGTAGGGGCTTGGAATGGCCGCCGGGCTGAGGGTGATCGAAGATTGGGATGGCAGGGGCTTAGTGTGACTTGGGTAGCAGTGGTTGGGGTGACGTAGGCTGGGGGGTGACAAGGGCCGCGGGTGTGGGGATGATTGGGACTGGAGTAAACATTACTGGGGCTTGGGTGACCGGGATTGGGATTGGGAATAATTAGCGCTAGGGTAACCGGGACTGCGGATAATTAGGGCTAGGGTGACCGAGACTGAGGATAATTAAAGCTATGGTGACCGGGACTTGGGGTGACTGGGGCCGAGGTGACCAGGACTGCGCATTATTCAACATCCATTGGGATACACCAGCCACCAGGTTCTAATGTTTAATTCAACTTTAATTCAAATCATATATAAACAGACCAGTTCTCCATTGAGTATATCTAAACAGATAATAACAATTTGGTATTTTGCAAGACATTTGCAAACGTAATCTTTTCATGATTCTGACGAAATGCTATACGGCATTGTGTTAGTAACGTAATTAGAGATGCATAAATCTATGGTTGCAGTAGTATTATAATAAAGTCCCTGATTATGTTTCTTCTTGTTCATCTGAAAGCAATATGTCTAGACCACACATGACAAGTCGTGACATTCTCTTGTAAAGGTAGAACTTAAGTAATAAATCAACCTACAATTGACTTATTATCAAAACTGTAAAAAAAAATGGATTTGTTTCGTAAGCACCATAAATACTAATTAAAAGACCTAATTCCTAATTTAGTGAAGAAAAACGCAAAATATTTAATTAACGACGTTAAACGAAATTTAATGAGCTGTCAAACAATTTTTTTTCTTGATTTCAGATTGCCATTGTTGGCCTTGCAAAAAATAACTTTCTTAGAACGTAAATTGACGCTTAGAGTCGGAGTGTATTATTAGGTGTATCATTTATCAAACTTTGGCAGTGGTTGTCTATCAATTAATTATAATGGGTAATTTTAGGCCATATAATAAATATGAAGCTACGTATCCCTCAGTAGGCCGATTTCACTCAATCCGTCACTGACCTATGTGACGAAGTTTTCTGTTTCAGTAACAAGACTGTAAGACATCCCCCACTCCACTCGACCCTAATCAAAGAGAACGGTGCTTAACCTAAGAAAGGGGTGCTTAATCTAAGAGAGAGGTGCTTAATCTAAGTGAGGGGTGCTTAATCTAAGAGAAGGGTGCTTAATCTAAGAAAGGGGTGCTTAATCTAAGAGAAGAGTGCTTAATCTAAGAAAGGGGTGCTTAATCTAAGAGAGAGGTGCTTAATCTAAGTGAGGGGTGCTTAATCTAAGAGAAGGGTGCTTGATCTAAGAGAGGGGTGCTTAATCTAAGAGAGGGGTGCTTAATCTAAGAGAAGGGTGCTTAATCTAAGAGAGAGGTGCTTAATCTAAGTGAGGGGTGCTTGATCTAAGAAAAGGGTACTTAATCTAAGAGAGGGGTGCTTAATCTAAGAAAGGGGTGCTTAATCTAAGAGAGGGGGGCTTAACGAAACGAAACTACAAAACAAAAGTTATCGGATAAGTCTTTAGATAGTAAAAAATATTGGAATTTAATGAAATCACTATTAGGAACAAAATGTAAACCCCAAATTCCACCCTTGCTTGTTAACGATAATGTGATTACTGAGGTTGTGTTAAAAGCCGAAGCATTTTGTCAGTATTTCGCTCAACAATCAACATTACCTGAAAACACTAATCCCCAACTTCCGGAATTTACTTATGTTACAGATGCCCGCCTTTCGTTCATACAAACTGATTCTAAAGAGGTGTCAAGCATTCTTAAATCATTAAATGTGCGTAAAGCATCGGGAGATGATGGGATTAGTAATTACATGCTTAAACTATGCCAGGACTCCGTATCGGGTCCACTAGCAACATTATTTAATTATTCCTTGAAATATGGTTGTTTCCCTGCAGCATGGAAACTATCTAAAGTTTGCCCTATTCATAAAAAGGACGAACGAAATAAAATTGAAAATTATAGACCTGTGTCATTACAATCTGCAGTCTCGAAAGTATTAGAGAAAATAGTATTTAAACGTATTTATGAGTACTGTGTAGACCACAATTTATTAATCGCTGAAAATTCTGGCTTTAAACCTGGAGATTCAACAATTAATGCATGCCTAAAAATAGTACATTCAATTTACGATAATCTTGATAAAGGACTTGATGTTTGTTTAGTATTCTTAGATGTCAGTAAAGCCTTCGATAGAGTTTGGATTGAGGGTCTTCTCTTTAAGTTAAAGCAAATTGGAATTTATGGCCCACTCTACCATTGGCTGAAAGACTATTTAACAGATAGGTATATAAAGGTTGTTTTAAATGGCAGGGAGTCCAGGAAGTATTGTATAAATGCAGGTGTGCCCCAAGGCTCCGTTTTGGGGCCTCTTCTTTTTTTGATATACGTAAATGACGTGTGTGAAAATATAAGATGCAATATCAATTTATATGCAGATGACACGTCATTGATGGAGCCCATACGGGATATAGATACATCACAATGCAAAATCAACCATGACCTAAATGTCTTATCTCGTTGGGCTACTCAATGGCGTGTCACGTTTAATGAGCTAAAAACAGTGTATCTTCTAGTTTCCAACAAGAAAAATCCTATGTTACCAAAATTATATCTCAATGGTGTTGAAGTGAGGCGTGCTCGGTCCCATAAACATTTGGGTATAATTTTGAACGAAAAATGCAAATGGGACGACCACATCCGGGAAATTTCTATAAAAGCAAATAAGCGATTATCAGTTATGACAAAAACCAAATCTCTACTAGGACGACATTGTCTTCAAAATTTGTACGTCACTTCAGTAAGATCTATACTAGAATATGGCAGTGTTATTTTTGATAATTGTGCCCTTAATCTTTTACAAAAAATCGAGGCCGTGCAACGAAGGGCAGCACTTATTACCACAGGAGGTCTACGTCGTACACCATATACGCAGTTATTGAAAGAACTAAATTGGGAAACATTACAAAACAGACGGAGAAAACATAGGCTATTATTGTTTCACAAGTTAGTAAATGGTCTTTCCCCGCCGTATCTAAACAAGCTTCTTCCCCCAAAACGATCCGAATTACCAAACTATAGACACCAATTACGAAATCGTCACAGTTATACTACGTTTAAATGTAGAACAACTTTTTTCAAAAACTCATTTTTCCCTAAAACAACACAAGAATGGAATTCACTTAGCGAAAAACAAACACATTTATCACTACATCAACTTAAAAAAGAAATCACAACAACTGAACTGAACTGCTTCTCGCTTTTATACAATGCTTTTAATAGCTTCGAATCTAAGATGCACTGCCGGATGAGAATGGGTCTGAGCACGCTTCACAGTGACCTGTTCCGATACAACATCGTCAACGATCCATCATGTGAGATGTGTGGTCACCCCACGGAGGACTTCAAACATTTTGTGTTTGACTGTCCCAGTTACATTGCGCCCAGAAAATACATGCTTACGTCATTGGCTAAATTGGTTTGTCCTAATGTACACTACTCTTTCCTTTTGGATAAAACTCTCTATTCCCACATGTGTAAAGTTATGCTATTTGGAACAAAAGACCTGGATTACGATGACAATGTCATACTTTTCAAAATTGTTCACCAATACATCAAAGAGACAAACCGATTTATACAAGTTAATTAATGGATCAAGTCATAGACATGATATGAAATCAATTGTTTTGTTTTTTGTCCTTTGTCCAATATGTACACTTGTCATTTATGTTATTATGTTATTATGTGAATATGAATTGTTGAGGAGAAGCCCTAGTGACCCATGGCCGAGGCTCATCCTCTATAAAGAAATAAAGAATTAAATTAAATTAAATTAAATTAATCTAAGAGAGGGGGGCTTAACCTAAGAGAGAGGTGCTTAATCTAAGTGAGGGGTGCTTAATCTAAGAAAGGGGTGCTTAATCTAAGAAAGGGGTGCTTAATCTAAGAGAGGGGTGCTTAATCTAAGAGACGGGTGCTTAATCTAAGAGACGGGTGCTTAATCTAAGAGAAGGGTGCTTGATACAAGAGACGGGAGCTTAATCTAAGAAAGGGGTGCTTAATCTAAGAAAGGGGTGCTTAATCTAAGAAAGGGGTGCTTAATCTAAGAGACGGGTGCTTAATCTAAGAGACGGGTGCTTAATCTAAGAGAAGGGTGCTTGATCTAAGAAAGGGGTGCTTAATCTAAGAAAGGGGTGCTTAATCTAAGAAAGGGGTGCTTGATCTAAGAAAGGGGTGCTTAATCTAAGAAAGGGGTGCTTAATCTAAGAGAAGGGTGCTTGATCTAAGAAAGGGGTGCTTAATCTAAGAGAGGGGTGCTTAATCTAAGAAAGGGGTGCTTAATCTAAGAGAAGGGTGCGTAATCTAAGAGAAGGGTGCTTAATCTAAAGATGGGTGCTTAATCTAAAGACGGATGCTTAATCTAAGAAAGGGGTGCTTAATCTAAGAGAGGGGTGCTTAATCTAAGAAAGGGGTGCTTAATCTAAGAGAGGGGTGCTTAATCTAAGAAAGGGGTGCTTAATCTAAGAAAGGGGTGCTTAATCTAAGAAAGGGGTGCTTAATCTAAGAGAAGGGTGCTTGATCTAAGAAAGGGGTGCTTAATCTAAGAGAGGGGTGCTTAATCTAAGAAAGGGGTGCTTAATCTAAGAGAAGGGTGCTTAATCTAAGAGAAGGGTGCTTGATCTAAGAAAGGGGTGCTTAATCTAAGAGAGGGGTGCTTGATCTAAGAGAGGGGTGCTTAATCTAAGAGAAGGGTGCTTAATCTAAGAGAAGGGTGCTTGATCTAAGAAAGGGGTGCTTAATCTAAGAGAAGGGTGCTTAATCTAAGAAAGGGGTGCTTAATCTAAGTGAGGGGTGCTTAATCTAAGAGAAGGGTGCTTAATCTAAGAGAGGGGTGCTTAATCTAAGAAAGGGTTGCTTAATCTAAGAGAGGGGTGCTTAATCTAAGAGATGGGTGCTTAATCTAAGAAAGGGGTGCTTAATCTAAGAAAGGGGTGCTTAATCTAAGAGAGGGGTGCTTAATCTAAGAGAGGGGTGCTTAATCTAAGAGAAGGGTGCTTAATCTAAGAGAAGGGTGCTTAATCTAAGAGAAGGGTGCTTAATCTAAGAGAAGGGTGCTTAATCTAAGAAAGGGGTGCTTAATCTAAGAGAAGGGTGCTTAATCTAAGAAAGGGGTGCTTAATCTAAGAAAGGGGTGCTTAATCTAAGAAAGGGGTGCTAAATCTAAGAGAAGGGTGCTTGATCTAAGAAAGGGGTGCTTAATCTAAGAGAGGGGTGCTTAATCTAAGAAAGGGGTGCTTAATCTAAGAAAGGGGTGCTTAATCTAAGAAAGGGGTGCTTAATCTAAGAAAGGGGTGCTTAATCTAAGAAAGGGGTGCTTGATCTAAGAAAGGGGTGCTTGATCTAAGAAAGGGGTGCTTAATCTAAGAAAGGGGTGCTTAATCTAAGAAAGGGGTGCTTAATCTAAGAAAGGGGTGCTTAATCTAAGAAAGGGGTGCTTAATCTAAGAGAGGGGTGCTTAATCTAAGAGAAGGGTGCTTAATCTAAGAGAGGGGTGCTTAATCTAAGTGAGCGGTGCTTAATCTAAGAGAAGGGTGCTTAATCTAAGAAAGGGGTGCTTAATCTAAAGATGGGTGCTTAATCTAAAGATGGGTGCTTAATCTAAAGACGGATGCGTAATCTAAGAGAGGGGTGCTTGATGTAAGAGACGGACGCTTAATCTAAAGATGGGCGCTTAATCTAAAGACGGGTGCTTAATCTATAGACGGATGCTTAATCTATAGACGGGTGCCTAATCTATGAGACGGGTGCCTAATCTAAGAGACGGGTGCTTAATCTAAAGATGGGTGCTTAATCTAAAGATGGGTGCTTAATCTAAAGACGGGTGTTTAATCTAAAGACGGGTGCTTAATCTAAAGATGGGTGTTTAATCTAAAGACGGGTGCTTGATCTAAGAGAGGGGTGCTTAATCTAAAGACGGATGCTTAATCTAAAGATGGGTGCTTAATCTAAAGATGGGTGCTTAATCTAAAGACGGGTGCTTAATCTAAAGATGGGTGTTTAATCTAAAGACGGGTACTTGATCTAAGAGAGGGGTGCTTAATCTAAAGACGGATGCTTAATCTAAAGATGGGTGCTTAATCTAAAGATGGGTGCTTAATCTATAGACGGGTGCCTAATCTAAGAGACGGGTGCTTAATCTAAGAGACGGATGCTTAATCTAAAGATGGGTGCGTAATCTAAAGATGGGTGCTTAATCTAAAGATGGGTGTTTAATCTAAAGACGGGTGCTTGATCTAAGAGAGGGGTGCTTAATCTAAAGACGGATGCTTAATCTAAAGATGGGTGCTTAATCTAAAGATGGGTGCTTAATCTAAAGACGGGTGCTTAATCTAAGAGAGGGGTGCCTAATCTAAGAGACGGGCGCTTAATCTAAGAGAGGAGAGCTTAATCTAAGAGAAGGGTGATTAATCTAAGAGAGGGGGGCTTAATCTAAGTGAGGGGTGCTTAATCTAAGAGAAGAGTGCTTAATCTAAGAGAGGGGTGCCTAATCTAAAGATGGGTGCTAAATGCTTTCAGATCCAGCACTGCGCAGAATAATTCGGGTTTCTGACTTTAAAATGACTATTTTTTATACTGACAGCGTCGCCCGTCAGTATGAAAAATTAATTTTTCACTAATTGGTTTGGAATACAGGAGTTCCGTGTTTAATATTTTACGTTAGCTCTTTGAACTGTTCAGACGTGTCATATTGATCCACTGAGTCCTTTTCATTTTCATAAAGTTTGATGATCCAGTGTTGGGCGTTTAAATTACCTTGAAAATTAGAAGATTGACGTTGAAATATATCAAAACTCTGTAAAGCCAGTAGGTCTAATATGTGCTAATAAAGGACAAAATACAAATACCCGGTATCACCAGAAAGCTCTTGATTTGTACGTCTTCATTAAAAGAACGAGCAATTAACTTACTTAATTAAAGTCGAAATACTGTCCAATTTATTTGTTGCCATCCATATTCAAATTTCCCGATTAGTTTCCTTGTGTCTACCACTCAACATGGGTTTCACTTGATGTTTTTACGACGCAAAGCGCAAGAAATACATAAACGATGATCAATCAAAAATAAACTCAAATAAACTCAAAATACTAGACAGATTAAATCTTAGAAACTGTGACTTGAAGAACATATCCACAAAGGAAAAAGCACTCCCCTGAAAAGTCTGCACCGACCGATAAAATCATTGGTGTTGGCAAACTGATGTTGCAGAAACGATTGTGATCATAAAGGGCAACATTCTGACGATAAGAAATCACCATTAATGGCAATAACCTATACAATTTATTCAGGATAGCGTTAGCTATATCAAAAGTGTATTTTAACAAAATAATGAGATGCTTGTAAGTATGAAACTTCAGTGTCCACCTGGCTTCACAGGGCGAACATATTAAAGTAAAAATGTCCCTTTGAGTGTGTGGAACACATTCCTTGAGCAGAAGGTCAATAGTGCTTATAGCCTCCATTAGCTTCCAGCCTGCGCCTCATCCCTCCAGTGAGACGTCGGATCTGTTGAAGGGGTAACTGCGCGGATTTGAATACTTTAGAGCACTTTTAAGATAGGATGGGCAGAAACTTTCAAGCCCTAGAGCCTCCAGTACAAAATCTGCAGGAATTGGAAGCCTGTGTCTCACTGGAGGGGTGAGAAGCAGGTTGGAAGCTAATGGAGGTTATGTACGCTATTGACCTTCTGCTCTTGGGATGTGTTCTACACACTCAAAGTGACATCTTTACGTCAATAAGCTCAATGGGCCTCCGTGGCTAAATAGGTATAGAGCGTTGGACGCTCAATCCAAACAGCCTTCTACCAATGGGTCACGGGTTCGAATCTCACTCAGTCCCCCCCCCCCAAAAAAAAAAATGGAAAATCTGACTGGGTTTTCACTCGAACGAGGGATGGTTGCCAGTTACCACCGGAAGGTCGTGGGTTTCCTCCCACAATAAAACTGGCAACGCCGCCATATAAAAGAAATAATCTTGAGCGTGGCGTAAAACACCAAACAATCAACCAAGCAATCAATAAGCTCAAGGGCAATCACTCTCGAGCACAAGTTTGAAAGGGGAGTAAACTTTTGGCTTGCTAGAAATATGGTGCAATTTTGCATCTTTTAAATTTGCAATATTGATGCCCTTGAACGATTGCCAAAAATTAGCTTCATACTGCCTATATGGAACAAAAAAAAAAACGCAAATTGATTGAAACTTAGTGTTCTTTGTCATTTTGTATGATATCTTTTTTACTGATTTTTTACTATAAGAAGTACAAAATAAGAACTTTTACTTGATAACAATTTTTGAGATACATGCCAAGGTAGTTTTATCAGCAACAAAAGCCGACACGCCAATAAATCTAATCACCAGCAACAATAGCCCTGAAATATACCCATAGGTCTAGATTAAGACTTTTTAATGTTGTCCGTGAGTACCATACATCTCCGGTTCATATACGTTACCGGCTTTACAGATATTATTTCAATGTTAATCCTTTACTTTTCAATGTACCGGTACTCCAAACGCTCAACTTCTAGACAAACGGAATATATAAAAAGGACCAAATTTTGACTGATCAAAGTATATTTCCTTTAAAACCGAATTTTGAAATTATCAGCTATTTTTCTTCCAGATGTACAATTTAGAAGGAATTCTTTATGTACTTTGAAGTAGGGTCGATGAATTTGAATCCCTCTTTACAATCAGAGTTTTATTAAAGAATATACGAATTTTGGCAGGTCGCACCAAAATAAGATAATTGTAATGGTTGATAAAATGATAAATTCAGTGAGCCAGATTTAACTGAAGGTGTGTAATAAGACAACAGCTGCACTTCTGTGCTTTTAAACATGCACTAAACCAAAACTGTTCACGGATCCTTGTGACTGTGCGCTAAAAACACAATAACAGTTGAAAACCTTGATAGAAGAATAACGGATGTGTTGGCAAAAAGGGTTCCTCTATCTCTGGGAGCAGGTTACAGACATTTTAGTAATTCGCTTGCTTGGTTGCCCCGCCCGCCAAAGCTCATTATCAACACTAACCACGTTTATCGAATCAATAACTAAGATACTGGATCCCTCAGGCACACTCCAAGTCAGGTTTTCAGTTTCCGAAGCTATTGAAAAAGGAAATCAATAAGGCCAAACTCCTGTCTGTCGCCAACCTAATGAAATATCAAGTTGTGGTTTATTATAACAACTTATGATTGGGTATAAACGTCTCAATGATATGCATGCCCCTTTTTAACACAAAAAGAAACTTGTCTCGATGGTTATTTTAGACAAGAAGATTTTCCCTGTGTCCGTGTGTTTTAGTGTTCACCAAAAATATATATAGGTATAGTCCAATGAACTTACTAAGTGAAATTACCATACATAAAATCCCCAATTACCTACACTTCTAAGTACTATTGATACAGTATAGGTTGATATAAGTGAATATGGTGAATATCATGAATAGCGATAGAATCAGTGGACCATATCGACAGTACATAATGAGGTGTTTTATCTGTGGTACTTTCTCTCGCCCTCTGTCCCGTTATACCTCGTGCATTAAATGCAGATCTATAACCCGTTCATTATCACTATATAGACTATCTTTTGAAGTGATCCATATCTTGTCAGGGGTTTTATATGTAGCCTATTTTCTCAGAGATTGATTTATATCTCATATTTTTCCAATCCTGAAAATGTAAAGCCTGTCTTGTTGGAAATGGCTAAGGATCCGCTTTTTCGCGTATTAAGACGGTTATATTATGAGACAGGGAGAAAATCTATGTCTGGTATTGTATTTTTCGACATGGATTTTCTTCTATCTCGTTAAATATACTGGTTATTTGACCAAACCTGGCTGTTTGATGTCTGTGCCAAAATAGCGATGGTTCGATTCTGATTTTTTAAAGACGAAAATCGCGTGGATAGTGCGTTGGGAATTTCTTAGTCTTCTTTATTGTTGTTATGATAACTGGCCTGGTTTAGCAGAGCAAGCAAAACGCTCTCCAGCTGCACGTGTGGCGCATTCTCGACCGTGTGTTATCAGATCTATATCAACAGTAGCAATAAAGAATAGATTCGTTTGCTTTATTACGGAGGCCTATTAGTGCCATGGGTGGAATGTTTACTTTTCCAGTGTTTTTCCAGTCTTAAACAGCATTTTGCACAAGCGGAAACTTGATTTTGAGACGAGAGATTATGTATGTCGAAAAAAATCAAGCGTGTATCATTAGAATCATACCTTTAAGTAAAACGATTTGCAGAGAAAGTCGAAAAACGATGTAAACTGTCAAATCACAAGGGAAACATTTCCACCGCGGTGGTAAGGTTCTCACCGCGGTGGAAATATTCACACCGCGGAGGAAACTTTTCTCCGCGGTGTGAATATTTCCACTGCGGTGAGAACATTTCCACCGCGGTGAGAACGTTTCCCTTGTGATTTGACAGTTTACATCGTTTTTCGACTTTCTCTTCAAATCGTTTTAATTAAAAGTATGATTGTACGGAGGCCTATTAGTGCCTATCTACCTGACCGGTAAAGTAAGTAAACCAGGATAGAGACACATGAGTGCGGCTAATTAGTGCCATGGGTGGAATTTTTCCTTTTCCAGTGTTTTTCAGTCTTTAACAGCATTTTGCACAAGCGGAAACTTGATTTTGAGACGAGAGATTCTGTATGTCGAAGAAAAACAAGCGTGTATCATTAAAATCATACCTTTAAGTAAAACGATTTGCAGAAAAAGTTTGTGATTTATCACCGCGGTGGGAACGTTTCCACCGCCGTAGGAACGTTTCCACCGCGATTAAAAGGTTTCAACCGCGGAGAAAAGGTTCTCACCGCGGAGAGAAAACTTTTCTCCGCGGTGTGAACATTTTCTCTGCGGTGAAAACATTCCCACCGCGGTGGGAACGTTTCAACCGCGGTGGAAAGGTTCCCACCGCGGTGATAAATCACAAATAATTTGAATTTCAACCGCGGAGGGAACCTTTTCACCGCGGTATACAGAATCTCTTGTCTCCAAACCAAGTTTTATAGCTTGTGCAAAATGCTGTTACAGACGAGAAAACACTGGAAAAGTCAAAATCCCACCCATGGCACTAATAGGCCTCCGTACTTTATGGCCTCGTCGGGGCATTTTGGGGATCAACATGGTTGAAATGAAGGAAATTAGTCCGTATACAAATTTTAGGTATATATAGGCGTGAAGTAATGCTTATCACTACAAAGGCTTGTAACGTATAGGCCTATAGGCTACCATAATTTTTACTACTGACGTCATTATCTTGGGGCCTTTGCGCTATAGATACTGGACCATGTTTCACAAAGCTGCGTAGCGTAAGTTTTCACGTAACTGCCATAGCAACCCATACTGTAGAGATGCGTTAGTATGAAAGTTACAGGGTCCCGACTTTTAGAGGGAAACCCGATTTGCGGCCGTTCATCCGAGGTTTTATGATTACCTCCTATTTTTCTACTAATCTGAAGGCCAACGAAAAACCACAACTAAAATTAGGCTGTGTGTCAATCCTATAACGACCTACGTAGGCCTACGTTGCGTTAGTCCGCAATATGTTGAGTGGATTGAAGGATAAATTCTGATACGCCCGCACGGGCTTCTTCAATACCACGTCAACATAGGGTACATTTGAAAAATCTAAGAGTTGCTCTCGGAATTTTAAAAAAATGATAACTCGCAATTTTTAAACGTTACCCACCTAAAATTTTGTCAGAAAGCTTCTTTGATAATCCCTTCGTAGAGCTAAACCATCATTTGTGATCATACACATCGCCAAACAACGGAATTTGCTAAGTTTAAATTCCCTTTGCGTTATCACCGACTTTCCCTGACAGCCGTTACCGGTTGTAGTGGCGAGCATGATTTGAAAGTTCGCGGTAGATGGCGGTGTGATCGCCCGAGAAAATTTTTAGTCAATAGACGGAATTCAAACTTAGCGAAATTGGCTGCTAACAGATTTTAAGGTCACATATGATGGTTTAGCTCTACGAAGGGATTATCAAAGAAGCTTTCTGACAAAATTTTAGGTGAGTAATGTTTAAAAATTGCGAGTTATCATTTTTTTAAAATTCCGAGAGCAACTCTTAGATTTTTCAAATGTACCCTATGTTGACGTGGTATTGAAGAAGCCCGTGCGGGCGTATCAGAATTTATCCTTCAATCCACTCAACATATTGCGGACTAACGTTGCGTAGGCCCTATATGATATAAATGATTTAAATCGCCAATTGGTATCAGGTAGGCTATAGCCCGAAATAGGTTAAAAACTAAAAACTGTTAAATTATTTGGACAAATTGTATCATGGTTTATTTTTCATTTATCTTTTTTTTTTTTTTTTCGTATCCAGTTTTGAGTAAATTAATACAGATATGCTACCTGTTCATAGACTTTTGGTATAACGTATTAAACATTTTCTGGGTATAGTGGGGCAATAATTTTTCATACATCCTTCCTTTTCGAAACAAACTTCCTTACAATGCGGTAATAAACAAGTTTATGGGGTATATTTTTAGGTCGTTGGAAGCAATCACTCCTTCATTCCATAGTAGGTCAAAGTGTATATGTAAATTGTAGTAGATTAAATAAGTATTGGGACGAATATAGTGTGAACTCCGTCTTTTCGTGGTTTATTTATTTGCCTGAAGGTTTTCGTCTCTGTCTATGTCTGACTCACTGGCTTTGTAATCATCTTGGTAGCTGTGGGATTGAGACTGGAGAATTATGTAGGTAATCCTATATATAAAAGTGAATAGGACGAGATGAGGTTGAATGCGACAAGCCTGCCTTGTCAGGTTGATGACGTTACACGTGACCTCTGAACTGTGATTCACCATTGCCAGAACTCTCCTACATTCGGAACACGGAAGCTGACTTAGGAAGATTGGGCTGTTTGTATGGAATTTGCCGCATGCACTAAGAATGGCGGGCACCTGTTTTCTTTTAGCAGCGCCATCTACCAACAAGAAACAGTTTCCTGTCAACTTCAAACGACTCTCTAATCTGTTAAATTATATCTGAAACAAGGAGTCTGCTTTCCACAGGAATTGAACGGTAGGTCTTCTTGTTTCCATACACGCATGACAATTCATCAGCTGTTAATAAGCTAGTAAAGTTGAATATAGATTGTGATTGGGATGAAAGACTTAGCAGAAGTTATGACCCAGTTTTCATTGACCGATGACAAGTGGTTGTCTGTGTTTTGTCATCATACTCTATAGTATAATCCTATTAATGATATTACGCCGTTTTGTCACAACCAGACCTCTACACTCTACAACTTAACAGCTAGACGAGAACACTGGAATAGAAGGTTTCACAAAGATGAGCCGTCTGAGCAGGATTTTATCCTCAGCAGTCGTCATTGTCAAAATTTTAATTCACCAAAGTGAATTCCTTATCTGCCTCCTTGTTGAAATGTTCAATAATCTGATTTTCATTATGTCGTCCGACGACCAGCAAATGTAAGAATGTAGATTATCTACTAGATAACGATTCGGTTTTAACTTGTTGAATTACCAAAATTTATGCTTTACAAATATACTTACAATAGGCCTAATATTTAATTCACTGACTGCAGAAAACCACACAATAGAAAATATAGAAAGCCCTGAGTAGTTAGATTATACTACCCGGTATATTTGTTCATATTTGATATATGGTTACTCCTGTCCGGATTGAACTCCGATTTTCTGTTTGTTGAGTGTCCACCGAATACAGAAGTTAGATTTTACTACTCACTTCTTAATGGTTTTGTTTTTCATCTAAAATTTAAAATAATTGGAGGTATAAAAGCACAACTAGAACTGAACTGCATACACTTCAGCTTTGGAGTGATCGGCCCTCAGTCCCACACAGACCTCAGTGGTCCAGTGAGTTAGAGTGATCGGCCCTCAGTCCCACACAGACCTCAGTGGTCCAGTGGGCTAGACTGATTGGCCCTCAGTCCCACACAGACCTCAGTGGTCCAGTGAGCTAGACTGATTGGCCCTCAGTCCCACACAGAACTTCCATCGGTGCGGCGCAGGTTCAAATCTCACACAGTCCAAATAAAAAATAGAAAATTTTCTGAGTGGATTTTTCAGCCGTTTACTGGATTGTAGGATAAATTCTGACACGCCCGCACAGGCTTCTTCAATACCACGTCAACATAGGGTGCAACATATAGTTGCTCTCAGAATTTTCAGAAACATTACTCACCTAAAATTTTGTCCGAAAGCTTCTTTGATAATCCATTCGTAGAGCTAAACCATCCTATGTGACCTTAAATCTGTTAGACAACAGAATTCAGCAGATTTTAAGGTCACATACATGTATGATGGTTTAGCTCTACAAAGGGATTATCAAAGAAGCTTTCGAACAAAATTTGAGGTGAGAAATATTTTAAAATTGCGAGATACCATTTTTTAAAGATTCCGAGAGCAACTCTTAGATTTTTCAAATGTACCCTATGTTGACGTGGTATTGAAGAAGCCCATGCTGGCGTATCAGAAATTATCCTTCAATCCACTCAACATATTGCGGACTAGTGTAAGAGTTGCCAGGTACTCGCCGTAGGTCGGGGGTTTTCTCCCAGCAATGAGTCTGGTTTCCTCTCCCAGTAAACCTGGCAGCGCGCCTTATAAGTGAAATAATCTTGAGTGCGTAGTGAAACATCAATCAATCAATGAACATATTATTGTGGACTAAAGGGGCTTTCACAATTGAGACTTCAGCGGCTCAGTCAAAATGCTGAAATCGATCGCACGGTGGAGATAACTTTTTTCGGCCCGCAGTAGAATCGGAAAAATTACAGCAAGAAAATAATCCATTTTACGTAAGGGCGTGGCAAGGTTCTCGCATGTTTTAATCCACAAATCTCTTGCGGCGAACCGACCGGGGTGAGCAAGCAACGCACGTCTAGCGCATGTGATCCGTGAGACAACCGCGCGTCAAGATACAACGGTTTACGGTGAACTTACTAGCGACCGCACGGATCAGAGGTAATAAAAAAAATCGCACGGCCGAAAATTGGATTCCATGTGCACACCAAACTTTTCTGCGGCTCTTGCGGCACAAAAATTCCGCGCAGTAAGGTGCGGTTGCCCGCAAGGAAGGCTGCGGTCCATCGTACGGAAGGCCAAAATTCATGACCGCAAGAGCCGTAAACCCGCCGTATCTCAATTGTAAAAGCCCCTCAAGGATCCCAGTGTTGTTACTATTGAACACCGGTATTCCATTAATATGGTGACTGGTCATTTCGTCCATAAACCTTTTCGTCCAAGACATTTCGTCCATAGATTTAGGTCATTTCGTCCATGGATACAAGTCATTTCGTCCATGACATAATCCAAGGGAAATCTACCAACAACGCTGACTCTGGTCAGGAATAAAACGTCTCTTTGACAACTTCATTCAATAGGTGTTTGTAACCATCAATTGATGGACGAGTTTGGCGGTGTTTTCGAGTCTCATGACGGAAACACGGAAGTCAGACATGAATTACCTCCCCGTAGTTAATCTTGCCGCGGTTGTCAAAACGCTTGCGACTCACCCTCACATGGTATTGAAGACCTAAGCTAAAATTAATGCTAAATAAAAATTCTGATCTGAACCTCTTTAATGGGTATTCGTTGTTTGGCAAAAACAAATAAAAAAATTGTTTGTACCCTAAATGGGAATCGCAAAATACAGTTTATGTCTTGGTAAAGTAACCCTGCTGTTACAGAAAAGCAGAAAGAAAGACGTGAAACCATTCAAAACTGATATGAAGAAAATAAGTGAAGCCACTCTCTATGGCTTTCTTTGATTATCGGGCATGTTAACAGGGTTCACGATGACACTTGAGTAAACCCATAACAGGGGGTGATCTATAGTTGCTATAAATAGTGGAAAGAAAAAATAAAATTTCATATTCAATCAATTTCTTGTACTATGGACTATCCTTGCGTTGTTTGTGCCGAACCTGTGGAAGACGATCATGAGGCATTGCAGTGTGACGATTGTGATGATTGGCAACACAGGCAAAGCCTTCACCCAAGACCAGATTTATGTGAAACCGTTGAAGAGTAAGTATATTTTTTTGTTTTGACATTTCCGTGTGCAAAAAATGTTAAATGGTTATCGGTATTCTGTACCGATATATATACGATAGCATGACTCAATTTTAATTTTTATTATTTTCAGGTCACTTCTTGATGTTCAGCCAACCACGTCGACAGTAGCGGACGAACCACTGACGTTTAGGCGGATTGAGCGTGGAACCACCCGAGGTAAACCGCTACTAGTTGACAATGTAGGGTATTCGTATACAATCAAGATGCAAGTGGATACTTGTATTTACTGGACGTGTAGCGTTCGAGGGAAACAATTGAAATGTAAGGCAAGCGTCATTGACAAGGATGGGATCTATACGACAGGACTTCTTTGTTTTGATAGGTTAAGGATAATGCACTAGAGGATGTATTCAAGAGCGCCCCATTGATTGTTGAAAACGTTGTTCAAGCTAATCTTGTTGAATCTGAACCGTGTCCGGCCATACCTAAGACCGAGAACTTGGTGAGGACGACAAACCGAACACGACAACATAAGCGCCCAGATGACCCCACTGATCTCAACTTTGAAGTGGGTTTAATTGCTATTTTTTGGTATTTGATTACGAGATTTTATTTCTCGTTATTTACAAACTCACAATGAGAAAATTCTAAGAAAATACAACTAAAATTACACGTCATGTTTTTAGATTTCTACTGATTTTCTGCCGGATGAATTCTTCATAGGTGATATACGGTCGGGGACTTACCGCCATTTGGTGTTTGCCACCCGCAAACAATTGGACCTGCTGGAAAATGCAAAAATCTGGTATGTGGACGCTACCTTCAAGGTCGTAAAAGAACCCTTCAGCCAACTGTTTTCTATTCATGTGTTTGTGCGATCCGGATCAAATGATAAGCAAGTCCCTCTTGTATTTGCTTTGATGTCGAGAAGACGGCGTAAAGACTACAAAAAGGTAGGTTTCCAAACAAATTATTATATAACCTCTTGAGTTCTTAAGCCAAAAGAGTACACCTTGTTTCCCAATATTACAGTCAAGAAGCTTGTGAATTAACGTTGCTTTTTACTCATATTACAGGTTTTCAAGTGTATCAAACGAAATCTTGGGGTGCCATCTTTGAAAGAAGTTGTGACAGACTTTGAGGCCGGTATCTGGAGGGGACTCAATGATGTTTTTCCAACTGTGAAAGTGAAGTTTGTTTGGACCGTTAGAAACTGGAGTGTATATCGACGTCATGTACGTACTAACAATGACGTCGAAGGGTGGCACCAGAGGATCAACAGTCGTACAGGCAGATCAAATATCCAGTTTTACGTCTTAATTCCTTTTTTACATCGCGAAGCTAAGTTTGTGTCCTACCAGACCCGGCTTGTACAGGAAGGGAAGTTATCAAGGAACCAGCGGTCGTCATTCAGACAGAGACAAGCTGCCATCATTGATGCATGGACAAGCTATGAAAATGGAGAACTTTCTGCGTTTCATCTGTTGAGGGAGATTAGCAATTTACGTGCATTTTAAATAGCCTTATTTGAATCTAGGACTACACACTGTCACTATTGTAACAATGTATTTTAATTGAATCAATAAATTTATCTGTAGCATTATAATAATGGTATAAAATGTAAATTATGTAGCCCTTTTTTCATTTCATGTATATGTACTTTTATATGTTTCTTTATCATTTTCATATTATTTAAATAATCAATGTTCTTTTGCTAAATAAACTTTTTTTCTTACTAGGTAGATTATGGATTCTTGTGAAAATTCTTTTCTATTGCTATTATTAATAATATTATTAATTATCGTACCGGCTTACTTATCGAGGCATGTTATTGCAAAAACATTTATGGAGTTAGATTTGGGGGACTGTTCGAACACGAGAAATGACGTCACAACAGCTTTAACGTTGGATGTACGATAACTGATCCCAGTCACTCTACAAAAACATGCAGACGATCGGGTGAATGTCCGGTCCCTACAACTTTATTTCTAAGTCTTGGGAACATTTAAAGTATTTGAACAAAAGTCGACTGAGCCCAGCTTCACTTATGTGGAATTTCTTGACAATGCAAACACTGATGTAAATTTTAGCATTGAAAAACCGGCAAGAGCCGTATGACTACCGGATTAAGATCGTCCACATAATAAACGACTGAAATCATAAACTCATGGACTTGTATTCTCAAAATAATGTCCTATAACTGGTACGTATTGAATCTCTATCGATAGAAATGGACATCCATTTACTTAAAGACTAAGACCTATCATCTAAGATCTCAAATAGTTTTATGGACGAAATGTCCTATATTCATGGACGAAATGACCTAACTTTATGGACGAAGTGTCTTGGACGAAATGGTTTATGGACGAAATGTCCTGTATTCATTAATATTTCACCTACAGATTATATGCTTGAGTAGTTGGACTGTATTTCATATAGGTCAATTCTTCTTCCTTGCTCTGTATAATTTTTGAGATTGAATTTCTATCAGAATGCATTAGGGGGGAATATTTTCTTCAGTCTTATTGTGATTTCTGGAGTAAAATTATTTCATGAATTGATTTGTTTGCATTTTATTTGTTGAAAAAAGAGGGATAACCCTGAAGGAAGTGTAGATTATTTCACCCTGGTTAACTGGCGCAGTAAAATGGGTAAACACCAGACTGCCCATTAAACAGGGTGTCTGGAGTAAAGTTGTACCAGTGTTAGGAAGTTTGAGGCTTAATATTATTTGTTCTTCCATAATATTCTTGACTGCATCATAAGAACCTGAACAAACATACATTTGTACTAGTATGCAACCCTCGCAATTCACCACGGCAATCGGCCATGCCGCAGAGATTGCCGTCGTAAAACTGCTTTTCCGCGGCAATGTCACACACGAAGTCACTATAAAATTTTTGTTTTGAAACAAATTTTCGGCAAGAAGCGGTGGTCGCTGCCTGTGATCGTTTTACAGATCTTCAGCGGCCCATTCCGTGTGTCTTGTAATGGCCCAGGCCGTGCGACAAAACGGACATTTGTTGTACTTACATGTATAGTAGGTAGTGTTTCTGAAAACGAACTTGAATCTTTGACAGAAGCTGCTATAGGTTTATATACAAGTATTATACGGTACTGCAATACATGTGACCCGTGGGATACAAAAATAAGAAAAATGCAGCGGTGAATAATTCTGCCGTGGAAAACCGAGTTCTCCGCGGCAACTTTTTTTTTTTTTTCGCTGTAAAAATCTGAATTGCGAGGGTTGAGTATGTTGTAGTCTGTTTCACTTTGTTTCAGTATAGTTCCATATGGCAGTTTGTACTAGTATGTTGTAGTCTGTTTGTTTCAGTATAGTTCCAACATATAACAGGAGATAATGATATTATAAAGGCTGGTACTTTTCTGAGCACTGCCTGTATCCATAGATGACTATAGGGTGTTTAGTCATTCAAGAGTTTTTTGAAGGAAATTGATATTTGGTACTTCTTGAAAACAATAAGCCTCTTTCGAGTTTGGCTAAAACCCCGCGAGATCACGCGAGAAATGAGTTTAGGGGTATAACTTTCATTGACTGGCCGTTCATTTAACATTAGCATCTATGGTGATCGGCGGTTATCGTGTGGTTCTGTCTTTAATTCTTTATTTCTTAATCATTTCTTTAATCCAATTTTTTGGGGAAACACACCAGAAGCTATCAGTTGCGTTTTTGTCAGTTGACTGTCAATAAAAATATTAATATCGCGTGGAAACGCTTCGAAGTTGTCAAAAACCAACGGTGAAAACATAAACTACGACGTGTTATTTTCGTGTTAGAAATAATTTTATTTTTTCGTCCGTAAAAAAGAAGTATCTAATAGCTTTTTATATATCTTGATATGTCTCACAAAAAGACTTTTGTAAAAAGTATAGATTGTAAGCTGAGAATCACAGATAAAACAACAGGGTTACAGCTGATCTCCATAAGCACTAATGTTAATCGGACAGCCGATCGGTGAAAGTTATACCCCTAAACACGGGTCTCGCGTGATCTCGTGGGACTTCCACCAAACCCGAAAGGGGCTTATTACTAACATGATAAATACTGACCCTTCTGGGTGCTTAATCACATTTTGTGGTGTCGTCCCATGATTTCGCGGCATTCACGGCTTGTAATGGTACAATTAAATACAGGGAATGATATTACTACTATTTGTTGAGATACAGAAACTAAATTTGTTGATTGCTCTCTTTTGTTGATGTGTGTAGGAAGGCTACTTTCAAAAACACTGACATTGACAGTACTCAAACTTTCCAATCTATACCAGGGCACTTGTAAAACCTATCTGCAACTTTGGCCTTTTCTAGCAGTTTGTTGTAGAATTTGGGATTTTTTGTCACAGAATAAATTCAAAGGACCGTCGCTCAGTTGTGCAATGAGGTGAAAAGTAAGGTGTACACTATACATGTAGCCTACATCCCTACTTGTAGTAAATAGTAAATATAACACTATTTTACCGATAGGCGACTCCGCATAGGCTTATAGACCTAGGTACAGTTATTGCCCTTAGTTTCTGCAAATCATCAAATTTTACCCATATGTTAACTGAGCAATATCTTGATTAATATTTTGTAAATTAATTTGAAAACTGATTGGTATATACAAGGTACTAAGCAAGCAGCTGTTTCCTCCATGGTGTTGATTGCCCTTCATTTGTATAACTGTGATGGGGGGGGGGGGGGGGGCATCCTTTTATATCTGAGACTGTGATGGGGGGGGGGGGGGGGCAGGGAGCATCCTTCTGTTTACTGATACTCTTCTTTACTTAGTGTGAAAACAACAAACAAATAGCAAATGATCTGTATATGGCAGCCACTTCCAGACAAAGTATTACCATTTTAGCAGCTCTTCGGAGTTAAATGTAATTTTTTACCACATTAATGCTGTAATAATCATGATCTATGTAGAATCTGTGGTGTCTCTGGTTAACAAACACTCCCTACAATAGCCACACTTCAAGTCACAGGTATGGGATGAAAACAAACAGTTACAGACAGTCTATATGGCCACTATGCTGTTTATCTTATAACCACATATATAAACAAAGTATTTCAGAAATAAATTTACTGACCAAAGCCAAACTCCAACGGAATATCATGGGAACATGGGACGGGTATAAAGGTCTAAATGACATACACATTTTTAACACAACTAGAAACTTGTCTCAATGGTTATTTTAGTTCAGAAGATTTGTCCTATGCCTGTGTCTATTTAAATAAAACTACTTGTTAAACCCTCCTATATATCAGGAATACTCCATTCTCTTTACAGACCAGCTCTTTTTATAGGTTTTATTATTTTGTGTTTAAGTGTTAATTATGTGAGGATATCCAACTGATGTGCTATGTGGGATGGCAACGGAAGGTCGTGGGTTTCCTCCAGGCATAGAGCCCGGTTTCCTCCCACAATAAAACTGGCAACGCCGCCATATAAGTGAAATAATCTTGAGCGCGGCGTAAAACACCAAACAATCAATCAATCAACCAACTAATGTACTTGATATTTTTATAATACGGCTATTTTAACCGAGTTATTTGGTAATTTAGTTGGGCTGATAGTGAGGTGAAGAAACGACTAAACTATTAATTTCCAGAAGAAATATATAATATTTAAAACAAAAATCAATTGTAGTATAAAGAAGATTTATTTCCATAGCGGAATCTGTAATCTACATAAACATCATGAATTATAACTTTATCAAGATTCAAAAGCTTCCTTCCAATATATGTATCTTAAACTGAAATATGGTGAATTTCCTCTAAACTGGTTACTTTAATAACATCTCTCAAATAAACTTAGGGGATATTTGAGGGGGTCTGCCTTTGTAGGGACCTTTCTGATACAATCCCTTGTAGCGATCCGCTTGACTGTACACCTACATGTATACTTTTCAGTGTACACAATTTTTGTTTGTCATGTTTTCCCTCCTAGTATCCCGATGACAGCAATTTACAGCTTATCACAGCTCAATTATTGATGCACCTGAGAGTTATGTTTTCTGGCTTACACGAGGGCCTCGGTAGCTCAGTCCCTTAGTACCACACAAACCTTCCATTGAGGCCTCGGTGGCTCAGTCCTTTATTGCCACACAAACCTTCCATTGAGGCCTTAGTGGCTCAGTCCCTTAGTACCACACAAACCTTCCATTGAGGCCTTGGTGGCTCCGTCCCTTAGTACCACACAAACCTCCCATTGGGGCCTTGGTGGCTCAGTCCCTTAGTACCACGCAAACCTCCCATTGGGGCCTCGGTGGCTCAGTCTCTTAGTGCCACACAAACCTTCCATTAAGGTCTTGGTGGCTCAGTCCCTTAGTTACAGTACCACACAAACCTTCCATTGGGGCCTCGGTGGCTCAGTCCCTTAGTACCTCACAAACCTTCCATTAAGGCCTTGGTGGCTCAGTCCCTTAGTACCACACAAACCTTCCATTGAGGCCTTGGTGGCTCAGTCCCTTAGTACCACAAAAATCTTCCATTGAGGTCTCAGTCCGTTAGTACCACACAAACCTTCCATTGAGGCCTTGGTGGCTCAGTCCCTTAGTACCACACAACTCTTCCATTGAGGTCTCAGTCAGTTAGTACCACACAAACCTTCCATTAAGGCCTTGGTGGCTCAGTCCCTTAGTACCACACAAACCTTCCAATGAGGCCTTGGTGGCTCAGTCCCTTAGTACCACACAAATCTTCCATTGAGGCCTCGTGGCTCAGTCCCTTAGTACCACACAAACCTTCCATTGAGGCCTTGGTGGCTCCGACCCTTAGTACCATACAAACCTTCCATTGAGGCCTTGGTGGCTCCGACCCTTAGTACCATACAAACCTTCCATTGAGGCCTTGGTGGCTCCGTCCCTTAGTACCACACAAACCTTCCATTGAGGCCTCGGTGGCTCCGTCCCTTAGTACCACACAAACCTTCCATTGAGGCCTTGGTGGCTCCGTCCCTTAGTACCATACAAACCTTCCATTGAGGCCTTGGTGGCTCCGACCCTTAGTACCATACAAACCTTCCATTGAGGCCTTGGTGGCTCTGTCCCTTAGTACCACACAAACCTTCCATTGAGGCCTTGGTGGCTTCGTCCCTTAGTACCACAAAAACCTTCCATTGAGGCCTCGGTGGCTCAGTCCCTTAGTACCATACAAACCTTCCATTGAGGCCTCGGTGGCTCAATCCCTTAGTACCACAAAAACCTTCCATTGAGGCCTCGGTGGCTCAGTCCCTTAGTACCATACAAACCTTCCATTGAGGCCTCGGCGACTCAGTCCCTTAGTACCACAAAAACCTTCCATTGAGGCCTCGGTGGCTCAGTCCCTTAGTACCACACAAACCTTCCATTGAGGCCTTGGTGGCTCAGTCCCTTAGTACCACACAAACCTTCCATTGAGGCCTTGGTGGCTCAGTCCCTTAGTACCACACAAATCTTCCATTGAGGCCTCGTGGCTCAGTCCCTTAGTACCACACAAACCTTCCATTGAGGCCTTGGTGGCTCCGACCCTTAGTACCATACAAACCTTCCATTGATGCCTTGGTGGCTCAGTCCCTTAGTACCACACAAACCTTCCATTGAGGCCTTGGTGGCTCCGACCCTTAGTACCATACAACCTTCCATTGAGGCCTCGGTGGCTCCGTCCCTTAGTACCACACAAACCCTCCATTGAGGCCTTGGTGGCTCCGTTCCTTAGTACCATACAAACCTTCCATTGAGGCCTTGGTGGCTCCGACCCTTAGTACCATACAAACCTTCCATTGAGGCCTTGGTGGCTCCGTCCCTTAGTACCACACAAACCTTCCATTGAGGCCTCGGCGACTCAGTCCCTTAGTACCACAAAAACCTTCCATTGAGGCCTCGGTGGCTCAGTCCCTTTTGTCTGTCGTTTACAGTCTCAAATTTACTGGCAGGCCTTTTGTGTTCCTCAAACCAGACCATGCGTCTGTTTTACCCCAGATCAATAAGGTCTGTAAAATTATACCATAGGGTCAGATTGCTCACAGAGTTCAAGTCATTGGTGAACATGCAACTTGCGGCTACAAAACAAAGCAAATTTTCAACTTCATAATAAAAATACAGGATGATGCCAAAAATCAAAAGTTCTTAACTTCTTCAGTCATGAGAAAAATATAGAAAACCGTTATTTATATCAACAATATTCTGGGTCCACTTGCACAACGCATTCTTAACTTAAGAGGACTCTTAGCATATCTCTACAACATGGAAAGTTTACAAGCCCTCATAAGTCCCATATTGTAGACAAACACTATAAAGAGTACTCTTGTTACTGTAGATGGCCAACCCCAGTCAGCCTATAGATTCAATACCTGTTGGAAATATCAATGTGGGATATGTAGTTAAAGTTTGTAATTACATCCTGATGATCCAGTCTGCCATCTCAACACAGGTCTCTGAATGGGCAGATCTATAAGAGGGTATTCTATAATGGCTTAAAGTTTGGTTATTTAGGGCTTTATTAGCCTAATATAAATGACACCTCTAGTTTACAAGTTGAAATAGTAAATAGAGAAGATATTCCCTGGAGCTGTATGTTATAAATTAGACAATATATTGAGTCTAACCTGGTGACACAACACTGCTGTATGTGTGTCCCTCTCTCGGTAATGATCAAAATAGTTGTATATGATTATCTATATAACACTGAACACTTGTTATGTAGTACTTAGCTATATGGCTGACTCACTTGTCAATAGGTCAGTCAGTTTTTCTACCCCCCTCCAACCAAAACCACCTGTAAAACAGACCACATGTAATTGACAATAATCGATATGGATTCTCTTCAATATTCTCAGATTTTGCCTGTGTTTGTATACTTAATCTGATATACTTATTGTTGATATGTGGCAGGTTAGAATGGTCACAACATTTTATGTATTTTTGTAAATACCATGTATTTTATAGCTTTCTAAAACTAAAACTCACCATTAGCCAATGTTTATTTTATTATTTCCCAATAATCAATGGAATATAACAAGCAACCTGGGGTTTTACTCCCGCCATGTTTTATATTGTTGTTATGTATCTATGTTGTATATCATGGTGAATAAATTGAAATAGAATTGATTATTTGACAAAACTTTTCTTTGGTGAAATTTCGAACCTCCAAAATGCATCTAATTTCTTCTTTTTTTATTGATTTTGTTGACAGGCGTTTTTGAAGAGAGTTTGGATACAGACAACTTTACACTGACCTTGATGGCTGCAATTTACATGTAATGGCTGCTCCATTTTGGTTTATTTTGTCATGGATCAGATCAGTAATGGTTGACATAGTTTTGGCGGATTTTAACACAGAAAACAGGCAACTGTTCATTCAAGTTTAATAACCAAATGGTTTTTCCCCATCACCTTTCTGTGTAGCATTTCTTGACGTTTTTATCCAAGATGGCTACCAAAAGGAATGTTGGTGAAAAGGGGAAGTCGGCGGTTGTCAAACCAAGCCCGTTTGGTGTGGAACTAAAACCTGTGGGGCGAAATCTCACTTTGGACAGGGGAGCTAACTCTGTGGTTACTACCTCCAGCAAATTCAAGTCTAAGCCAGAGAGTGTAGCTCAAATTTCCAAACTGAAGCCGGTGTTTTTAACAGAGAAGGAGAGATCTCAGAAAACACCCGTGACCTCTGACACCAAATTACCCTCTACAAGGACAGGTTTGAATTCCGTTAAATTAAGCAGTAGTCCGTTAAATAGCAGGAAGTTATCTGACATTTCATCAAAACCAGAACGAAAATCATCACCGCCGTCAAGAACTATGGTTTCAAATTCAACGTCTGCAAAGAAACCAATCACAACTAACTTTGATCCACTAACAGGGGAGATAGTCCTCGATTCTGCTCGAGTTTCTGATTTCTTGTCCAAGACTCAATCAATAGATAAGACCTCTACTGAACCTCCCTGGAACGTTCAACTCAAATCTGTGCCAAAAACTAAAAGTATGGAGAAAATTCAGTCACCATCTTCAACAAAGTCTCCTAAAAAGTCTTCAGAATTCTCCTTTGATTTATCAACCGTTCAGGAAAAAGATAATTCTCGCCAACGACCTGACAGACAAACACGAGTCAAAAGTGTTCCCCCTGATTACTTATCTCAGTCGAGAAGAGACAAAAGTTCTTTAGGTGGCGAAAGAATTAAATCAACGAAGACAGCCACATCAGCAGCATTCAAATCCACAAAAACAACAAAGACAACTGCAAAGACTGTTAAAGCCACTGATAAATCTTCCAAAGGCAGAGACAGTAAAGAAAGGCAAATTTTGAACTCTTCAGTGAAAGGGGGTAAATCTTTGGTAAATAATGACAAGAGATCATCTGCCAAACCAGAGACAGACAGCAGTGAAGTGAAAGTGAGTCCTCGTGGTAGGTTTGTGACCAAGTTGATAGAGAAATGTGAATCACGAGATGAATACAAAGATGGAAGTGGTAAAGAGGAGGAATCATCAGATGATAATTTGGAATTTCCAGATGCCCTCTTAGAGAAATTAGCCAGTCTGGAAGGTCTGGTGTCTGGAAGTAGCAGCGATGAGTCGGAGGACGAAGGCTATGATGATGTTGCTGCGGTGATAGAATGCCTCGCAGAAGAAGGTATACTGGATTTAGGATGTGAAATTGACAGACTTAAATCTGTCTTGCATGTCTATGGTAACTATGGTAACAATGCTTCCCCATTGTCTGACTCTGATCAAGAGTCTGTTGTATCTTGTGAGGAATATTTATTTGAGTCAGATGATAAAGGTCAGCACAAGGTCATTGATGACAAACAAGGGGAGGTAATGTATAATAACCAAGGGGAGATAAAGTGTCACAACCAAGGGGAGATAATGTGTCATAACCAAGGGGAGATAATGTGTCACAACCAAGGGGAGATAATGTGTCATAACCAAGGGGAGATAATGTATCATAACCAAGGGGAGATAAAGTGTCACAACCAAGGGGAGATAATGTATCATAACCAAGGGGAGATAATGCATGAGGGTCAAAGGGAGGTAATGCATGATGAGTTGTATAGCAATGTGTCTGGACTGCCTTGTAATGTTGTACGTTCTTATGACTGGGTGGAGCCAACGTGGTTAAAAGAGCATGATGATAGACAGGTGTATGAGTTGGCTAAACCTGTTCACTGGGATACTGAGAGAGGTAATATAAACACAAGTAGAGGGTGATGTGCTTTAATACTAACAGTCACCTTACAACTCTGTACTAACAATCTATATCCTGCCTGGAGTTTAGAATCTCCGTGTTCTGTGCTTGTATATCATTGTTCTGTGTTTCTCTATTGTGACCATCCATGCCTTGTAATGGTTGCTGCTGCATTCTATTGGTCTTTATGTCTTGCCTTTTTAGTGGATCAGTATTTTCATATCATTGTTTGTTTTTTTGCTTGCTTTCATGGTTAACTTTATTGATTTTCTAAACCATTAGACAAGTCATCTTCTCACCAAGTTAAAAAGCTTGGCGGACTACTCCACTCAAACCCGTAAATAGAACAGCTCGTTTTGATTGAATGTGAGCAAAACTTCTCGCAGCTAATCAAATCCTCGGGCTCTTAACGCGTTGACTTCCGAGATTTAACTGTTACATTCAGTACGCCAAGAAGTATAGTTATTCTAAAAGATATCTATGTTAAGCTACAAGATAATTTGTACCAGCAGAATCCGGTGCGCCTGCCATTGCGAGATTTCTCATAGTCGGCAGTCAATGTGTTAAACTCTGGTTTGATCTACTTTAAACAACCTGTCTAAGTTTAGGTTGACACTATAAGTTAACACTCTAGCTAGCCTAATCTGTTCACATTGGTATTTAATTCATTATATTTTGCTGTAGTAGTAGTCAATTGACAAATTTTGATATTTTGAAACAAAAAATTGAAGTCGTTAAGACAAATACATATTTCATTTTAAATGTTTAAAAATATGTAGTTTGAAAATATGTTCCACTTATTTTAATTTATATAGATGTTGAAATCAGCTTACAGTATTTCTAAAGAAAAAAAGATTTTTTTTGCTCAAATTACATTGTTCAAATATTTCCTGAATATTTATCTTAATCGTTTTAGATTTTGGGAAGAAAAAGCGAAGATTTGCCTTTAAAAAGTAAGTTTTTACGGAATTGGTAAACTGACAACCATGTAGAATCTCGAAAAAAATCAAATTCTGTTTGAAAATCACCATCCTGATTTAGATCTCTGTCACACCAAGCTATCAACTGAGCAATTCTGGATAAAATCGAGCGTTTTGATTCCTGATTTAGCTCCAACACTCAACTGTTTGCTAATATTTACTGAAGTCAATACTATATCATAGCAGTCAAATGTCATAATTAACTGAGTTACATTTAGTTGTTTTCAATCTGTTTCGTATATCTTTGTATATCATACAAATTTGTTAAACGTTAAACGATTAACTACATATATTCTTGAAAATATTCTAAAAATGTATCTTCTTTATTTTTCAGTAAAAACCTATTTTCTTCGAAAGATAAGAACTCAAGTAGAAGACAGAGTGCTCCCCCCTTAGGCTCCCTTGATCTTCAGCAAATGGAGGAAGAAAATATTTATAATGTAAGTTTTATTGTTATGATTATTTATTTGTAGATAACAAACAATTTACATACATTTAGGTTATCTAATTTACTAAAGTCCTGTGACTGAATTAATGGCTGTTTCAAAGCACACTCCAATACAACATCTTTTAATCAGTACCAAAACCCTAACATTTTCTGCCAGGGTTTTAATTAACCTTTCTGCCTGCACCACATGTTATGGTCAAATATTCCAAAAGGTTAGACAAACTCAGTGTTGGTAATGTGATGTTACAAATATCATGACATCACAGGGGGTATTATTTTGCTAACCTTTTCAAATATTTGGAGGGGATGGTTGCCAGTTACCAACGGAAGGTCGTGGGTTTCCTCCGGGCATAGAACCCGGTTTCCTCCCACAATAAAACTGGCAACGCCGCCATATAAGTGAAATAATCTTGAGCGCGGCGTAAAACACCAATAAATCAATCAATCAAATATTTGGACTTTACACTTGCTTTATAATACCCCTTATAATGCTATCATTCAGTGAGGTAAAACACAAGACTCTAATTTTATCTGTCATGAAGGTTTAATAATGCCTTGTCAGAATACATACGTTCAGGGCCCTGTCTTACAAAGCTGGTGTAAGTTACGTCGGACGTAAATCCGTGTTAAAGCTATAGGAACTTACGCCCTAGTCGCAACTGGTCTATGTTGTAGGCCTATGCGCAACTTTACGCCAGCTTCGTAAGACAGGGCCCAGGTGAGTAAAAGCGGGTCTTCTCTAAGGGCAACCAGGTTATCATTGAACAACTGTCCATGATTTATTGTCTTCTATTCCAGAGTCCAGAAGAGGTGTGTGTACCAGATTGGGATACAGGCTCTAGTCAGATTGGCGATTCAGAATCCACGTCAAACGACAGCGTTATGAACAACGTCAACGTCCAACCACATACCGTGATCGAACTCTCGGATAAACAGGCGAAGAAACTGAAGAAACAAAAGCCTGGAGAGACGGCAGCCAACGCCAAATGGAAGAAAAAGTGGCAGAAATTTTATCGTCGCAGTCAAGATTTGTTAGATATCCCAGGACTTCAAGTGAAACTAGAGAATTTGTCAATCGGACAATTACCTGCAAATGTTAAACAGAAACTTCGTGAGCGGATAAAAAAGAAGCGACTTAAGAAATCAGGTCACTTGGAGATTAACCCTGTGATAGTAGATGTGGATGATGAATATGATAATGATTCTCACATGTCATCATCGTCAGATTTACGATCAGATTTTACTGAGGATGAAATCTACCAGACAATTGAAGGAGTTAAGGCTGACAGTCTTCCTGTTCTCAATGTCAATCTCCGCGTTTCCTCAGCTAATTCTGATAAAATTCCCATCTCCCCTCCCCTGAATGAAGGTGAGACAGACACTGTTCCTGACCTACCACCTAGGTCTCATGCTGGCTCAATCTATGAAAAATATTCTGAACTTGGCCCGAAAGCTCCATCAAATTCCCCGCCATTATTACCACCTAAATCTCAATGGATTCGACTAGACTCTAAAAGAGCCTCTCTTCCAACCCAAGCATTAAGTGGTAGTTTAGAGGTGGCCCCTCCCCTCCCACCAAGAAACACACGACTGTCACTGGGTAGCCTGGATGTTAAAGTGCCACCTCCATCAGAGTGAGTAGTATTTTAATAATTAACGTCAACTTGTGTGTTTTTTTATTTAAGACTATATACATTAACCCCACACCAAACCTCACTCTTAAGTCCTGGAAATCCCACCTTCAAGTCATGGAGACCCCAACCCTAGGTCACAGAGACCTCACTCTTAGGCCATGGAGACCCCAGCCTTAGGTCATGCAGACCCCAACCTAAGGTTATGCTGGCCCCACCTGTAGGTCACAGAGACTTCACTCCTAGGTCATGTAAACACCACCCTAAGGCCATGGAGACCCCACCCTTAGATCACACAGACCTCACTCCTAGGCCATAGAGACCCCACCCTTAGATCACAAAGACCTCACTCCTAGGCCATAGAGACCCCACCCTTAGATCACAAAGACCTCACTCCTAGGCCATAGAGACCCCACCCTTAGGTCACAGACCTCACTCCTAGGCCATAGAGACCCCACCCTTAGATCACAAAGACCTCACTCCTAGGCCATAGAGACCCCACCCTTAGATCACAAAGACCTCACTCCTAGGCCATAGAGACCCCACCCTTAGATCACAAAGACCTCACTCCTAGGCCATAGAGACCCCACCCTTAGGTCACAAAGACCTCACTCCTAGGCCATAGAGACCCCACCCTTAGGTCACAAAGACCTCACTCCTAGGCCATAGAGACCCCACCCTTAGATCACAAAGACCTCACTCCTAGGCCATAGAGACCCCACCCTTAGATCACAAAGACCTCACTCCTAGGCCATAGAGACCCCACCCTTAGGTCACAGACCTCACTCCTAGGCCATAGAGACCCCACCCTTAGGTCACAGACCTCACTCCTAGGCCATAGAGACCCCACCCTTAGGTCACAAAGACCTCACTCCTAGGCCATAGAGACCCCACCCTTAGGTCACAGACCTCACTCCTAGGCCATAGAGACCCCACCCTTAGGTCACAAAGACCTCACTCCTAGGCCATAGAGACCCCACCCTTAGGTCACAGACCTCACTCCTAGGCCATAGAGACCCCACCCTTAGATCACAAAGACCTCACTCCTAGGCCATAGAGACCCCACCCTTAGATCACAAAGACCTCACTCCTAGGCCATAGAGACCCCACCCTTAGGTCACAGACCTCACTCCTAGGCCATAGAGACCCCACCCTTAAGCCTGGCGCAGACGGGGGAATATAGCTGCGCCCTCGGTCACTCGTGGCAGGCAGCGCAGCAGAAAATTTTAGAGCACACGGGATCCCTTTCCTCTCTCATGAATGTGTGTCATGTGACTTTTAGTACCCACGTGACAGATAATGCCGCCATGATGTTATTATGTTTCCAATCACATGTCCCTGTAAACTAATTCTATTGGTCAGTTAAATGTTCCAGCTGCGCCTTTGGCGCAGGCTGTCCGCAGACGGTGTGCCATCAACCACTCGTGCCACAGAATATCAAACACGATAGATATTTTCCACAACGCCACTTGTGGCCAAAATCACACCAAAAGTTCGCCGCAGACGGTGGAAAGGGCTGCGCTACCTGCCACGAGTGACCGAGGGCGCAGCTATATTCCCTCGTGTGCGGCAGGCTTTAGATCACAGACCTCACTCCTAGGCCATAGAGACCCCACCCTTAGGTCACAAAGACCTCACTCCTAGGCCATAGAGACCCCACCCTTAGGTCACAGACCTCACTCCTAGGCCATAGAGACCCCACCCTTAGGTCACAAAGACCTCACTCCTAGGCCATAGAGACCCCACCCTTAGATCACACAGACCTCACTCCTAGGCCATAGAGACCCCACCCTTAGATCACAAAGACCTCACTCCTAGGCCATAGAGACCCCACCCTTAGGTCACAAAGACCTCACTCCTAGGCCATAGAGACCCCACCCTTAGGTCACAGACCTCACTCCTAGGCCATAGAGACCCCACCCTTAGGTCACAGACCTCACTCCTAGGCCATAGAGACCCCACCCTTAGATCACAAAGACCTCACTCCTAGGCCATAGAGACCCCACCCTTAGGTCACAGACCTCACTCCTAGGCCATAGAGACCCCACCCTTAGGTCACAGACCTCACTCCTAGGCCATAGAGACCCCACCCTTAGGTCACAAAGACCTCACTCCTAGGCCATAGAGACCCCACCCTTAGGTCACAAAGACCTCACTCCTAGGCCATAGAGACCCCACCCTTAGGTCACAGACCTCACTCCTAGGCCATAGAGACCCCACCCTTAGATCACAAAGACCTCACTCCTAGGCCATAGAGACCCCACCCTTAGATCACAAAGACCTCACTCCTAGGCCATAGAGACCCCACCCTTAGGTCACAAAGACCTCACTCCTAGGCCATAGAGACCCCACCCTTAGGTCACAAAGACCTCACTCCTAGGCCATAGAGACCCCACCCTTAGGTCACAAAGACCTCACTCCTAGGCCATAGAGACCCCACCCTTAGGTCACAGACCTCACTCCTAGGCCATAGAGACCCCACCCTTAGATCACAAAGACCTCACTCCTAGGCCATAGAGACCCCACCCTTAGGTCACAAAGACCTCACTCCTAGGCCATAGAGACCCCACCCTTAGGTCACAGACCTCACTCCTAGGCCATAGAGACCCCACCCCTAGGTCACAAAGACCTCACTCCTAGGCCATAGAGACCCCACCCTTAGGTCACAAAGACCTCACTCCTAGGCCATAGAGACCCCACCCTTAGGTCACAAAGACCTCACTCCTAGGCCATAGAGACCCCACCCTTAGGCCACAAAGACCTCACTCCTAGGCCATAGAGACCCCACCCTTAGATCACAAAGACCTCACTCCTAGGCCATAGAGACCCCACCCTTAGATCACAAAGACCTCACTCCTAGGCCATAGAGACCCCACCCTTAGATCACAAAGACCTCACTCCTAGGCCATAGAGACCCCACCCTTAGGTCACAGACCTCACTCCTAGGCCATAGAGACCCCACCCTTAGATCACAAAGACCTCACTCCTAGGCCATAGAGGCCCCACCCTTAGGTCACAGACCTCACTCCTAGGCCATAGAGACCCCACCCTTAGGTCACAAAGACCTCACTCCTAGGCCATAGAGACCCCACCCTTAGGTCACAGACCTCACTCCTAGGCCATAGAGACCCCACCCTTAGGTCACAAAGACCTCACTCCTAGGCCATAGAGACCCCACCCTTAGGTCACAAAGACCTCACTCCTAGGCCATAGAGACCCCACCCTTAGGTCACAGACCTCACTCCTAGGCCATAGAGACCCCACCCTTAGATCACAAAGACCTCACTCCTAGGCCATAGAGACCCCACCCTTAGGTCACAAAGACCTCACTCCTAGGCCATAGAGACCCCACCCTTAGGTCACAAAGACCTCACTCCTAGGCCATAGAGACCCCACCCTTAGGTCACAGACCTCACTCCTAGGCCATAGAGACCCCACCCTTAGGTCACAGACCTCACTCCTAGGCCATAGAGACCCCACCCTTAGGTCACAAAGACCTCACTCCTAGGCCATAGAGACCCCACCCTTAGGTCACAAAGACCTCACTCCTAGGCCATAGAGACCCCACCCTTAGATCACAAAGACCTCACTCCTAGGCCATAGAGACCCCACCCTTAGATCACAAAGACCTCACTCCTAGGCCATAGAGACCCCACCCTTAGGTCACAGACCTCACTCCTAGGCCATAGAGACCCCACCCTTAGATCACAGACCTCACTCCTAGGCCATAGAGACCCCACCCTTAGATCACAAAGACCTCACTCCTAGGCCATAGAGACCCCACCCTTAGATCACAAAGACCTCACTCCTAGGCCATAGAGACCCCACCCTTAGATCACAAAGACCTCACTCCTAGGCCATAGAGACCCCACCCTTAGGTCACAAAGACCTCACTCCTAGGCCATAGAGACCCCACCCTTAGGTCACAAAGACCTCACTCCTAGGCCATAGAGACCCCACCCTTAGATCACAAAGACCTCACTCCTAGGCCATAGAGACCCCACCCTTAGATCACAAAGACCTCACTCCTAGGCCATAGAGACCCCACCCTTAGGTCACAAAGACCTCACTCCTAGGCCATAGAGACCCCACCCTTAGGTCACAGACCTCACTCCTAGGCCATAGAGACCCCACCCTTAGGTCACAAAGACCTCACTCCTAGGCCATAGAGACCCCACCCTTAGGTCACAAAGACCTCACTCCTAGGCCATAGAGACCCCACCCTTAGATCACAAAGACCTCACTCCTAGGCCATAGAGACCCCACCCTTAGATCACAAAGACCTCACTCCTAGGCCATAGAGACCCCACCCTTAGATCACAGACCTCACTCCTAGGCCATAGAGACCCCACCCTTAGATCACAAAGACCTCACTCCTAGGCCATAGAGACCCCACCCTTAGATCACAAAGACCTCACTCCTAGGCCATAGAGACCCCACCCTTAGGTCACAGACCTCACTCCTAGGCCATAGAGACCCCACCCTTAGGTCACAAAGACCTCACTCCTAGGCCATAGAGACCCCACCCTTAGGTCACAAAGACCTCACTCCTAGGCCATAGAGACCCCACCCTTAGATCACAAAGACCTCACTCCTAGGCCATAGAGACCCCACCCTTAGGTCACAAAGACCTCACTCCTAGGCCATAGAGACCCCACCCTTAGATCACAAAGACCTCACTCCTAGGCCATAGAGACCCCACCCTTAGATCACAAAGACCTCACTCCTAGGCCATAGAGACCCCACCCTTAGATCACAAAGACCTCACTCCTAGGCCATAGAGACCCCACCCTTAGGTCACAAAGACCTCACTCCTAGGCCATAGAGACCCCACCCTTAGGTCACAAAGACCTCACTCCTAGGCCATAGAGACCCCACCCTTAGATCACAAAGACCTCACTCCTAGGCCATAGAGACCCCACCCTTAGGTCACAAAGACCTCACTCCTAGGCCATAGAGACCCCACCCTTAGGTCACAGACCTCACTCCTAGGCCATAGAGACCCCACCCTTAGATCACAAAGACCTCACTCCTAGGCCATAGAGACCCCACCCTTAGGTCACAGACCTCACTCCTAGGCCATAGAGACCCCACCCTTAGGTCACAAAGACCTCACTCCTAGGCCATAGAGACCCCACCCTTAGGTCACAGACCTCACTCCTAGGCCATAGAGACCCCACCCTTAGGTCACAAAGACCTCACTCCTAGGCCATAGAGACCCCACCCTTAGGTCACAAAGACCTCACTCCTAGGCCATAGAGACCCCACCCTTAGATCACAAAGACCTCACTCCTAGGCCATAGAGACCCCACCCTTAGATCACAAAGACCTCACTCCTAGGCCATAGAGACCCCACCCTTAGGTCACAAAGACCTCACTCCTAGGCCGTAGAGACCCCACCCTTAGGTCACAAAGACCTCACTCCTAGGCCGTAGAGACCCCACCCTTAGGTCACAGACCTCACTCCTAGGCCATAGAGACCCCACCCTTAGATCACAAAGACCTCACTCCTAGGCCATAGAGACCCCACCCTTAGGTCACAGACCTCACTCCTAGGCCATAGAGACCCCACCCTTAGGTCACAGACCTCACTCCTAGGCCATAGAGACCCCACCCTTAGGTCACAGACCTCACTCCTAGGCCATAGAGACCCCACCCTTAGGTCACAGACCTCACTCCTAGGCCATAGAGACCCCACCCTTAGGTCACAAAGACCTCACTCCTAGGCCATAGAGACCCCACCCTTAGGTCACAGACCTCACTCCTAGGCCATAGAGACCCCACCCTTAGGTCACAGACCTCACTCCTAGGCCATAGAGACCCCACCCTTAGGTCACAGACCTCACTCCTAGGCCATAGAGACCCCACCCTTAGGTCACAGACCTCACTCCTAGGCCATAGAGACCCCACCCTTAGGTCACAGACCTCACTCCTAGGCCATAGAGACCCCACCCTTAGGTCACAGACCTCACTCCTAGGCCATAGAGACCCCACCCTTAGGTCACAAAGACCTCACTCCTAGGCCATAGAGACCCCACCCTTAGATCACAAAGACCTCACTCCTAGGCCATAGAGACCCCACCCTTAGAGCACAAAGACCTCACTCCTAGGCCATAGAGACCCCACCCTTAGGTCACAAAGACCTCACTCCTAGGCCATAGAGACCCCCACCCTTAGGTCACAAAGACCTCACTCCTAGGCCATAGAGACCCCACCCTTAGATCACAAAGACCTCACTCCTAGGCCATAGAGACCCCACCCTTAGATCACAAAGACCTCACTCCTAGGCCATAGAGACCCCACCCTTAGGTCACAAAGACCTCACTCCTAGGCCATAGAGACCCCACCCTTAGGTCACAAAGACCTCACTCCTAGGCCATAGAGACCCCACCCTTAGATCACAAAGACCTCACTCCTAGGCCATAGAGACCCCACCCTTAGATCACAAAGACCTCACTCCTAGGCCATAGAGACCCCCACCCTTAGGTCACAGACCTCACTCCTAGGCCATAGAGACCCCACCCTTAGGTCACAAAGACCTCACTCCTAGGCCATAGAGACCCCACCCTTAGGTCACAAAGACCTCACTCCTAGGCCATAGAGACCCCACCCTTAGGTCACAAAGACCTCACTCCTAGGCCATAGAGACCCCACCCTTAGATCACAAAGACCTCACTCCTAGGCCATAGAGACCCCACCCTTAGATCACAAAGACCTCACTCCTAGGCCATAGAGACCCCACCCTTAGATCACAAAGACCTCACTCCTAGGCCATAGAGACCCCACCCTTAGATCACAAAGACCTCACTCCTAGGCCATAGAGACCCCACCCTTAGGTCACAGACCTCACTCCTAGGCCATAGAGACCCCACCCTTAGGTCACAAAGACCTCACTCCTAGGCCATAGAGACCCCCACCCTTAGGTCACAAAGACCTCACTTCTAGGCCATAGAGACCCCACCTTAGATCACAAAGACCTCACTCCTTGGCCATAGAGACCCCACCCTTAGGTCACTAAGACCTCACTCCTAGGCCATAGAGACCCCACCCTTAGATCACAAAGACCTCACTCCTAGGCCATAGAGACCCCACCCTTAGATCACAAAGACCTCACTCCTAGGCCATAGAGACCCCACCCTTAGATCACAAAGACCTCACTCCTAGGCCATAGAGACCCCACCCTTAGGTCACAAAGACCTCACTCCTAGGCCATAGAGACCCCACCCTTAGGTCACAAAGACCTCACTCCTAGGCCATAGAGACCCCACCCTTAGATCACAAAGACCTCACTCCTAGGCCATAGAGACCCCACCCTTAGGTCACAAAGACCTCACTCCTAGGCCATAGAGACCCCACCCTTAGATCACAAAGACCTCACTCCTAGGCCATAGAGACCCCACCCTTAGGTCACAAAGACCTCACTCCTAGGCCATAGAGACCCCACCCTTAGATCACAAAGACCTCACTCCTAGGCCATAGAGACCCCACCCTTAGGTCACAAAGACCTCACTCCTAGGCCATAGAGACCCCACCCTTAGGTCACAAAGACCTCACTCCTAGGCCATAGAGACCCCACCCTTAGGTCACAGACCTCACTCCTAGGCCATAGAGACCCCACCCTTAGATCACAAAGACCTCACTCCTAGGCCATAGAGACCCCACCCTTAGGTCACAAAGACCTCACTCCTAGGCCATAGAGACCCCACCCTTAGGTCACAGACCTCACTCCTAGGCCATAGAGACCCCACCCTTAGGTCACAAAGACCTCACTCCTAGGCCATAGAGACCCCACCCTTAGGTCACAAAGACCTCACTCCTAGGCCGTAGAGACCCCACCCTTAGGTCACAGACCTCACTCCTAGGCCATAGAGACCCCACCCTTAGATCACAAAGACCTCACTCCTAGGCCATAGAGACCCCACCCTTAGATCACAAAGACCTCACTCCTAGGCCATAGAGACCCCACCCTTAGATCACAAAGACCTCACTCCTAGGCCATAGAGACCCCACCCTTAGATCACAAAGACCTCACTCCTAGGCCATAGAGACCCCACCCTTAGGTCACAAAGACCTCACTCCTAGGCCATAGAGACCCCACCCTTAGGTCACAAAGACCTCACTCCTAGGCCATAGAGACCCCACCCTTAGATCACAAAGACCTCACTCCTAGGCCATAGAGACCCCACCCTTAGGTCACAAAGACCTCACTCCTAGGCCATAGAGACCCCACCCTTAGGTCACAGACCTCACTCCTAGGCCATAGAGACCCCACCCTTAGATCACAAAGACCTCACTCCTAGGCCATAGAGACCCCACCCTTAGGTCACAGACCTCAATCCTAGGCCATAGAGACCCCACCCTTAGGTCACAAAGACCTCACTCCTAGGCCATAGAGACCCCACCCTTAGGTCACAGACCTCACTCCTAGGCCATAGAGACCCCACCCTTAGGTCACAAAGACCTCACTCCTAGGCCATAGAGACCCCACCCTTAGGTCACAAAGACCTCACTCCTAGGCCATAGAGACCCCACCCTTAGATCACAAAGACCTCACTCCTAGGCCATAGAGACCCCACCCTTAGATCACAAAGACCTCACTCCTAGGCCATAGAGACCCCACCCTTAGGTCACAAAGACCTCACTCCTAGGCCGTAGAGACCCCACCCTTAGGTCACAAAGACCTCACTCCTAGGCCGTAGAGACCCCACCCTTAGGTCACAGACCTCACTCCTAGGCCATAGAGACCCCACCCTTAGATCACAAAGACCTCACTCCTAGGCCATAGAGACCCCACCCTTAGGTCACAGACCTCACTCCTAGGCCATAGAGACCCCACCCTTAGGTCACAGACCTCACTCCTAGGCCATAGAGACCCCACCCTTAGGTCACAGACCTCACTCCTAGGCCATAGAGACCCCACCCTTAGGTCACAGACCTCACTCCTAGGCCATAGAGACCCCACCCTTAGGTCACAAAGACCTCACTCCTAGGCCATAGAGACCCCACCCTTAGGTCACAGACCTCACTCCTAGGCCATAGAGACCCCACCCTTAGGTCACAGACCTCACTCCTAGGCCATAGAGACCCCACCCTTAGGTCACAGACCTCACTCCTAGGCCATAGAGACCCCACCCTTAGGTCACAGACCTCACTCCTAGGCCATAGAGACCCCACCCTTAGGTCACAGACCTCACTCCTAGGCCATAGAGACCCCACCCTTAGGTCACAGACCTCACTCCTAGGCCATAGAGACCCCACCCTTAGGTCACAAAGACCTCACTCCTAGGCCATAGAGACCCCACCCTTAGATCACAAAGACCTCACTCCTTGGCCATAGAGACCCCACCCTTAGGTCACAAAGACCTCACTCCTAGGCCATAGAGACCCCACCCTTAGATCACAAAGACCTCACTCCTAGGCCATAGAGACCCCACCCTTAGATCACAAAGACCTCACTCCTAGGCCATAGAGACCCCACCCTTAGATCACAAAGACCTCACTCCTAGGCCATAGAGACCCCACCCTTAGGTCACAAAGACCTCACTCCTAGGCCATAGAGACCCCACCCTTAGGTCACAAAGACCTCACTCCTAGGCCATAGAGACCCCACCCTTAGATCACAAAGACCTCACTCCTAGGCCATAGAGACCCCACCCTTAGGTCACAAAGACCTCACTCCTAGGCCATAGAGACCCCACCCTTAGATCACAAAGACCTCACTCCTAGGCCATAGAGACCCCACCCTTAGGTCACAAAGACCTCACTCCTAGGCCATAGAGACCCCACCCTTAGATCACAAAGACCTCACTCCTAGGCCATAGAGACTCCACCCTTAGGTCACAAAGACCTCACTCCTAGGCCATAGAGACCCCACCCTTAGATCACAAAGACCTCACTCCTAGGCCATAGAGACCCCACCCTTAGGTCACAAAGACCTCACTCCTAGGCCATAG